>JANAVB010002795.1:13564270-13950492 GCA_029216955.1 Iris pallida
GCAATCATTGCAAATCCTAATGAGGCCCCCCACTCTTATAAATAGCAAGGTGCCATTCCCTTGCGAAAAGGGAGAGGATAGAGGGAGAGACATCGAGACATACACAAAGACAGAGAGAGATACAGAGATAAAAATAGAGAGCCAGAGCCTGAAGAGAGAGCATTCTTCATCAACGCCCAGCAGTTCTTCTACAGAGCCAAGGCTGTACCCGATCGTCCAAGGAGTAGATAGAGCTGTCGTCCCTTTCCCGAGCCTCTACCGTCACCCCCCAGAATCTAATAAATAATTGTACCTAGATTGCTGTACTTAGGTTTTCGTCCCTAGGCTTTCTTTGTACAAGCGAGTTTGTATTGTGAAGTAAAAGTCCAGTCCTCCGATAATTGTTCTGTTCTTTTATATTTCATGGCAAACATGATGGCGACTATGCTGGAGACAAACTTCTCCACGGCTGACGAGTTGGTGACGTAATCGGATGCAGCCAAACTTGGCTCCACGCAACAGAAGATGGTCGTCCGCTTCGACCAACAGGCATTTCAAGAAATGCTCTCCGAGGGAAGCGCTAGCCCGATCCAGAAGCGAACCCGCACAAAGAAAGCTCGCAGCGAGTGGAGGCCAAAATCATTTGCTCCTCCCCAAGCTGGACGGAGTACTCTCTGCGGCCCAAGACGGCGAAGGCGACTCTCGCGCGGCCCCACTTCGAGTCATAGAGGACTCTGCTGTCCCCAAGTCCGGCAGAGGAAAGCACTACGATGCTGGACTTGCAGGGACAAAGAGCGATTCTATGTGCTCAGGAAGAAATCGAACAACGGCACTAGCCGCAAGACGAAGACTCATGCGGCCAAGATCGCCAGCCGCATGACTGATGACCATGCGGCTGAGACTGCTAGCCAAAGGCACAATACTCATGCGGCCAGGATTTCCAGCCGTATGGAGAAGACCTATGCGGCTGAGACTTTCAGCCGCATGAAGAAAGCCCATGCGGCTACGACTGCCAGCCGCATGGAGACTATTGATGCCAGCCGCATGCCGCCTGCTCTACGTGGCTCTGTCTTCGACCACCTCTCCTATGGTCCTGATCTCTTGTGCTCCCAAGAAGACATGTCTGACTCTCTCAGTACCCTTAGACTCTTCTACTATGTGCCCTCACGTACTAGAGTGAAGAAGTCTAGGGCAGCACGAGCTTGGCAAGCTCGGTCCGCTGATCCGACTTCTGACCATCCGAGCATCCCACATACCGTTATGCGGGCCTTTGATGGGAAGTTGTACAGAACCACTCGAGTCCAGCCCCCAGCGACAAACGGACAGAGAGGTTCCCAAAAGTCTCCCAAAACCCAGGGAGCAAACATGGTCGATCTGGACCCATCTGACTTGCGTGAGGCCATCCTCCATAAACGCAAGGAAAGAGAAGGTGCATCGGGGTGCAAAGAGTCCTCCCACGGACGACACTGCACCCAAGTCATCGTCAACTGCTGTTGCAATAACGTGACGATACGAGAATCCGACAGTCCGTCTTCCAAAGACTGCAACAACCATGTTCAGAGGATAAAGTATTTCCCGTCGTCTCCTGCAACTCTGCTCGGAAAATCCCCGCCGATGGGAGAGGAAAGAAGACCAGTGCTCCTAGCCCGAAGATATCAACCACTATGACTAAGAGACTGTCGTCTAAGCGGATGCCCACCACCGGAATTTTCCAAGGTACCCGTTCTAAGACAAATCTGCCAAAGTGGGAGATTCGTCATCCATACCACTGGGGGTTGCCGGGACTGGGGGTAGCACTCCTCCGAACCTCCACGACAATCGATGTTCCAAGAAGACGAGCCAGGGGAAACAACTCTTCCATCAGATGCAGCAAACCCCGACGTCTCCGTAGACGTCCACAACTCCCAAGACGAGGCGAACTCGAAAACTGGGGGTACTGTTCCTTCTGAGTCCGAACCAGAGGAAGACATTCCCATATACCCTGATAACTTCTCACTACAGGGGTACGATTTGGAGGGCTCTTCCCACCGCTCCGTCTATCTCTCCTCATGTAAAGACGGTGTTCATGACGGACAGCAGCCAAGGGGGTTCCAGTGATCGCCACGCATTGACACTTGGAGGCCATACTGCTTGCCTTGGTCAAGTCTGTGGACGAGATCAAAGCAGCCCTTCCAACTCTGCAAGGAGGGACGCCTGGCCAAACAAGTGCGGGTCCCACGGTCAATGCGGACTCGAATTCAGCGGCACCAAATCCGGGCAACAATCCTCCTGAGCTCCACCGCTGTGGATGAGGCCCGAGAAGCGAGAAGAGAGGTCCAGGAGCTTCGAACCATGTTTCACGCTCGAGAAAACTCTCAAGACCTCAGATTACGACAACCGTACCCTGCTGCCTGGAGGGATGTTCCATTCCCGCCAGGATATAAGCCGTTCAACATCAACCCCTATGATGGTAAGACCTCCGCAAGTCGGTACATCACTTACTTCGAGGTCACCACCGACCATCTGCCCTATGACGATGCCATCCTCACACGATTATTCATTGGGGCATTGGAAGAGTTACCTTCGACTGGTATCGTAACCTGCCAGACAACTGCATCCACTCCTTCGCCAGCTTCAAGCGCATGTTCTTGGAGAGATTCTATGAAGTAGGGCAGGACATCATAATGTCCACCCTCATGGATGTCGTCCAAGGGGAGAAAGAGCTGACAAGGAACTACATTGAGCGGTTTCGCCAAACCGCAATGAAGTTGCCGTCTGGAAATCCGGATTCCTCCTTGATTGAAATTTGCCAAAAGAGACTGCTTCCAAAAATTAGCCTCTGGATGGGCGAAAGTCAATTCAAGGACTGGAAGACATTTATCATTAGTGCCACAAGCGCCGAAGAACGATTGAAGAAGGCTCGCCAATTGGGATTGCACATCTCGGACGGAGAGAATAAGGACAAGCGTCCTAATACCAACAACGACAATGGGGGTAACCCCTCCAACAATCGGGACAGCAGGGGTATGCAGGCTATGGTGGCCGACACAGCGCAGAAACCTGAGCCAAAACCGGCAGACAAACAATGGCCGCAAATCACCTACTCCTTCGAAGACGGCCACGTCAAGCCCATCTTGGACATGCTTATACAAGGAAACAGAATTCAGCTTCCTCCACTAAGACAGAAACCTCGGCTGACAGAGATGGAGAACCCAAAGTACTGCCATTACCACCACTACGTCCACCATGCTATACACTGCTACCAGCTAAAACGGTACATCCAAAATCTCATCGGTTCGAACGCTCTGGCCATCGATTTCGAAGAGGTAACCGTGGCAGCCAATATGTGTCGGTACAATTCGGCAGCTTCCTCGACGAAACTCAAGACGGTGTGGTCCCCATCCCTCTGGCAACAATGGAGATTGCTAATCTTCCACCTCCCCGAGATCAGGCTGCTGGTCTAGTGCCCCTCACCACATCACGAGGGGAGGTCATGTGGGTCCATCCAGACTTGGTATCTGAAGTGACTCAGCCCACACCATCTTCCATTGACAAGAAAAGAGTGGAAAAGTCAGGTCCTGCCGTACAATCTCGGCAGATATCGAAGAAGCTACAGCCATCGTCACTCGGTCTGGGGCACAATCCCAACCTGTGGCTGACAACTCGGCCGAAGATCATCAGCCCGCTACAACTGACGCTCCGGGACCGGCTCAGCCTCCGACGACCGATAAGCCTAGGCCGAAGGAGACTCGCTTTGACAAATCCCTCCGAAAAGATACACCACAGGGGCTGGAGAGACCTTACAACTTCGACATCTTGGCGCAACTAGCTAACACACCGGCCAAGTTGTCATTATACGAGCTTCTGAGACTCTCAAAGGATGTTCGCGCGGCTTTGAGCGATGCACTCCAAAATGCGATGCGTACCTGGCTCAGGTCAACCTCACGGGAGAGAACCCGTCTGCAGATCTCCAAGACAGCACTTGTACGGGAGCAATGCCTAACATTGTCTTCACTCCGCAGGATATGCTCATCAAAATCAACCTGCACGATCGCCCGCTATACTACACTGGATACATCGGCGACGTAAAGGTGGATCGAATGCACATTGATCCTGGCTCTTCCATAAGCATTATCCCGAAGGGTCTGTTACATCATCTCCGCATCCCAATGCATCGCCTGACGCCTACAAGCACCGCCATTAGCGGTTTCAATTCGGCAGAAGCTACCCAATTGGAAAGATTCGTCTGAAGTGCCAAATTGGCGATCTCCAGTCGGAAGTCACCTGTTACGTCATAGATGCAGACACTTCTTACAACAACCTCTTAGGACGCCCTTGGATACACGATTATATGATCGTGCCTTCCACGCTGCACCAATGCTTCAAGTATGTTGACAAACACGGCTTCGTGAGAATAGAATTTGCCGACATCGATCCCTTCAAGGGGGTCGAATCCTACTACTCAGACTCCTGCCTGTACGAAAAGTCGAAGAGGCACCTTGATGAAGGAGATGTGCAAGCTCGTATCGAGACAGCCACAGGATCAGAAGAACCTCTGACGATCCACCTCCAAGCTCGCAAACCTGGCAAGTCTGCACCCCTTACCGCTCTGCGTAAGGATGCAATCAGCCTCTCGGCACAAAAAATAGCAAATGATAATCCGGCTGCCAAGGTCTGGCCAAGTGCCAAGACCCACAACGGAGCCTCTGACAATCAGGCTGCCGAAAGTCGGCCAGCCGTAAACAGAGAAGCTCAATCCCTCCGACAAGCCAATGACGATACGCCTTCCCAAGAAGGGTCGTCACCCCGATACAAGGCCTGGAGCTTCTAGCGAACCAACCACTCCCTCCCAGCATCGAGCACCAGACTGGGGGTCGCTAGTCCCGACAACTCCACGCTGTGCTCCACCAGCTGAACCTCTGACGATCAAGCTGCCAGGTCGTCCTCTCAGTCTTTGTTTATACAGGGGGTAGCCGAAGAGGAACCGGAGCTAGCCAAGTATGTGGCTGCCCACACTGATGTTCCCTCCGCAGATGATGTAATCCCCCTAGAAAAGATACCTTACTTCATCAATAAAGGGCTATCTTTGAACAACCTCGAGCTTAATAAGCTTTGTACAATATATGCTATGGAACACGGTATAGGCACTCACCTACACACACAGGTGACAAATATGTACACAGCAAACCAGCTTACTCCAGTGGAAGGCGCTTACCGCATAATCGAGGGAGGACGATCTGCAGCCCTTCACCGTAGAAGAAGTCAACCTTGAGTCAGATGCCGGGAGACTGCCTCTATATCTTTATAGCCCCTAATCCAAATATCTTATGCAAAAACAGGGGTATGATCTGGAGACTACGCCAGGCTTAACTATGGTACTGGACGACGATTACCTTTGAAGCCACCGGTCCCGACTGGCAAACCACGGGACTACTATAGCAAAACTCGATGTGGATTAGGGTATGCTACACCCACGACGACCCCTGAGAGTTCAGATGAAGAATGTGACTGGCATTCACATTCAACCAGGTCACTAACTTCTGACTCGGATACCAGCATTGGAGACATATTCAGACAAGTCCTGTCAGTCAGCATGGCATTCGCGACGCTTACGAAGAAGATGAAGACCTTCCGAAAATCCTCAGTTAGAGCCGTAGGCCCAACAGTTGGATGCACAATGGAAAAGCAGTTCAACAGAGAGAACCCCCTACTGAAGATGAAGTTATGCAAGTGGACCTCGGTAGCGAATCTTCTCCAAAACCAATCTTCGTCAGTAAAAGCCTAACAGACGAAGAGCGAGAATCGCTACTGGAACTTGTCAAAGAATATATCGATGTGTTCGCCTGGAGCTACGAAGACATGCCAGGACTTAACCCGAGGTTGCTCTTCATAAACTCAACATTCGGCCAGATGCAAAGCCGGTCAAACAACAACAGCGACGCTTCCGCCGGGCATCATGGATGCGATCGAAGCCGAAGTCAACAAACTGATAGCAAGCGGCTTCATTCGTGAGGAACAACATCCGGACTGGGTCGCTAACATAGTACCGGTCCTCAAGAAGAATGGAAAGATTTGAATCTGCATCGACTTCCGCAATCTGAATGAGGCATGTCCCAAGATGAATTCCCCCTCCCTATCACAGACATCATGATTGACAACACCTACGGCTTCGAATGTATGTCATTCATGGATGGCTTCTCGGGGTACAACCAAATCAAGATGTCTCATGACGACGAAAATCATACATCATTCCGAACACCGATTGGCACATACTGCTACACAGTCATGCCTTTCGGTTTGAAGAATGCCGGCGCCACATATCAAAGAGCCATGAGTATCATTTTCAGAGACCACTTACGCAAGACGGTGGAGTGCTATGTTGATGACATTGCCGTCAAGAGTCGCTGTAAGGGAGACCATCTGCAAGATCTGAGGACGGTATTCGACCTGATGCGAGCGCACAATCTGAAAATGAATCCCACGAAGTCCTTCCTGGGTGTATCCAACGGGAAGTTCTTGGGTTTTATCATCACCGCCCAGGGTATCCATGTAGACCCTGAGAGACAAAAGCAATTATGGAGATGGGTCCCCCGAGAAATCTCTGCAAACTCAGAGGCCTTCAAGGGAGGCTAGCTTACATCAGGAGGTTCATTTCTAACCTCTCCGGACGTTGTCGACCATTCACCCATCTCATGAAGAAAGGTGTCAAGTTCGTATGGGATGAAGAATGCCAGCATGCCTTCGACAGCATCAAAGAATATTTGTCGAACCCTCCAGTCTTGGTGGCCCCGGTTGCTGAAAAACTATTTCTGCTCTATGTACGCACAATAGAGCAATCATTTGGTGCCCTGCTAGCACAAAATAATGATACAGGCCATGAACAAGCCATATATTACCTCAATCGAATGATGATTGGGCCAGAGCATCGATACACCACTGTGGAGAAGGAATGCCTTGCCCTGGTGTTCACCATTCAGAAGACGCGGCACTATGTCACTGGACAAACCATATATGTGATCTCACGAGTCAACCCTCTCAGGATCCTCATGACTAAACCAGGGGCACTCAGCTCTTGCCTCGCTACATGGGCAATATTGCTGTCCCCTTATCATATGATCTTCGTCCCGTAAAAGGCTGTCAAAGGTCAAGCCCTGGCAGACTTTTTGGCAGCCCACCCAGGCTCGGAGTCGTCCAGAATATATGAAGAAATTCCAGATAAGGTTGCCGACTCGCATGCAACCTCTCACGATGATATATGGAGAATGTTCTTCGACGGTGCCTCAAGGACCGGACCTAAGGGTAACATCGTCGTCGGAGTCGGGGTGGTGCTGGTTTCTCCTTCCGGACTGGTGATCAATCGCGCTTACTCCCTCACAGAACCCTGCTCTAACAATGTGGCCGAGTACAACGCTTTGGTCATTGGCTTCCAACTTTTAAGAGAGCTGGGGGTAGAATATCTTGAAGCATACGGCAATTCTCAGTTAATCGTCAATCAGATCCGGGGCTCATACGAAGTCCGCCACGAAGACATGGTCCCCTATCACCAAATAGCGATCGACATCATCTCGTCGTTCAAGGGGTTCTTCATCGAACATGTTCCTAGACTCCGAAATATCGAAGTCGATGCCTTAACAGGCCTTGCCGCTTCCCTAGCAGTGCCAAATCATACTCATCAATCGGTAGATGTGATAGGCCACGAACTGGTCTGTCCCAAGAACAACGTTCAATTTATGGCGAGTTATTCCGCTCAGACGATCGACGATGTCCCAGATTGGAGACAACCATTCATTGACTTCGTCGTCTACGATATCCTGCCCGAGAACCCAAAGGAAGCCACTTCATCAGACGGCGTTCTCTCATATTTTTCTACGATACAGAGACAAAATGCTGTATCGCCGATCCTTTGATGGATTATTGCTTCGATGTCTATCAAACGCAGAAGCCAAAGAAGCCGTACGAGAAGCTCATGATGGTGTCTGCGGGGCCCATCAGCCTGGCCCTAAATTGCAGGACCGCCTCCGCCGAATGTGCTACTACTGGCCCACGATGGTAGCAGATGCGATAGACTATGCTAAAAAGTGCAAAGCTTGCCAAGTCCACGCGGACTTCATCCACCAACCATCCGAATTTCTACATCCGACGGTGGCATCCTGGCCATTTGAAGCATGGGGAATGGATATCATCGGTCCGATTACTCCACCTTCCTCTCGAGGACATCACTTCATACTCGCGATCACAGATTACTTCTCCAAATGGGTGAAAGCTATTCCACTTGCAGAAGTAAAGACTTCAAATGTGATCAGCTTCCTCAAACATCACGTCATCTATCGCTTTGGACTACCCCGAAGGATCATCCACGATAATGGTCCGCAGTTTGTAAGCCACGCCTTCTATCGGTTCTGCGACAAGCACCGCATCCAGAATATTGCTTCGACGCCATACAATCCAGCAACAAACGGGTTGGCAGAAGCATTCAACAAAACCATCATCAAGTTACTCAAGAAGTTCGTGTCGTCCAACAAACGCGACTGGAACGAGAAGCTGGGTGAATGCCTATGGGCGTACCGTACCACAGACCGAACGGCCATAGGGAACACACCATTCTTCCTGGTGTACGGGAGTGAGGCAGTTCTCCCATTGGAGACTCAAATTCCCTCACTTCGCGTCGCTCTCACTTATCAATTGACGACGGATGATAACTACCGACGCCGACTACAAGAGTTAGAGGCCTTAGATGAAAAGCGCCTCCTGGCTCCGCAGCGAATCGAGCTATACCAAGCACGCATCTTTGGAGCCTTTAACAAGAAGGTTAAAATTAGAACATTCCAAGTAGGCGATCTCGTTCCTGGCAGTCCGGAGGCCGATGGTCATGACTCACAAGACCGTCGGCAAGTTCCAGCCAAAATGGGAAGGTCCATTCATCATTAAGGCTGTATTCTCCAACGGTGCTTACCGCCTCGCAAAACAAAATGGAGACTTGCTCATGTTGCCCATCAACGGCAAGTTCCTGAAGAAATATTATGTCTAAATGACATATTCCAGATTACTGAGTCATGTACCCGCTGGTGCCGCTAAACTCACATCCACATTTTCCAGATTACTGAGTCATGTACCGCTGGTACCGCTGAACTCACATCCACAACATTCCAGATCCTCGAGTCATGTACCCGCTGGTACCGCTGAACTCATATCCA
Source organism: Iris pallida (assembly GCA_029216955.1). NCBI lineage: Eukaryota > Viridiplantae > Streptophyta > Magnoliopsida > Asparagales > Iridaceae > Iris > Iris pallida. The sequence goes on from JANAVB010002795.1 coordinate 13,573,423, forward strand.
CAACATTCTAGATCATTGAGTCATGTACCCGCTGGTGCCGCTGAACTCACATTTCCAAATTCCAGATTATCGAGTTATGTACCCGCAGGTGCCTCTGAACTCATATTCCGGTCACTCTTTCAGATAGTAAGTCATGTATGACCATACCTCTGAACTTTCTTCCTGGAAGAGATCCTCCCTCATGATCCACTACCGCACTCCCAGTACACAAAAAGGATAATCGATCCACAAATTTCCAAAACGGCCATGTCCTCATTACCTCTGAATCGTTTCACTTTCACCAAAAACAAATCACCCCTTTACATAGAAATTCTATGTCCTCATTATCTCTGAGTCGTTCTATGTACCCTCCTTCATTGAGCCCACTCCTGTCATATCCTCATTACCTCTGAGTGGGAAGGCTCCGTCGAATAAACCCTCATATTTGCCATGTCCTTATTACCTCTGAGTAAATATGTTGGTCCTCACTCGACTTATTATCTGTACCAAAAAAACAAAAAACCCCAGGGTATGCCAAGGATAATAGGTCCACAAATATCCACCGTTGAGTCCACTCCTGCCATGTCCTCATCACCTCTGAGTAGGAAGACTCCACGGTAAAACCTTCGTACTTGCCATGTCCTCATTACCTCTGAGTAAGTATGTTGGTTCTCTCTCGTCTTATTATCCGTAACTTGAACCAGGGTACGCCAAGGGTAATAGGCTCATAAATGTCCTCTGTTAACCACGAATATCCTTCGTTGAGTCCGCTCCTGCCATGTCCTCATTACCTCTGAGTAGGAAGACTCCACGGTAAAACCCTCATACTTGCCATATCCTCATCACCTCTGAGTAAGTATGTCGGTTCCCCTTCATCCTATTATCTGTATCCTAAGTCGGGGTACACCAAGGATAATAGGCCCACAAATGTCCTTTGCTAAGTCTCTTAGTACAGGCCCACCATTCCTCATCATGTCCTGGGAGCCCAGCTGCTCCATGGCATTCTATCTCCCGATACCCCGAACACCCACGACCACCTTACTGTGGAACTGTTCTAGGTATCCCTAATCAAACTTGTTATCTGTACCTAAAACCAAGGTATGCCAGGGATAACAGGTCCACAAACAAGTCCCCCATGTGGGGCACACATCACCACAATACCACAGGCACAACAAGCAATACAAATGAAGGATAGAATGGAAAGTACTCTTTATTTGAAAGACAAAAAAAGAATTACATGTTTTGGGACCACGTCCCTCTCGAAGAAAAAAAAAGAAAAGAAAAGGATAACAGGAACAAAAGAAGAAAAGGCCGACTATAGTTCGACATTACACAACTCCAAAAGGCGATTTCTCACCAAGGAAGTCCCTCGCTCAAGCAGGTGCCTGGCTCGGCGCTCGGCCGCCTGGGACAACTGCTCAGCATCATTCAAGTACATATATGCCTGCCAATCATTTTCCATCTTCTTCAAAGCAAGTTCCAGATTGGTAGAAGCTCTACTAAATTTGTCAGCCTCCTGAATAGCAACCCCTTTCTCAGTACGAGCAGCTTCGAGTTCGGACTCCAGGAAGGCCAGCTTTCTCTGGAGCTCGAGAATCTGCTCCCGGGTGTCAGTTACCCCGTGGGAGGCAGTCGCTTCCCGAGCCACGCAATCTTCAGTGCGACGGCTCCATTGATCGTACAACTCAGTCAGGTCCCGACGATCCTTCAATATAGCTGGCTTGAGCGATTCCCGAGCAATCCTCACCTTCTCTACCGCGGTTGTGAGGAAAGTACGCTCTTGATCTATTGCCACTGATAGATCAGCTTGTCGCAGTAAGCGAAACTGGGCCACAAGACGATCGGCCTCTAACAGCTTAGGCTCCAGAAGCGCCGCTAGTCCCGCCCCACCGGGAAGTGTTCTAAGGATATTAATTTGGCCACCGGCACATTGACGGGCCATAGCAAAGGGAGTCCCCCTCTCCACAGCTGCCTCAATCCCCCACTTCAGGTGGCGGTGGAAACTGTTGACCACATCCTGGGATACTTCATCCAAAACTTCGGTAGAGGACGGCGTCAAAGGGAGTGTGGCAGACAGTACCGAAGGGGTAGCCTCAGAACTTGCCGTCCCTGCCACCAGGGAAACGAATTCTGTGCAAAAAGATGCATGAATGGCAGCTAGCTCCTCTTCCGCCGCCCGAAGAGCCTGGATACTTGGCAGAGCGGAAAGGTTAACTCCCGAAACCCTATTCGCAGAGGAGGGCGCGGAAAGCGTCGTCCCTTGCCCCACCTGTGCTATCACCAGGGCTCCCGAACTTGACCTAGCTGAAGGCCCCTCAGTATAAGTTGGAAAAGAAGGAGGCACACGTGCTTCCATCAGATCCCCTCCAGTAGAGTCCGCCCCGGCAATGTCCGTCACCGACAATAAAGGGGTAGGACCTGCACGTCCAAAGCAATCATTAACCCATGAAGGACAGGATGATAGAGCAAAAAGGCCTCCTCATAAGTTAAGAAGCTGGTTTATCTTACCAGGGGAAGAGCACGGAGGCTGCAGCTTGTTCGAAGCTGGCATGGTCTCCCCACCCGTAACTTCCAACTCAAATTCAACTGGTTTCTCTGCCCCAGCCACCCCAGAAGGGGAGCCAGCCAGGTTAGTGTCATCCTGTTGAAATTCAGCTGTCTCAGGGACAGGTGCAGTAGAGCCCCCGTCCCCATGAGTTGAGGTCTCAGCAAGGTGAGACTCCCCGGCCGCCTCCGGAAGAACCCCAACGGAAGTAATGGCGGTGTGCATATCATTGATCAAAGTGGACAAGGCTGGATCGACTTCAGTAGTCGAGTCCCGAGAAGCAGACTCCCCGGACGCCTACAAGGAGCAGAAAAAAAAATAATTAGGCCGTAACTTAGAAAAAGAAGAAAAAGGCAGTTGAAATTCCAATCACCTCAAAACAGCGTCAACATCAATAAATAGCTTGCGACGTCTTACCACAGCCCGCTTTGTGGAGTAGGTCCTGCCATCGTCAGTGGACAGACGCCTGCCTCGTTGGCACGAAGCACCAGGCACAACAGGTGGATGATCCTCCACCTCTTCGTCCGGTACAGTAGGAGGCTGGTCCCCCACCTCCTCGTCCGAAGAGTGTGACGAGTCATCGGCGGCCTGTTCGTCATCCTTTTCGTCCGCCGCAGTAGACTCCGAGTCTGGCACAAGAACCCTATTCGCCCCTCTCTTTCTCTTTCTGGAACCCTCGGGCTTTTCTGCCAAGCCGGTCCCGATAATGAAGCTGGTGTTCATGTCAAAGTTTATGGAAGATTTACTCGCCGCAACATGATAAAGAGCCGCCATGTACATAATATCCCCTTGCGTATTAGCGTCAGGGACTGGGAAGCTAGCCCGGGTATGAACAGTATTGTAATAATGCCACGCCCGGATGCCGTCAAGGACACTGCCCTCGAAGCCCAGGCAAGCACTGGGGCAGTCAAGGAACAGCTGACTATACCTAAATTGACGAGAAAACCTGCTAGGCAAATAAGGCTCCAAGTATACATTATTTCGGTAACGATATACTAGGTGCGCGGGGCGAATGTTGCGCAGCCATAGAAGCATCTTCTCAGATAAGAGCTGGGGAGGTTCAATGCCATCAACGTGTACTCCCCTTACTTCTCTAGGGGTAAACTGAGGAAGAGACAAAAAGAAGTCGGGCCCGTCAACTCTCGCCAACGCCCTCCGACAAGCCGGCATGGTGTCATACTCCCAAGATTGATGGCGGTATCGGAAAAGGATTGAAGAACAGTTTGGCAACTCTAGAGGGGGGTGAATAGAGTTTATATAGAAAAATAGCCAATTAAAAATAACTCTTTCACCGATAATAAATAATCAGAGTAAAGTGCGGAAAATAAATGAAGAGCAGAAGAGCATACGCAAACACAGCGATTTTAACCTGGTTTCCCTCGTGGAGGACTAGTCCAGGCCTGAGAACTCTAGCTCAGGATTAAATCCACTATTTGTGAAATAGTAGTTTACAACCCGTGCCTTTTCTTCAGAAGAGCACGTCAACTTCTAACAGAGGATCGCAGTGGCGATTTGCTTGGAATTGTCCAAGCGACTTCTTCGACTCTTGCACAAGAATCCTAACTGAGAGATGCTGAGCACTCGAGACTTAGGAGGCTTGTGGCTAGTAGATGGGAAGGGTATGGCTTATTGAGCTTATAAGAGAGAATAGAAGAGAAGATTGGATGGATTGAAATGAGAGAATTCATGTCCTATTTATAGTGTTTTTATAGGCAGAATTCGGCCAGAATTCGGGTAGGAAAATTCAAAAATTTGGCCGTTGGACAACTAGCAACCAGCTATCCCTAAAATTAGGGTTCCTGATTTCTAGGGGACAGAGTTCGGCCCGAACTCTGTGTGGAGGCAGAGTTCGGCCCGAACTCTGTCTCCAGAGCACAGAGTGGTTCTAAGGGGACCAGTAGGCAGTTTTTGGTTCAGTGGAGCTTGGGATTTTGGTAGGTTATAGACTAAGTTCCAAGAGCTCAGCATGACTCAGAGTACACAAGTCTAGACTCAATGAAATTATAAAATACAGACTCCAGAACACACTGAGAGCCGGAGACTGAGCTGTCATCTGTCTTGAACTGAATGCAGTCGTCGTGTGTCGTATTGAATTAATACAAATATTATTTAGTCAATGTAGTCAATATTTGGTTGACTGTGACTTTGTGTCAACAATCTCCCCCATATTGATAATTGACAAAATAATATATGTATATTCAACATTCATACCTGGACACAGTTGATTATAGCAACATAGCTCCCCCATACTCGATGCCGAGCTAGAATGTAATAGCTCCCCCGTAATCAGTGAACGTTGCTGAGCTAAAAGCAATAGCTCCCCCGGAAATAGTGCATGAAACCTGTATAATATCTCCCAAAAAGCACAAACAAGCACAGATATACCAAAAGATATGATACCAATACCAAGAAAATATATCCAGACATATATAAATATACATAGTTCTCCCCCTTTTGGCAGTTAGCAATATAGACTGCAGATGAATGAATAATAGAGAAACTGCAGAAGATAATTATAGTAATACAACCACACCAAGCAGAGAAGAAACAGTATAGAAAAAAATCAAAAGAAGTACTAGCATAAAGTGTCATAACCAAATGTCAAACACATAACCAGAGTTTAAAAACATCCAAGTACATAAAACTGAAACTAACTAGAAATGAAAATGCATCAACTAATGTCATCATCAGCAGCAGCAGCAAGTAGTAGCCAATCTCCATCACGGAGCATGAGAAGGTCCAGGAGAGTTGGAACGTCTGGGATCCACAAGAGCAGCACCCGGATCCAGGTAACGCATGACCCATTGATCATCAATGCGATAACCCTTACGATCGGGATCCCGCTGCATGGGAATGGCCATAGTAGGATGATGGGACATGGAGTACCGAATATCATGCAGCGAGTTGCAGAGGGCACTCATCTGTAGGGTAGTACGGTAGTCCATCTGAGCCCACTGATCAGCTTCTAAGTAGAAACGATCCTGGAGCATGGTCTGGATAGAGTCAAGAGTGGCAGGTAGAGGTGGTGCATCCTGACGGAAAGGAGGGGAGTTAGACTCCGCATCATCAGAATGCTCAGAAGCCTCAGAAGAGGCGACAACTGCCTGAGTATGTCGTGCCTTGGACAGGAAAGCAGGAGCAGGCAAGAATGGACAGATATCAAGTGGTATGTTAAATACAGAAAGATCATAGGAAGGTACAAAGGATAAACCAGAGCTCGTGGTTTCTTCCTACAGTGAATCATCCAGTCCATCATTGTACGTGAAAGATTGAAAGAAATTCCAAAGTGAAGATGATAAAGAGCAGATATCTCAAGATAAGTGATGTCATCATGGGAACCTGTTTGGGTAGAATGGTGTTAGAAATAATCCAATGAAGATCAGAAAAATATGGGTTGAGATATTTAGCCGTGAGCTTGCGAGGACGTGTGTATGGAGTACACAAATCGTCCTTGAAGCTCTCAAGGGAAATTCCGTCGGGAAAACGGAACGAGCGAGCGTCAACTAGCTTTTCCCAAGAATTGGGCTCTTGAAGACCAAGATATTCGGCTAAGTCAAAGTCATCAAAAGATATATTGATACCTGTAACTCGTGAATAAATATGGAGATCATCAAAGGTCATGTTGCAGTAGAACATTTGGACAACATGACGATAGATAGCAGAAGTGGTAGTGACAAGCTCATCAAAGCAGAGGTCATGAAATAAAGAATCATATTGAGAGAAGATAGAAAAATTAATGGGATGTCCTGTGAATACCTGACGATTCCGATAGTCACTAAACCAGTTGTTTGAGGCATCTAGTGAAACAAATAATCGGTTGTCATAGGTAGAAGGGTTTCGAGGACGAGGTGGGTTGAACAACGGATGAGGTGGTTGAAGTAGTTCAATGATTCGTTCATTCGTCGGAGGAGTATCCGAAGAGGAAACACTCTCAGTTCGAATCCTCTTTCCACGATTGAACAAGCGAGGGGCCATAAAAACTTGATAGAGTGAAGTATAGAAGATAAGAATGATACCTCAAATGATTAATAAACGGTGGAAGAGAATGATGAGAAACCCTTTTTCCTTGATTTTGAGGAGCAATGGAGCACTCTAGATCAAAAACTAGGGTTAGGGTTTGAAGGAAAGAGTTTAGAGAGGTGAGGAAGGTGGCAATAGTGAAGGAGAGAGAGGGAATCCCGAAATAAAATAGGGGTTTGTCTTTGGTCGGATGACATATGGACCATAGGATCTAAATTGATCCAACGGCAGAGCCAGATCCCGACGCTGGAACTTAGGGACCGAACTCGGCCCGAACTCTGTTTGGGGCAGAGTTCGGCCCGAGTTCTGGATTAGTGGTCCAGAACAGAAAACAGGCTGAAAAGATAGAAAAAATGGTTAAGTGTTGAAGAAAAGTGATGGTTGAGGATAAAAGATTGATGAAAACAATGAAGTACATAGAGAGGTACACAAAGGTCAGAATGAACTTTAGGAAAAATCAATTAGGCAATAATAAATCGGAACAAACCATATAATAAACAAGGAAATATATTGTAATTCAGTATTTCAAATTTGCCATGGGTTAGCTGCAGGGGCTGGATCCCAGCTAGCGGTAGTCCTGAGGACTAGTGCACCGTGTCGCTTAGGCTTTTACGCCTTTTTGTCAGAAGGACCCTTTCGGCTTGTACCCATAATAAATTCGTCATAAAAGAATCAAAATATACTCGATATTTATGCAAGTAAGTCTCAACTTATAACTGCTTCATCCAAAATTCCGAGTTCACGACAAAGAAAATTGAAGCGCTCTTCGGATAATGGCTTAGTAAAGAAATCTGCTAGCTGATGATCAGTGTCAATAAATTCTAAGTTAATCGTGCCATTTTGCTGATGATCACGCAAAAAGTGGTGTCTGATCTCAATGTGTTTAGTGCGTGAGTGGCAGACAGGGTTTTTAGTCAAATTGATGGCACTAGTATTGTCACAGAATATAGGAATATGCATGAAAGATAATTTATAGTCTTCAAGGGTTTGCTTCATCCACAGAATTTGTGCACAACAACGCCCAGCTGCTATGTATTCAGCTTCTGTTGTGGATAGTGCGACAGAGTTCTGCTTCTTGCTAAACCATGAGACTAAAACCTTTTCTAATAAATGACACGTGCCGCTAGTACTTTTACGGTCGACCTTGCATCCAGCAAAGTCAGCATCAGAGTAACCGATGAGGTCAAATGATGTTGACTTGGGATACCATAGGCCCACTGTAACCGTACCCTTAAGGTATCGAAAGATACGCTTAACCGCGGTCATGTGAGATTCCTTAGGATTTGCTTGATATCTAGCACATAGGCAAACACTAAACATGATATCGGGGCGACTAGCAGTTAAATAAAGTAAGCTGCCTATCATACCTCGATACTTACGTTGATCAACGGGTTTGCCGCTCTCATCTGGTTCGAGTTTGGTTGAGGTAGCCATTGGAGTGCTGATTGGTTTGATGTTGTCAAGATCGAACTTCTTCAGCATGTCCTTGGTATACTTCGATTGACAGATGAAAGTTCCATTAGCCAGTTGTTTTACTTGCAGACCAAGAAAGTAGTTGAGCTCTCCCATCATGCTCATCTCAAATTCTGTCTGCATACACTTGGCAAATTCTTGACAAAGAGTTTCATCAGTAGACCCAAAAATAATATCATCAACATAAATCTGAATTAATAAAATAGTGTCTTTGAAAGATTTTATAAACAGTGTAGTGTCAATTTTCCCTTTTGAAAAACCTTTCTCAAGTAAGAAGCTACTTAGCCTTTTATACCAAGCTCTGGGGGCTTGTTTGAGGCCATAAAGTGCTTTCTTTAGCTTGAACACGTGGTCGGGAAATTTGTGATTTTCAAAGCCAGGAGGTTGTTTCACATAAACTTCCTCCTTAATAAAACCATTCAGGAAAGCACTTTTCACATCCATTTGAAATAATTTAAAGTTTTGAAAATTAGCAAAAGCACAAAGCATCCGAATGGATTCTAGTCTAGCAACAGGAGCATACATCTCATCGTAGTCGATACCTTCCTCTTGGTTGTATCCTTGAGCTACTAGACGAGCTTTGTTACGTGTGACTGAACCATCTTCATTTACTTTGTTTCTAAAAACCCATTTAGTACCAATTATCGAGTGATTAACCGGTCTAGGAACGAGTTCCCATACTTGGCTTCTCTCGAATTGGTTGAGTTCTTCTTGCATAGCAGAAATCCAAAATTCATCATTAAAAGCTTCAGAAATGTTTTTAGGCTCTACTTGTGAAATGAAGGCAGTGCTAGCAACGGAGTCTCTTAGTGATGATCTAGTAGTTACTCCACGTGAAACTTCTCCTATAACTAAATTTTCTGGATGAGAAGGTTTGAAAGAGAATTTCTTAGGCAAACCCTCCAGAGAATTAGTTTCGGTTGAAGTATTCATTGGAGTAGAAGTTGATGGCTCAACGTCATCATCAAGAGTACTTGCTGCACTGTTGTCTTCATCAAAAGTCACATTTGTTGACTCTTCCACAATAAGTGAGCGTTTATTGAAAACTCTATATCCTTTACTCTTGGCGGCATAACCAAGAAAGATACCATCGTCAGCTTTGGCATCAAATTTGCCTAAGTTGTCTTTGGTGTTAAGGATAAAACATCTACAACCAAAAACTTTAAAATAAGAAACATTGGGGGTTCTCCCAAACCAAAGCTCATAGGGTATTTTCTTTGTAATGGGACGAATAAGTACCCTATTTAAAATGTGGCATGCTGTACTTACAGCCTCTGCCCAAAAATATTTCGGAAGAGAAAATTTATTCAACATGACTCTAGCCATATCGCCAAGAGTCCTATTCTTCCGCTCCACAACACCATTTTGTTGAGGAGTTCTAGGACAAGAGAATTCATGATCATAACCATTTGCATTACAAAAACTTTCAAAATCATAATTTACGAATTCGCCTCCATGATCACTTCGGATTCGAGTAATCATGTAGCCTTTTTCGTTTTGAACTTTCTTTACAAAAATTTTGAAAGCAGAAATAGCATCGCTCTTATTAGCGAGAAAGAAAACCCATGTAAATCTCAAAAAATCATCAACAATAACAAATGCATAAAGTTTGCCTCCAAGGCTAGCTATTCTACTAGGACCAAATAAATCCATATGAAGTAGTTGCAAGGGTCTAGTAGTACTTACAGAGTTGATAGAATGAAATGAGGATTTAGTTGCCTTGTTTAGTTCACATTCGGCACATACCGTGTCCTTTTTGAACGTGATGTCAGGTAATCCTCTCACTAGCTTCTTGGTAAAAAGCCTGGATATAGCATCCATGTTGGCATGACCAAGACGCTGGTGCCAAAGTAGTCGTTCATCTTTGTGGGCATATAGACATCTACCTGCATTGTTAGTATTTATAGAAAGATAGAAAATGTAGATGTTGTCCTCTCTTTTCCCTTCAAAAGCAATGTCTCCTGTTGACCTATCATAGATGTAGCAACTGTTTTGTCCAAAGTTAATATCATATCCATGATCAGCAAGATGACTAATGCTGAGCATGTTATGCTTTAACTCGGTCACTAGGCAGACATCCTTTATTATAGGAGAAGGAGGATGACCAATGATACCATTACCTATAATGTGCCCTTTGAGATTGTTACCGAAGGATACGTATCCTTCTCTCTTCATCGATAGTGATGCAAAAAGATTTGCGTCTCCCGTCATATGTCGCGAGCATCCACTATCGAGAATCCACTTACTTTCAGTTGAGGAGGGAAGGTCCACCTACATCAAGAGTAGATGTGACCATTGGTACCCGAGTTCTTGAGGGTCCTGAAAAGTTAGTCTTTGGAAACCAAGCATATATCCTTTTATCTACAAGTCTTCTAACTCTGTACTGTGGTGAGATGTGTCCATGTAATCCACAATAAGTACAGATAGCATTCTTATTTATACTAGGAGCATGAGAATAATATCTATAAGCAACAGGATGAGGATGGACATGATGTGAAGAGTTAGCATGGTGAAGATGATTATGCATGGAATAAGTGGCATGGTGATGGTGTCTATGAGGCATAGAATGATGGTATTGTCTATGATGTGTGACATGCTGATATTGTCTAGATGGCATGGCATGATGATTTTGTCTATATGGTATATGAGGACCTTGTCTATATGGCATTGCATGATGATTTTGTCTATATGGCATGGCATGGTGATTTTTATGTGTGGAGTGATGTTGATTGTGTCTTTGTGCATGATGAGTGTGTACTGAGTGAGAATTGTTCTTACGTGCACGTGGTTTGTGAAAGTTTATGTATATAAAAGCATGGTTATGTGCTGCATGAGAATGATGTGATTGACTAGCATGAGTGGTATTGTGTCCATGTGATTGGGTTTGAACAACCTGTTTACCCAATTTGGTTTCTAATCTTTTAGAAACAGCTTGCAGTTCATCAACCTTAATATTTAAGCCATATATCTTAGTCATGGAAATCTTGTGTCTACTCTTTTCTTCAGCAAGCAACGTGTTGAGTGTAGTGATTTCTTGAGTTTGTTGCTCAATACGTGCTTCAGCATCATGCAAGCTTAATTTAAGCTTGGATACTTCATCAGTGTCATTAGTGGGTGACGTGTTTCTAACATTATCAAGAAGTAAAGAAATTCTTTGTATCTCATCTTCTAGAATTTTGATTTTGTCTTTGGCATGTTTATATTTACCGATGACCTTTTTATGATCATCGAGTAAATCAGTGAAAGCATCGCCAAGTTCATCAAAAGAGAAGTCATCCAGAGTTTTGTTAGATACCTTGTTGGAAGTTGCCATCAGGCACACATTTGCTGTATCTTGAGGAGAGTCCTTTTCTTCCTCAGAGTCACTCGCTTCACTTTCATGCCAGATGCCTGTGTTGGCATATTTCTTTGATGAGTTCTTTTTGTATGGCTTCTCATAGCGGTTGCTCTTCTTTAGGAATGGGCAGTCTTTTCGGACATGTCCAGTTTTCTTGCAACCGTAACAAGTTGGTTCCTCTTCATCGTCTTCTTGAGATTCCTTCTTCCTTCGATTGAAGCGAAGGAATTTCCTGAAGTTGCGAACCATGAGAGCTTGGTCTTCATCATCCGAGTTATCTTCTTCGGTCTCATCATGATTAGCTCTTCGTTGATGAGCTTTGAGTGCGATCTCCCTGGTCTTCGGAGCAGGCTCTTCGAAGTCCTTGAGGTCAAGCTCGTGAGTCATAAGCTTACCCATCAAGGTCTCCATTGTCATTGTTGTGAGATCGTTTCCTTCTATGATGGCTGTCACCTTAGGGTTCCAAATCTTTGGTAGCCCTCTGAGTAGCTTACGAATCTTCTCGTGGTTTGAGTACTGCTTTCCAAGCGAGGATAGAGGATTGATGATGTCGAGGAATCTTGTGAACATTTGAGTGATCGTCTCACTTGGCTTCATCTTGAAAGCTTCGTATTCTTGAGTGAGACGGCTTATTTTGGATTCCTTGACCTGTGTGGTTCCTTCATGCGTCACTTCTAGAAGTCTCCATACTTCATGAGCAGTGGTGCATGTAGAGACCCTGTTGAACTCATTCCTGTCTATAGCACAGAATAAAGCATTAATAGCCCTAGCATCTAGACTTGCCTGTTTCTTCTCCTCGATAGAATATTTGTCGCGTGGTTTCTCAATGAGGTCACCATCGACAACTATTTTGGCAGGTTTTTTGTAACCGTCAGTGACGACAGTCCACAGGTCAAAGTCTAGAGACTTAAGATAGAAGCTCATCCTTGTTTTCCAATATGTGTAGTTAGTCCCATCAAATAGGGGAGGCCTATGAGTGGACTGACCTTCACCATGATTGGAAATCAAGGATTGTGTGGTTGCCATGGATCAGCTCTTAGGATGTTAGTCCTTATAAAGAGAACAGAGCTCTGATACCAATTGAAGAACAGTTTGGCAACTCTAGAGGGGGGTGAATAGAGTTTATATAGAAAAATAGCCAATTAAAAATAACTCTTTCACCGATAATAAATAATCAGAGTAAAGTACGGAAAATAAATGAAGAGCAGAAGAGCATACGCAAACACAGCAATTTTAACCTGGTTTCCCTCGTGGAGGACTAGTCCAGGCCTGAGAACTCTAGCTCAGGATTAAATCCACTATTTGTGAAATAGTAGTTTACAACCCGTGCCTTTTCTTCAGAAGAGCACGTCAACTTCTAACAGAGGATCGCAGTGGCGATTTGCTTAGAATTGTCCAAGCGACTTCTTCGACTCTTGCACAAGAATCCTAACTGAGAGATGCTGAGCACTCGAGACTTAGGAGGCTTGTGGCTAGTAGATGGGAAGGGTATGGCTTATTGAGCTTATAAGAGAGAATAGAAGAGAAGATTGGATGGATTGAAATGAGAGAATTCATGCCCTATTTATAGTGTTTTTATAGGCAGAATTCGGCCAGAATTCGGGTAGGAAAATTCAAAAATTTGGCCGTTGGACAACTAGCAACCAGCTATCCCTAAAATTAGGGTTCCTGATTTCTAGGGGACAGAGTTCGGCCCGAACTCTGTGTGGAGGCAGAGTTCGGCCCGAACTCTGTCTCCAGAGCACAGAGTGGTTCTAAGGGGACCAGTGGGCAGTTTTTGGTTCAGTGGAGCTTGGGATTTTGGGTAGGTTATAGACTAAGTTCCAAAAGCTCAGCATGACTCAGAGTACACAAGTCTAGACTCAATGAAATTATAAAATACAGACTCCAGAACACACTGAGAGCCGGAGACTGAGCTGTCATCTGTCTTGAACTGAATGCAGTAGTCGTGTGTCGTATTGAATTAATACAAATATTATTTAGTCAATGTAGTCAATATTTGGTTGACTGTGACTTTGTGTCAACAGGCGTCATCCGTAGTAACATCATCCTCTGTTTCGAGCCTCATCAATGACCGGTAATGCATCAATAACCACCCTATGAGATAGTGGTATGGTAGCTCTATCCGCTCAAAGTCCAGCGTCGTCTCGCGAGCAATGACTTTAGAAGAAAAGGAACGGAGGCCGTGGTGTATGCTACACACCATAGCCGAAAGAAGGGCCAGTCTTACTTTGAAGACCAGCTTCTCAGCCGGGAGAATGAAGTGGCGGTTGATCCTTTCAGTAGAACCTGCCCTCCCGAGACTACGCAATTTCGAAGCCATACCATCAAGAACCCGGCCAAGATTGCTTTTTCGGACATCTGCCGGGTACCGTAGTGGAAATAACTGAAGGAGTCAGTGCGGCTCCCAAATCTATCGCGGGTGGACCTCGACCTTTTTGCATTCAACATCAGGTCCTTTATCTCCACCTGAGTTTGGGGACCTCGAGAAGAAACTCGGCCGGAAGGACGTAATTTGAAAAGATACGCGACCCAGGCCGTAGTATGGGGGGCATTCCCTTCTGAACTATTATTCTTCTTGATAGCAGTCTGGTGACAGATGCTATGGTGGCACAGGAATTCCCGGTACACAGCGACGAAACCAGGAAATCGTCGATCCAAATTATTGAATTCCTCGTTCGTCGGGGTGTATACTTCAAAGGCTTCGCCTCCCCACGGCAGCTTAGAAACAGCATGCATTTCATGGAGGGCAAGTCCCAGCTCCCCTCCGGGCGCGAAAAAAGTCCCCGTACGCCGGCTATACATCTCTAAAAGGGCCATGAACAGCGACTTGTTAATGGACAATCCGTAACAGGTGCCCCGGATGGCGTAGTAAAGGTCAATCTCCCGAAGGAGTTCCTCGTAGTTTCTCAGGATCCATGAGAAAAGATTGGCCCATGTAGGAATAGGGTTTATCCAATTCAGCAGCGACAACCTGCCCACAGGATAAGACCCCTTGCAAGCGAGCTGATTCAGGATGGTATCAGCTCGAGTAAAAGTGAAGTTGGGACCAGACACGTTTATAAAAGTACCGGGAATCAGCCCCATCATACTCCGGCTGACTGACTCCCTACTTGCACAGGCTGACCTAATACTCATATTATAGTGGATGTTGCCCACGAACATTCCTTGTTGGATTGGAGTTAGAGAGCCCGCCATTCTTCTGCTCAACGACACCATATTAAACCACGAGAGGGGAAAATGCCGCTCCATCTCGGGAACATGGATATCCACCCCGTCTACAGTAAAGTCCCAGTTCTCAGAAACGTCCAGCATTCGGGAGTTCTTTATGGATAAAGCATCTCCAAAGAGAAAAGCTGGTTTCAGATATTCTCCGTCCAGTTTCCCCGAATTCATCATGGTGCAAAGAAAATGGAAAGGCTGGTTGTTGATAGCAGCCACCCTCTCCAAAGGCTCATTAGGGGGAAGTTGATCTGTCATATGTCGAATTAGGTCGTCAAGCCGTACACCCACGTCAAACTGAGCTGAACCCACCAGAAGCTCTCCGGCCGGGTTGGTTGGGAGGTTCACTGGAAAAGGACAAAAGAAACATGATTAAAAGATAGGCTAAAACGAAACCACCGAAAGTTTCTCAAAAAGAAGTTTCTATGAACCTATGCAGCTCAGATCGACGAAGCCTTATGCGGTCCAATTCAGCTAGGTTTCATGCAGCACGACTTTAATAGAGCCTATGCGGCTCGGGTCAGCACAGCTTCATGCGGCCCAATTCAGTTGGGAGTTCCATGTGACACTGATTCGATAGCTTATGCGGCTCTGATTAAAACTTATGCGGTTCTATCTTGCAGAGAAGTTTATGCGGCACGACTCAGCAAAATTCTATGCGGGCCAGTTTGTCAGGAATATATGCGGTTCCGCTCAAAGGAGGTTCCATGCGATTCAAACCCAGAGGCACTCCTGTGGCTCAAATCTTTATCATGCGGCTCAAAACATAGGTCATGCCCTATGCGGTTCGAATATGAGAGGGTTATGCGGCTCATATAACATATGCGGCTCCATCATGGTCGAGCTTGGGCGGTTCAATAAAAATGAAGGATGAAGGCTTGTGCATATGTTATGCAACAGAGCCATGGGTCCTTGGGGTTCAAAGTATTCAAATCCATTTCTTACCATTGAAAGCAGGGCGGACATCAGGGTGCACTTCGGGCGCGGCGGCCGACGAGGAAGCCACTTTCTTGCCCTTTGCAGCAGAGGAGGCGACCTTGGAAGACTTGGGGGCCATTTTCGACGGTCGGAGAAGGAAAGAAAGTGGAGACTGCAAGAGTTGGAGACGAAAGAGAAAGTAAAGAAATCCCGCCCACTGAATTCATCCCTATTTATAAACAAAAGTAAGGCGTTTCGATTCTCATGTACCGACCCTTCGGTTATCGAAGCGAGTCGTCTAAAATGAAGGCCAAACTCCTGGGATCCTCCCCCGAAAAGTAGCCTTAAAACTGACAGCAGATCAACAGCATTTAATGCAAAAGATCTTCGTACGTGGCAGACACACGTGGCAAGGAGCTATGCGGCCCGAAAGTCCCTGCGGGTGATTGACTCAATGCGGCTGAAACATCCATGCGGCCGAGCCATTCATGCGGTCGAGACATCCATGCGGCCGAGACATCCATGCGGCTGAGACATCCGTACGGCCGAGACATCATATACGGTCAGAAGAATACATGGCCATGCTTCTTATTCAAAGTATTTCAATTTTACAAATTGAAAACTTTGAAGGGGATCTTGTAGAAGCATGGAAAAGAATAAAAGAAAGATCCATGCGGCCAGAGAGCCCCTTACGGCTTAGAGAGTTCATGCGGCTCAAGTATCCATGCGGCTCGAGCATCTATGCGGCTCAAACAAGTTCCATGCGGCTCAAAGAGAAGCCACGTGGCCTGCAAACAGCTCTCTCGTTTGTCCTTTACTGCATTAAATGCCTTGACGGCTGACAGCTCTGACAAGGTGACAGTTCTGACACAAAGATATCATTATGACTCCCTCATAATGACGGACTCCTTGGGAAGCGAAGAAAATCTCTGACACGATCCCCCGAGATTCAGAAACTGTCATGCGGCCTTGACACGTGGATAATCGTATCCGGCTCAAGTAGAGACCATCCTATGCGGCTCATAAAGACTAGCCCCATGCGGCTCACGAAGATCATCCCCATACGGCTCACAAAGACTAGCCCTATGCGGCTCATGAAGAATAGCTCCATGCGGCTCACGAGGACTATCTCCATGCGGTTCACTCATGCGGTCATCCACACTCATGCGGCTCAAATCCTTACCATGCGGTCCAAATATTCAGGGGGCCACTCTCAGGCAGTCTTGACACGTGGCCAGCCTTATGCGGCCCAATGAGGAGCAACTTTTCTGCAGCTCAGATTTCTGCTGTGGCTTGCGGTTATGACACGTGGCATGATAGCAGGGCACGTGGCATCAGATTGATCGAAATCCCCCAACAAATCCCAATAAAATATTAGGATCAAATCAGATCATTGGCAAACAAGTAAATTAATGACACGTGTCAAGAAATTCGAGGTTGGCATGACAAATCGGGAGGATTTATATCAATCAGCATTAATTACCCACAAAAGATTTGATGCAATCACATTTATTGCTCAAATCTGGATGAACGGCCCAGATCCAGTGATCCTTAGCCGCCGACTTTCAAGAATGGGCAATCATTGCAAACCCTAATAAGGCGCCCCACTCTTATAAATAGCAAGGTGCCATTCCCTTGCGAAAAGGAAGAGAGAGATAGAGGGAGAGACATAGAGACATACACAGAGACAGAGAGAGATATACAGAGAGAAACATAGAGAGCCAGAGAGCCTGAAGAGAGAGCATTTCTTCATCAACGCCCAGCAGTTCTTCTACAGAGCCAAGGCTGCACCCGATCGTCGAAGGAGTAAGGCAGAGCTGCCGTCGCTTTCTCGAGCCTCTACCGTCACCCCCCAGAAATTAAAATAAACAATTGTACTTAGATTGCTGTACCTAGGTTTTCTTCCTAGGCTTTCTTTGTACAAGCGAGTTTGTATTGTGAAGTAAAAGTCCAGTCCTCCGATAATTGTTCTGTTCTTTTATATTTCATGGCAAACAATGAATAAGCTCTACAAAATCAAAATATCCTTACTCTTAAGTTATTTGATGATGTAATACAATTTTATAACAACAGAAGGGTACGATAGAGATGATGTGTTTAAAAACCTTCTCAAGATACAATTTGATAATCATATGTGTCTGTCCAAAATCATGTTACTAAGAGTCCTCGCCATGCTAGTAAGCAAGGCTGCGATAAACGATAGATTCCATAACTGGGGTATGTACCTCTATAATCATGTCATCTGAAATTCTCGCTATGCCGACTAGAATAGCTGCAAGAAATTCCAAATCTCATTACCAAGCTACGTACATCAGGAGTCAGGTCTATATGTTCCCGCCACGCCAGCTAATATGGCTGTGAGAAACTACAGGTTCCATAATCAAGTAGACATTTTACCATTCCTGTTATTCCTGTCAACATATGTTATTAAAAAATATCGTAACTCCGGCCATAAAATTCATCTCGATAGGAAAATCAAAATCAACAACGATCCATCAAAAATCAAATTCAATAATCAAGGAGTGAGAGCGAACAAAACAAGGGAAAGAATTTCAAATTGAAGTTTAAATAAGATTCTCAAGGGTCGTCCCAGGAATCTCTCAAGGAATCCCAACTGTGATTGAGTACCTTCAAAAATATATCCTAATTCTACTGCAGACTGTAGTGATACTCTAGTTCGAATTCTACTACATAAACTCGACCTGCATGGGCCACCACTAAAAATGTGTCACGACCCGCACCCTAGAGTAAGGGCACAAAAAGTGGGTACGTCCAGCCTACGCCGCAGTGTCGGTGGTAGAACGCTGTCCTAGGTCAATCATCTAACAATATAAGATACCTGTACAGTATATACACTCCGAATGGAGGTAACATAGCAGAATACAGTCTCAATCACATCTAAGGTAGAATACGATAAGATAGATAGATATGAAAGAATCCACAGAGAGATACAACAGATAGATATAAATGTACTAAGTGTCTAAGATATCACAATCCAAAAAACATCTCGAATCTCAAATACACTAATCCATAGAGTAAATAAGTACAACTGAAATCACTTATCTAAGCTAATGGTGTATCATCCACTGCTAATAGATCCTGCTGGAGATCCAAGTCACAATAATCCTCTAGGGTAGTCCCATGGTAAGTGGTACAGGGTGCCTCATCATCCTCTGTAAAATTTTCAACAGGTCCAGTCAGGACAGATACGAGCACAATACATCTCATGCAAATCATAACAGGTTAGAAAATATAAACATGCTAGAGAGTAAGATACATGAAACTGATAGAACAATATGATATAAAAGAGAGAGAGCTGTAAGTAAATAACTACAATATATTGAGAACTATCAGTGACTAGTGATTCAGAGCACAAGATGGTTATGTAAACGGCATGATGTTGCACACGAGTAATCTACAAAGGTTCACACGATTTAGATTGATCACATAACCACTTCTACTCTTCCGTCCCCAATCAATACACAAGGATCCAGTCAAGTTATGTTATTACACACGAAGTATAGTTGTACATGATGATCATGTGAGCACATGAGAGTACACAATTTCACACGATTTGCATACGAATAACACGAACACAAGGAGTATACGATGCCCATGATAAAGTACACGAACACGAAATATCCGATGTATCCGCTAAGGGGATAACATCGCATGAAAAGATCCATATAGTACTAATCCGTGATAACAAGTGTCAGCATCAAGTAAAGTAATCTAGAGCATGAATATAAGTCCTAGTAAGATATGAAATGATCAGAGAATGTACTCGCCTGGTATCCTGAATATCTGAAGAGAATATACTGTCAGAGGAGTGGTGTCTGGCTCCTGTAGAACAGTTCAAGTCACTACATGTCTAAAATAGCAAAATAGACTGCTAGAATGCATCTACATGATGTTTGGGTTAATCTAGGCTAAAGTCAACCTTTGGTCAACTCTAGTCAACTACACCAGTCAACTAGGTCAAGCCTAACCCAAACAAGTCTCATTAAGCCTAGCCAGCCTATTCTAGAAAGCAAACACCATTAAAAGGCTATACAAGCCAACAAACACACATTTCATATATAAACATATATGTATATACACTCATATATACATAGCATGTATACATATTCAACAATAGGCATATTCCTACATTAGGAACCATAGGCTATATGCCATATCTAATCCCACACATATTATATATATAAATTAATATAAATATCATACATATATATACCACATTATTATTATCAAGCATATAGATAATATATATATATTTACATATAGGCCATTAACACACACACACACATATATATATATATATATATATATATATATATATATATATATTACATTAAAATATATATATATATATATATATATATATATATATATATATATATATATATATATATATTACATATAGAGAGAAAGACGTGTGTGTGTGTACCAACTAACATGTGTGTGTGTGTGTGTGTGTGTGTGTGAATGAGTGACATGAATATGAAATCAGTGATGTGTGTGTGTGTGCGTATATGTGACAGGAAAATCAATAGGGAAATGTCAAAATCAGTGTGTTAACATTGTGTGTGTCATTGTGTCAAGTGTGCTCAGAATTCTAGATAGGGAGTGTGTCTATGTTTCAATGTGTGTGTGGGTGTGTGTCAATAGGAAAATCAGTGAGCAATGTGTGTGTACAGTAGATAAGTTTATGTGTGTGTGTCAATGTGACAGTAGATAAGTTTGTGTGTGTGTGTGTCAATGTGACAGTTTAGTTTAGATAGGGAAATGTGTGATATAGGGAAATGTGTGTGTATGAATGGATGGGTGTGTGTGTTTGAAAGTGTACAGAGCTATAGGGTGTACAAATCTCAGGTTTTATAATTTGTGTGTGACAGTGCTCATCAATGTGTCTCAGGATCAAGTTCAAATGACTGTTTTTGGTATAACAGTTAGCTAACAGTGTACACATTCAAAACCCATTCGAAAACCCAATTCCTGTGTTAACATCCCAACCTAACATGTAACTAATACTCAGACATGTGTAGGTGAACTAATCATGACAGTTAACATCAACAAAACAGTTAAAAGTATAATTAAAACTCAGAAAATTGAATTAGTAAAATTGTATATCAGGAAAAATTGGGAAAACCCTATTTCGAAATCGAAACACAAGGAAATTCAAAAGTGAAGGTGGGTAAGGGGTCGCCCATGTGTACATGAGCTATACACGACGTATCGTATCCTGGGGAAGTAGGACACGATGTATCCCAGCTCACGAACACACACAGACACGCGCACACAGCGCAGTGTCGTACGGTGAGTCCAAGGACTCGTACACCCGACACAGGGCACGTGGATACACGTGGCCGTGCACACATATAGCCCACTTTTAGGGCTACACGGTCGACACCCTGCCTTGTGTCCAAAACATGTATCGTGTCGTGTCCAGCCACGTATCAGTGGCCAAAAATGCGTGTGTCTGTCTGTACGTGCGACCAGTGCGAGGAGGAGAACTCCTCGAATACTGAACCTCTCGAGCCCAACTTTTGGGAGACTAATGTCAGACATTGCCCTGACATTCTCCCAAAAATCGTGTGTCCCCGTGTCCTGAGTGAAGAGAACTCAGTGTCCAGTAGCAGGGCACTGAACTGAGGCCTCGTGCATGTGTTCGTGTCCTTGTATGGACACGACATAACTCCAAAACCACAAACCAAGGACACAAATTTAAAGACAAACCCTAGATCTAGAAATCTATTCAAAAATGTTTCCAAAAACAGCACAAAATATTGGGTGTGGTATTTCATCAAACACTTAGAATAGAAAATTGATACGTGTCCGATACGGACACGAAACCACATGCAAATGACACCAAACCTTCACTACAGCTAGGGGACACCTAGATCTAGGCTACCACGCAAGAAAAACAGAATTAAAATGGAATTTGAAGGGTTTACCTATATGTTGCAAGGATCAAGAAAAAGTCCAAAATCAAACGGTTCCCATTGCTAGCCAAATCCTCCAAATTGCACAAAAACTGAAATTACTCTCCATGAACATCAAATAGAGGGTGATAAGAAATTATTGCAAAATATTTGGATGAAAAAGGAATTAAAATAGATTTAATAGGAATTTGGAAAGTTGGGAATTTACCTTTCCTTTCAAGGAGCTGGTTGAGCACAAAAGAGGTAAGAACAAAGGAAAGGATATTAAATATGAAGGAAACCATAGGTTGGCTGGCCACTATGGGTTGGTTGGGGTTAGGGTTCAAGTCATGGGCCATGGGACAAGTTACATAAGTCATGAAATTAAATCCTTAAGTCACAAGTCATTGCACCTATTATTAATTCTCTTATTTCAAACTAGTTTCTAATGACTAAATAAAGGTTAACTTAAGTTAGACTAGGGTCACACCATTGCCTACTAAGTCACCATAGCTAGGGTTAGCTTCTAGGTTAGTCTACAATGTCTCAATTGGTCAAAGTCAAAATAGAAATCACCAATTCAATAAAATAAAATAATTTCAAAAATTCACCAAATGACCAAAATACCCTCAAGCTAAAATATTGTAGTGACAGTGGGAGAGCAAAATAAGAAACCCACTCGTTGCCAGGATTACGTCTGGTGTTCACCATCTGGCTGAAAGGCAGGAAGATCCTCGAGAGCTACTCCAAAATCTGGTCGTACAAAACCAGCTGGGTCAGACCCTAGAAAGAGCAAGTACCACAAGGGAGGCTTCACTTAAGAACTAAAACCAGCATATTAGCACATGATACATAAAGGATAACGAAAGACATGAGTTAAAAAAATAGGGTGATAAACGATAAGATAACTAAATGACTATTCCAGTAACCAAGTTACAACCTGTAAACCAAACAAGCACGGGGGTTGTAACCCTTCACCTGAACAGAACTTAGTCTCTAACCAATTATCGAATAAGTAAATCGTAATAGTAACGGGCTGAAGTAACCATGTACTGGCCTTGTCTAGGCAACATTAGACTAGACTCCATCCATCAATCACGGCCAAGTAATGAGTACGGCTTGATATTTTAACTAACTAGGGTTATCATAAGCCTAGTTACTAACAAGATGCATTGAGATGTTCCAACAGCCACAAGCCCTGCAGACTTAATCTAGGTTATCCAGTTGCAAGTTGAGAGAGTTAGATTTGGTGACTTGAGGGTACAACACATGACAGTATGCTGGAAATGTTTTCTACTCAACGGCAGGCTACAAGTCCAATTAAAGTGCCCAGATAACGAGACTGCCTGTAGCTGGAAAATCTCTTCATGGACTACTTGATCAATCTAGTCATTATCCTAGTCAGATTCAGTATGAATCCCTGACCGTGGTAACCAGGAATCCATGTCCTAGACATGATACAAGATGAGACATGTAGCTTATACAAGCACAAACACCCACGGTGTCAAGACAAGAGTTACTTAGCAAGTCAAGATAGCCGTCGCAACAGCATATCAAGATTATCATGTTAGGTTACTTTATCAAGTCAAGAGTGCGTCACAACGGACCACCATCCAGAATTATCATGTCAAGTTACTTGTTAAGAGTGCACCATGACGGGTCACTATCAAGAATTATCATGTTACTTGATACTTGTTAAGAGTGCGCCTTAATAGGCCACTATCGTGTTCTATCCTTACATTATCATGAATGAGAGAAAGTTGTATTAAATATCTAGTAACATATTCTTGAAGCCAAGAAAAAGATCTACAACTTTCATATTTTGAGTTTTTCAAGATTTTAGCTACAAAACAGCTCAAAGAGACAAAAACAGTCATTTGGAGTGACCTGCGCGTAAGTTGCGCGAGCAAAACTGCCCACGGCGCACGTTGCGCACAAGCACGACGCACATTGCACGACAAAAAATCGTACGGTGTGCGGCCGTGTAAGTTACGCGTTGGACGCTGGCAAAATTGCCCACGACGCACGTTGCGCACAAGCACGGCGTGCGATAAAAAATTGTGCGGGTGCACGACTGCGCAAGTTATGCGTTGCGCGCGGGCAAAATCGCCCACGGCGCACGTTGCGCTCAAGCACGGCGCGCGGGCGCGCGGCACTGTTCATCGTTCCGACAGCACCAAAAGGTATGGGGAACCCATGAACACGAAAATGACATAAGTTGCTCCTACGAAGTCAAAATCAAGCGGTTCAAAAGCC
This sequence comes from Iris pallida, assembly GCA_029216955.1. Classification (NCBI taxonomy): domain Eukaryota; kingdom Viridiplantae; phylum Streptophyta; class Magnoliopsida; order Asparagales; family Iridaceae; genus Iris; species Iris pallida. The sequence goes on from JANAVB010002795.1 coordinate 13,597,094, forward strand.
AAAATTGGGTAGAATTGAATTCCCTACAACATGGAACCATTAGATCTCGAAAATAACCAAGTTTCAGAGATCAAAACAAAAAAAATAGAAAAATACAAACTTAAATATACAAGAATCTATCCATCAAACCCAAAAAAATGTCAAGTTCTAAAGGGGCTTAGAATCAAGTAAGGAAGATAATGGAACAATAAAACTTGAGATCCATCATGAAGCAAGTTACACTTGCATAGGACTTGGTAGGTGGGAGGAGTAAATAAAGAAAATGAAGAAGTAAATGCAAAATGATGGAGGAGAGAGAAGGAGCTGGTTTTTATACAAAATCTCTCCAGGTCAAACCAAAACAAACCAAGCCAAGCCAAGTCAAATTGAACCGAACCAAATTAAAATAAACTAAGTTAAGATTAAACCAAGACTAGGCTAAGCAAGACAAGTCTAATTACGATCCACTTGACAATTTTCAAAAATCCGTATACGTATACTGAAAATACGTACAACAAAAAATGGGAGTGACAGCAGCAACAGAAGTTATCGGGCCAACTTCGTAGTGATGGTTCATCGCGTGTTGTGGATCGTTTCACGAACCATTTGAACGGGTATATAGTCAACCTATACACCTTCATTCCCCTTCAATTAGTTTAATTTGATTTGCATCATGTGCGACAAAAATTGAGTTCCAAAATTGAAGAAAAACTCGATATCTGGACATTAGAAACTGTCCCAATGCCTCCTGTTTGAGGTCGATTTGCGACCAGCGTTTTGCTAGTTTTGAGAATTGGTTTGAATAGAGTTGGTTTGAACAGAGTTCTAGACCACCTAACCGAGATCTAACCTTATTTTTAGTTTAATTTTTAGATTTTTATTTTCTGTTTAAAATTAATTCAAAATTAGAGAAAAATCTATTTTTTAAAACATAGAAAAACCTCGATACGGAGTCTGTTCCAACAATCTGGGTGACTTGGTCGCGAACCACTTGCATCAAAAGGTGCGTATGGACTTTCTGCACGCATGGGAGTTGACAGAACTTGAATTGGTTGCGTGTGCACGACGAATTCGACGCGTATCCATCAATTTTTCCTGTATCGGTGATTTTTTAATTTAGCTAATTACTTTGTGCACGAACGTCATCTCGAGAAAAAACTTGCACCAACATGATTGTATCATTTTTTTGGTCCTGTATATCAAGTTTGGTCTGATTCTGAGAAGGTCGACCGTAATGCCCTTTTGGCGGGCCCGAGATCCGATCCAACGGGCCACTTTATGCATGGCCCGCCGTAATCCAACTTTAGACATACGGTTGGGTTCGTCTCATCAAACCAGACCCATAGACATATAGTTTGACAACTTTAGAGACCGTAGTTGCTGGCATACTTTTCGGTGCAAAGCGAGTCCAACGGCGGATATCGTTTTGTCCTGAAATTATCGTTTTGCTCATTTGTCCAGAATTGGACTTATGGGCAGGCTATCCTAGCAAATTTGACTATTTTGAATACGTTGGTAATATCTGTTTCAGTCCGCGGAGACTTTTGTGCATTTGGAATTTTGTGTGGCCCATTGGGTGGTTGATATCATTGGTTTCACCAACAAAGGACCCTAAACGAGTACATTTTGTTGTTTATTTTCGATATTTATTATCATAATATTTCACTGTTGGTCATTCTTTATGTGATTTTTGTCTCTTTTATGCTTTGTCATATTTTGTCGTATCGGAAAGGAGAAGTGCAAAGGATGTGTGATCTGACCTCATACTGTGTAGACATCGTAGATAGTGATTTGTTATCGCAAAGTAGACATCATAGAAAGTGTTATTTTATTACAAAGTAGACATCATAGAAAGTGTTATATTATTGCAAAGTAGACATCGTAGACATTGTTTAGATATCGTAGACATTGTGGTATAACTGTCCCTAGATCGATCACATATCAAAGGTACTTCAGTCACCTAGAAAGTATTTTCTTTGTTTATTTCATTTAATGTCCAAATTTCTATCTAGTTTTCTCATGTCTTTCCTTATTTATTTTCAAATCATGTATTTAATAGCTAACCTCTGCTTTATAGTCGTTTTCATATATTGGAACTGCCTTCAATGAATTGTACTCGTTCCATCCAGACTGGGTAACCCAATATTTTTCAGGTTAGCCATGACTACGCTTAGCATTGGGAAGACGGGTGTGCTTGCAGGCCAAAACCTAGAGATTAGCTAGATATATGAGTTGTAGTCATTCCAATATTTATAGGAGTTTATATTTTTCTTCAAATGTAAAACTTGTGAATATTATAAATTAGTTTAATTTTGTGAATGAGCATTTATTGCGATTGTGAGCATTGTGGTCTAGACAACGTTGTTTGCAAAAATAAAAGTATGATTACAAACTAAGAAAAGAGTATAAGATTACAATGATTTATGGGAAAGTACAACTATAGGAATCTGATCAGAAGATGATCACTTTATTCCTTGGACTATGTGAACTTGAAGACTAGAGCCTCTGGAGAATGCAGCAGCAATTTTGTAAGAGTTCTTGATCTTCGTGATGCTTCAACAATTATTGGAAACTCTATTTATAGAGTTTTGGAAATAAATATTTTAGCAGTTATTCTGATGTGCGTGAGGCTGGACTGCGCCACTTTGGGTTGCGCCAACCTTATGTTGCGCCAACTTCCATTCAGTTACTCAATCGTGTACTAACTGTATTTAGACGTGTGGCATCATGTGATTGAGATACGCGTGGTCGTGTACAGAGTAGTGGACATATTTTGAGAGATTAGTGGCATGTGTGCCACGTCATCCTGCTTTAGAATGTAAGTTGTCTCAACTTTTATCAGGTTGTGCGAGCTTCAGCCAACAAGTCAAACTATGTCTGATTGGGATGCGCCTAAACACAACTCAGTACATAGGCACGTGGCAGCTTTTGAATATTTGAGAAGAATTTATTCAGATTGCGCCTAGACGCAACTCAGTGTGTGCAGGACAGCTGTCAAAATCGTCTCGAGCAGCACGCTTTGAGAGATTCGAAGAGATTTTCTTCGTTTTTTATGTTGTCAGCTGTCTGTGCTGTCAGGCAATGATGGCTATTAATGTCAAAAGCTACGTAGGCTTTGGCGCAATGTGATTTGGGCGCAGTCTGTTGTCAGATGCAACCTAATCAGTGGCACAGTTTGAACCTTTAAGCTTCAAAACAATGGCACAACTTAATTTCTGGGGCACAACTTGATTGCTGGATAGTAAAACATGGCGCAACTTAATTTTTAGGCTCTACAAGACCTCCTTCAAAGTTTTTGAATTTTGAAATTTTCTAAAACTTCAAAATACTTTGAATCATAATAATGACTGAGTCAAGTTGCGCCTATCTCGCGCAATCCGTTGTAAACTATTACGATTTTTTATGCACAACTTAAGGTGACTGTTAGGATTCCATCTTTTAGGCTATAAGTAACCTTTGTTTAGTCGATTGTAACTCTTTACATTTGCTCTTAATCTTTTTTAAATCCTTGCGACCTGCTTCTCTGACTATTCTCTCGACGACATGGCCCCCAAGAAGACTGCCGCCAACAAAGGGAAGGGTATCGCCGCCCTAGCACTGGAAGGTGATCAAGGACGAACATCGAAGCAAAATATGATATTTCTATTGACTTGCGCCTCCTTTTTAGAGTGTGGCGCATCACGAACTTTGCGCCACCCCTTCTTAGGGTGTGGTTGCTTTATTTTAGCATTGTTCGTTCTTACGAACCGTGTTGCGCATGCTGTTGCACAACTTAATTTTTATGCAATCAAAAATATTGCATAACTAAGTTGAGGCGCAATCCAGTATGTGGCGCAACCTGAGATGTTGTGCAACTTAGGTTTTGCGTAACACAATATGTGGCGCAACTCAGGCTGTCGCGCAAGTTATGATGTGGCGCAACTCAATTGTTGTACAACCTAAGATGTTGCGCAACTTAGGATGTGGCGCAACTCAAGTGTTGGCACAACCTAAGATGCTTGTGCAACTTAATAGTTTGTTCAACTTAATTGTTTTACTCTTTATAAAGTTTGCACATTCTTGTTGCCTCTAACTTTTTTGTTCATGTATTTTTTTACAGTTGATCTTAGGAAAGACCCTAATGCTGAAAGATTTGCTTCAACATTCAATGTCCCGGAGTACAAGAAGAATTTGTCTCATGTCACATTCCCTTAGTACGATGGTCCTGAAGTACGAAGAACTCTCCTTATGGCTCAAGAGAACCAAACTTTGTTGAACTTAATGAACGGACAGCCTCTTGAAAGTCTGGATACTGTGGTCCACAAGAAACCTGTCTTTCTATTTGGAGATGCTATCTGTAGAAGCATGAAAAATATTGCTTTTAGTCCCACACCGGAAAGGAGAAGAAGAAAGGGCTCACTCCATTCTATAAATAGAGCCCCCTTACCTCCTTTGAAAAGGGCACCAACTTCTCTTTCCTCCTTCCAAACTTGGACTCTTCCTATTACGCACCTTTGGGTGCTAAGTAGAAGAAGTCTAGGGCAGCGCGGGCTCATCGGGCTCAGTCAGCTGTCCCAACCTCTGACTATCAAGAGCGTCCCGCTAAACGGGCCTCTGTTGGAAAGTTGTACAGAGCCGCCCGTGTCCAGCCCCCGGTGGCAAACGGACAGAGTGGTTCTCAAGAGTCTCCCAACAAAGATCGAGGGCAAGTGTTTATATTAGCCCCACATCAGGGAGCAAACATGATACCTACGCACTCGTGCGTTCGGGATACCCGGGACCACAAAGCGAGTGCACGGGCTGATCGAGACATTCCTCATACGAGTCATGAGACGTCCTTCATGTGGCTAGGTCATGAGACATTCCTCATGCGGCTCGGTCATGAGACGTCCTTCATGCAGCTCGGTCATAAGACATTCCTCATGCGGCTCGGTCATGAGACGTCCTTCATGCGGCTCGGTCATGAGACATTCTTCATGCGGCACAGAACCCAGGAAGCTTCATAAGGCTCAAAATCAGACGAGCTTCATGCGGCTCAAGAGTATCATGCGGCTCAAAAGTTACCAACATGGACATGCGGCTCAAACACATAGGCAACTCGAGTAAACTCTATGCGGCCCACAGAGAGAGGCCACGTGGCCTTCAAAGCAGCTGTGCCCAACGTCTGGACGCATTTAATGCTCTGACGGATGACAGACCTGACAGATGACAGCCCTGACATAAAGTAATCATGATGACTGACACAAAAACACTATCTTCCTAGGGAACTGGAGAATATCTTCGCAGATATGGCACTATTCACCAAGTTTCGAGGCAAGTCTATGCGGCCAGACTAGACGAGTTCATGCGGCTAGTACAGATAAACTTATGCGGTTCAATCATGAAGGTCCCCCATGCGGCTCGGCCATGAAAGAAATCCATACGGCCCGGCCATGAAGACTCTCATACAGCTCAGCCATGAAGACCCCCATGCGGCTCGGTCATGAACATATTCATGCGGCTCGGTCATGACAACCTTCATGCGGTTCGAGTATAGAGACTATTCATGTGGCTCGGTCATAAAATCTTTCATGCGGCTCGATCATGACGACCTTCATGCGGCTCAATACAACGCTAGCTCATGCGGCTCGCAAAGACTATGCATATGCGGCTCATTGAGAGTTCGTTCCCCGCGGCTCGATGAAGCATTGTCCTATACGGCTCACGAAGAGTATCTTCCTGCGGTTCATGTGTTGCCCATCCTATGCGGCTCTGGCAGGACCCACAATTAAAACACGTGGCATCGGATCAATCAAGGAATTAACCGAATCTCAACAAATATATTTGACATCATCATCATAATTACTGAGATCAAGGCATATCATTTATCATCAAGCCAATGGGACACGTGGCGAGCAATCGGACATTGGCATAATCAATCATAAAGATTTAAAGCAGTTAGCATTAATTGCTCACAAGATACGATGCTATCCGCATTAATGGCCTAGATTTATTGTAATCAGGATCAAGGGTTCAGATAGATTGAAGGAGCGCCGATATTCCAAACAAATGATCATTAACAAACCCTAATGATCACACCCCACTCCTATAAATAGCCAGCATCATTCCCTTGCAAAAACCCGCCGACAACAAAAAGAATAAAAAATATACAGAGTCAGAGAGAGAATACACAGAGAGAGAGAGAGAAGCCAGGAGAGCAACAGAGGAGCAAAAAGAGCACTTTTTCATCAACGCCAACCATCTTTTCACAAGGAGCCAAGGCTGCATACCGATCGTCCAAGGAGTAAGGCAGGGCTGCCGTCGCCTTCCCGAGCCTCTATCCTCACCCCCCAGAATCTAAAATAAACAATTGTACTTAGACTGCTGTACCTAGGTTTTTGTCCCTAGGCTTTCTTTGTACAAGCGAGTTTGTATTGTGAGTCTAAGTTCAGTCCTCCGATAATTGTTCTGTACTTTTACAATCAATGGCAAACACGATGTCGACTCTGCTGGGGACTAACTTCTCCACGGCTGAGGAGTTGGTGACGCAATCGGATGCAGCCAAACTTGGCTCCACGCAACAAAAGATGGTCGTCTGCTTCGACCAACAAGCGTTTGAAGAGATGCTCTCCGAAGGAAGCGCTGGCACGGTCCAGAAGCGCACTCGCACGACAAAGGCTCGCAGAGAGTGGAGGCCAAAATCATTTGCTCCTCCCCAAGCCCCCGACGGTGTACCCTCTGTTGCTCAAGACGGCGAGAAGGACTCTTCTGCGGCCCTACTTCAAACCGTAGACAACTCTGCTGTCCCCAAGTCCGGCAGAAGAAAATACTATGATGCTGGACTTACAGGGGCAAAGAGGAACTCTATGCGAATTGATCCGCATAGGGGTGCTAGCCGAGTGAAAAAGGCTCATTCGACCACATCCGCTAGCCGCATGGACAAAGCCCATGCGGCCACAGTCGCTAGCCGTATGAAGAAGAATCATGCGGTCACATCTGGCAGCCGCATAGTTTATGCAGCTATGGTCGCCAATCACATGGATGAAACACATGAGGCTACAGGAGTCAGTCGCTTGCAGAAAACCCATGCGGCCACTATTGCCAACCGCATGCGGCCAGCCTGTACGGTCGTGACTCCTAGACGCCTAAAGACAACTCATCCGATAGCAGAAGATGACCGCATGCAGACAGCCTGCACGGTACCCAACTCTAGCAGCATAGCAGAGAAGAACCCTCAGATGATCGCAGTTTTCCAAAAATTACTGTGTCACCATAAGATCTGCTCGCTCTACTACAAAAGTGCCACTGCAGGGACTTGTTACACCACCAAGTCGATGCCATATCTCTTCTTGGGTCATGCACGAGAGGACAAGCCACTTGAAAGTCAAGCCTGTGCTCCTCGTTTGTTTGAACCCTTCGTTCAGAGTGACATACAATATTTGATGGAGCAACATGATCATGGAGATGTCACGCTGGATGAGGATTTGCATCCGTTCAAGGCTGGCGACACTCTCCGGAGTTACCTTAGACAGGGTTACAGACCTATGTCTCAAGAAGCCCAGCTAGCGGATTTTCTATCTTTATGGCTACGACGCTTTATAGTTCCAGGAGCCAGTACAGTTTACCGATTCCATCGGGGCGTCCTGTTTGTTGCAACATGTCTTGTCTTCGGATATAAGATGGATCTCTTATCAGCCATGACCTGCCGCTTGAACGCTGGATTGCGTTCTTTTGTGCAGACCATGCTAAATGACAAAGTGGTGAGGCAAGATTTCCTTCGTACTGAGATGCCATACACCTACCTGTTCTGATGGCTATTGCTCCACCATCCTTGTCTGATGAATCCTGATATGGGAACTGTCGACGAAGACTTCATCAGATGCTTTTTCAGTGCTCACTGGCAATATGCGGCTCTTTCAGAATATAGATTTACCTTGAACCATGGATCGGGATGAAGTTTTCAGTGCGTTGGGCCTCCTCATGGATATGAAGCTATGTCTCCACAAATGATGGACTTGACTGCAAAATCACTTCGTTTAAGCCCACCCATCTTTTCGTGGCTGCAGGCGATCCGTCCCTCTCATCTGGTCTATAGATTCGAGGAAGAGTGCTATCTGGAATCGTATTTGCTAAGTAGATTTGCACGACAGTTCTGATATGACCAGCTTCATGTAGGTAATGCCACCACTTGCCTACAGGCTAAGGGTTACCTCGTTGATGGGGCTAGGGCGTGGAGTTATTACAATGCCTGGGGTACAAAAGCTATATTTTCCATGCCCTACAATCTTCCATAAGGCCCGCGTATGTTATATACATACGCGAACTTCTATACTTCAGCGAACACATTTGCTGAAAACTTTCATCCTGCACACAGCTTCGTAACTGAAAAGAGATCCAAACAAGGAAAATACACTGCTCATTCTTTTATGGATACAGAAGACAAAGATCATGCAGATCCACCACTAGAGGCATCAATTTTAATGAACTATGCTGATCAAGTTCAAGATCCTCTGGACGTATCCATAAAGGTGCGGAAAGAGAAATCCCCTGCTAAGGGTTTAAAGAAAAGAAAGACTAAGGAGACGACGGCCCCTCCTCAGCAGGATAATAGACCCGACTCTCCAAGGGCTCCAAGAAAGAAGAGAAGAACATCACTGGTTATAAATGAACCAATGACTACAAGAACGACTCGTTCTCAGTCAAAATAGATTCTTTTCAGTTCTTCCTCTGGGGAGAAGGAAATCACTCTCTCTTCTATTCAGAAGTAAGGGGAGTCACAGAAGAAAGAACATCTACCTCTTTGATCAATCCGTAGGACGATCGTACCGGAGCTACTGAAGAGCCGGTCACATCATCTCACAGAGAGGTCAGGAGGAAGTTGGTAATCACTGAAGAGATACCATCTCAAGAAGGTAATATCAAAATTGTGATATACTATAATATATAAATTTTTCTGTCAATGATGTATATTAAATTGATCTCTTTCTTTGTATTGGTTACTTCAGCAGATGTCCAGCCTTCTACTACCACTGCAGAAGCTTCAAGAATAAAAACTAGGATTGTACGTATTCTCGCAAATGTACTTGCTGCTGCGGGGATAACAGTTCTATCTCCAACTCCTATAAGTCCGGAGGCCACCTCTCCAGAGAAGGTTTTGCCTCCACAAGATACTCCGAAAGCTCAAGAGTCTACTCATTCTGAAGAGGCGATGATTGAAGCCTTGGCTGGTTGTGACTTTGGTGATGGAACATATGATGATGATTGGAATAGCATTACTAAAGAAAAACAAACTTTAGTGGATACACCATCACCTCAGGAACTCCCAGCTGATGAAGATCCTTCAACTGCTGAAGATGAAGAGAATGCGGTTATCGATGAAGAATATATTAATCCTACGATCGTTGAACCCATAATCACGGAGAAACCAGAGACGTCTCGAGTGGCAGCAGATTAGTAAATCAAACTCCAATGACTCTGCCAATTCAGACTGAATCAGGAGCAGGCAGTAGTCAAGCCACTCTGTCTGTAGACACCCTGTCGAAGCTTCAGTCAGAGACAGTTAAACCACTTGAGACTTCTCATGATATACCCAGCTCAGGTAAATTTCTAAGCATGATTTATTTGTCGTAGCACCTTCAGCATTATATGTTACTAATATAAATGACATATGTGATTTGCAGAAGAACCTACAGGGACTGTAACAGAGGAGGGAAGCTCTTCTCGCATTAGCGCTCAAGATGAAGTGCCTCTACCTACTAAAACTGTAAAGACTCCCGTGGACGTAGTAGCCACTCCAAGAGCCGTGGCAACTAACAAATTTGTGGTAGCCTCCTTTACGATAGTCTTCTTTACGTATTTGGAGCCCTTAGTTGATAGAGTGATGGAGAGAGAGAGGATATTCCTTTTAGTACCATCAGAACTCCCTCTACATTCTTGATTGGAGGTATCCGAAGCCGAGGATATGAGGCTCAGGCTACACTTTTGGAACACATTTTGGATGAGCCGGAGAGTTCAATAAAAGCTTACAAGGAGCTAAAAAAGAGAAGATATAGAGCAACTAATAAATACAGAATATGAAGCTATAGCTCGGGAAGCAGAAACTAGTAAACCCAATTTTGAGGCATTTTTGCTGGCTTTCACTAGACAATCCTCCGAATTAAATATCCAAATCGCTGATGCAGCTGTTATTGCTGAGAGTCACAAAACTAAGGCTGTAGAGGAAGAGAAAAAGGCTGCCGATCTGGAGGCTAAAATTGTCCAACTTCAAGTAGAACTCCAGACTGTCAAGCAGAGCTAAGAATAAGAAAATCAGTTGCACCAAGCTGCTGTTAATCAAACGGAGGCTCTGAAGCATCAGAAGGAGGAATTTGAACGTCTACAGAATGAAGAACTAGTACGTCAAACTGCTGCTCTACAACCTTTCGATCCTGAATCAGGAAGAGTTGAACCCAGGCAGAGAGTGCTAGATTCTCGTGATGAAAGAGTTCAAGTTCTGAAAAAGCAAATTGCATAACTTATTACCTATCCTTCAGAGTAGAATGAGCAAAACTTGTTGCCTTTTTATTACAATGTATTTTTTTAAAAATAGAAATAAAAATGAGAAACTTTTTATGTGGTTCCATTACTTGTTGCTTATCTTGTTATAGATATAAGTAATTGAATAGAAAATATATTCAGAGGTATTGGACATGATATATTTCTTGATTTAGAAAATAACAATATTTATTATATCTGTTCAGAGGTAATGTGGACGTGGCAGAATATAAAGTTTAGCAATACTATTATTTCAATAGGCAACTTTATCAGAGGTAATAGGGACGTGACAAGTTGCTGCTGTAGATAATCAAAATTCAGAAGTGCGAGGGACGTGAATTCCTGTTATTTATAATAAAGTAAATAAGAGACAATAAATGCCAAGATTAATGGATGAATGAATGATAAGTCAAAGAAAGTGAATGAATGAATAGTCACTTTGATTTACATTAAATGAATGAACAGTCATCTCAATTCTCGAGAAAGAGAATGCATGAATGAACAGTCATAAATGAATGAATAGTTGGACTTCTTTTGAAGAGTAAAAGTTGCATCGGTTCTCAAAGCTGGCTATCTAGTCATATTGTCTATAAATAGAGCAAGACTTTCGTAGATATCGTCAATTTCTTTTCTTTCTGTAAAAAATATCTTCCAAAGATTTGCTCACTCCGAAGATCGAAGGAATGATCGAGACGCCTCCTGCTGAGCCTCCGGTGCCTTCGGTGCCTCCTCAGAAAGAAGTGGGTGAAGGCTCGACTGTTTCTGCACTAGAGCAGGACTTGATTGCCAAGTTGGTGGAACCTAGAAAGGCTGCTGAAGAAGAAGCTGTAAGGATTGCCACCTGTGAGTTGCTAGTGTGTTCAAACAATGAGATGTTTGAACTGCTGGCAAATCATGTATTTAATCATGAAGGATCGGGTCCTCGTCCCCGTCCTTAATATTATGTAACTCTTTTGCTTTTAAATAAAAATAAACTTTTATTTACATCATTTCTCTGAATAAAGAACATTTTGCTTTTATATAATATTTCTTGAGAAATTTACCATTGATAGGTATCATAGCAACTCTGCCATCCATATCTGTTAATTGTTAGGCTCCATTTGAGAAAACCTTGTTTACCACATACTGACCTTCCCATTTCACCTCAAACTTGTATTTGGTCATATGAGTCATAGTCATAGGACGTCTGACTGTAAGAACCAGCTCGCCTTCCTGAAATGTTCGCACTTTGACTTTGCGATTGAAAGCTTTTGAAATACGGGCTTGATGAAGTTCAATATATTGTTGAGCTAATAGCATTTTCTCATCGTGTGCCTCCAATTCTTGAAGTCGGAGACGATCATTATTTTCTGTGGTAAGTTCATTAGCAATTGCAATTCTTAGGGATAGAATTTGAATTTCCAGCGGTAAGACAGCTTCACATCCATATACCAGAGAAAAGGTGTGCAACCTGTGGGATTACGGACTGTAGTGCGATAAGTCCATAGACATTCTCCAAGTTTCTCACTCCAATTGCGTTTGTTAATAGAAACAAATTTTTTAAGGAGTTGGATAATAGTTTTATTGAATGCTTCAGCTAACCCGTTAGCTACATGATTATAGGCCGTAGAAGCAACATTATTGATTCTGTTGTCATCACAGAACCTGTTAAACTTTTGGCTGACAAATTGTGGCCCATTATCATGGATGATTCGATGAGGCACACCAAATCTGTATATCACATGATGTTTGATGAAGTTGATGACACTACTAGTCTTCACTTCAGCTAAAGGTATAGCTTCAGCCCATTTAGAGAAATAATCGGTTATAGCCAAGATGAACCGATGTCCTTTAGATGAAGGAGGATTAATAGGACCAATTACATCCATGCCCCAAGCTTCGAAGGGCTATGAGACAGCAGTCGGATGAAGAAATTTCGACGGTTGGTGAATGAAATTCGTATGAATCTGGCATGCTCGACATTTTCTTGCATAGTCAATGGCATCTGATACCATAGAGGGCCAGTAGTAGCCCATACGTCGGATACGATCCTGTAGTTTAGGACCAGGCTGATGTGCTCCACAAACGCCATCATGAGCTTCGCGTAATATCTGCTTTGCTTCATCACCAGCAAGGCATCTTAAGAGCAATCCATCAAAAGTTCTTCGAAATAGAGTTTTGGTGGTATGATTATAATAGAATCGAAGTGATAGCCGACGGATACTTGTAGCTTCTTTAGGATCCTCTGGTAATATGTCATATACCGTAAAGTTGATGAAAGGTGCTCTCCAGTCTGCGCTAGTGACATTGACTTCAGTTGAATTGCTATATTCAATGATATGGTTGTTTTTAATATAAAATAATTCTCTATTGGAGATAACAACCATTTGTTGTCTTTTGACTGGAATTGTCAATACTGCAGCTAAGTTAGCCAAGGCATCGGCTTCAGTGTTACAAGCTCGACGTATATGTTCGATGAAGAACCCTTTGAACGAAAAAGCTATTCGGACTGCTGCTTCGTGGTAGGGTACTAAATCTTGATGTCGGACTTCATATGTGCCTCTAACCTGATTAACAATCAGTTTAGAATCGCCATATACTTCGAGATATTCAATATCCAATTGTTTGGCTAATTAGAGTCTAATGAGCAAAGCATTGTATTCTGCGATATTGTTGGAGCACAACTTATCTAAAGAATAAGTTATCTGAATAGCTAATCCATCTGGTGAAACAAGAACAATTCCTAATCCAGCAACAAGGGTGCCTCTAGGTCCAATTCTAGAAGCTCCGTCAAAGAACAAACGCCAAGTAGGAAATTCTTCTGAGATCATATTTGATTCTAATGTCTCATCTGGAATCTCATCATAAAGTTTAGATGTTTCAGGAACATGATGAGCTGCTAAAAAATCAGCTAGTGCTTGGCCTTTAACAGACTTTTGAGGAACATAAACCATATCATATTGTGCTAACAGTATGGCCCATGTTGCAAGTCTAGAATTGTGGGTACAGGTTTCTTCATTAGGACCTTGAGAGGGTTAACTCTAAAAATCACATGAATAGTTTGGCCGATGATGTAATGTCTTGTCTTTTGAACTGCAAACATTAAGGCTAAGCATTCTTTCTCTACCGGACTATAACGATGTTCAACTCCAATCATCGTCCGACTAAGGTAGTAGATGGCTTGTTCATGACCTTCTTTGTTCTTCTGAGCCAACAACGCTCCCAATGAATGGTCCATTGCCCGTCCGAACATACATCAAGAAGGGTATTCTTAAAATCAGTGGCATAAGGACTGGTGGATTCATCAAATACCGCTTTATGTCATCAAATGCTCGTTGACATTCTTCTATCCAAATAAAAGATACACCTTTTTTTATTAACTGAGTAAATGGTCTGCAACGTCCAGATAAATTTGAAATGAACCTCCTGATGTACGCAAGTCGACCTTGGAATCCTCGTAGCTCTTTTAGGTTGCATGGAAGATGCATCTCTTGAATGACTTTGATATTCTCGGGATCAACGTGTATACCCTTAGAGGTAATGACGAATCCGAGAAATTTGGTACTAGAGACACCCAAGAAAGACTTGGTGAGATTCATTTTGAGTTGATGCTGGCGCATTAGATTAAAAATAGTTCTTAAATCTTAGATGTGATCTTTTTTTAGATGACTTTTGACAGCAATATCGTCGACATAGTATTCGACAGTCTTTCGCAAATGATCTCGAAAGATAGTACTCATAGCTCGCTGGTAAGTTGCACCAGCATTCTTAAGACCGAAAGGCATGACTGTATAACAATATACTCCACGAGGAGTACGGAATGAAGTATGTTTTTCATCTTCAGGATTCATTCGGATTTGATTGTATCCAGAAAACCTGTCCATGAAAGAGATTTGTTCGAATCCACAAGTATTGTCGATCATAACATCAATAATTGGGAGAGGGAATTCATCTTTAGGGCAAGCATCATTAAGATCTTGAAAGTCTATGCATATCCGAACCTTCTCGGTCTTCTTCAAAACTGTTACGACATTGGCTACCCAGTCATGATGTTGTTCTTCTCTGATAAAACCGCAAGCAATAAGCTTTTTGAATTTATCATCAATTGTATCCATTATTTCAGGCTTGAATCGCCGTTGCTGTTGTTTGACTGGCTTGGCATTAGGCAAGATGTTAATTTTATGAATTACGACTCGAGGATCTAATCTTGGCATATCTTCATAACTCCAAGCGAAGACATCGATATATTCACGAATGAGGTGAATCAGTTCTTGCTTATCATCCTCTGGAAGATTTTTGCTAATAAAAATTGGTCATGGCACATTGTCACGACCCGTACCCACTTTTTTGGATACGAGACGTATCCAAGCCAGCCTACGCCGTAGAGTCGGCGGTAGAACGTTGTCACGGCCATGATGATCAAAATTAATAAAATAATACTCATTCACTATCACGACCTGCACCCGGAGTAAGGGTACGAGTGTGTGACAGCGTCCCAACCTATGTCACAAAAATGACCTAGAGCGCTGTCTAGGTCTACTATCTAAACAATAGTTATAATATCAAAGCCTGTCGAGAATGGTCAACTCCGAACGGAGGACAAGAAACGACAATATAATATACTCAATCATAAATACTAAGAAAGATATATATAAGACCGAAAGATAAAAATGACAAAATATGAAAATATCATCCTGAAAATCCAACACAGAATAATACAAGTCCAGAGTCACAGAGTCAACAATCTCAATACAATACTAAAATAATAACAAGCCAAAATGTAATCTGGAGACAAAGTTCAGTACCAACTAAACCAGCTAAGCTACTCTAAAGCCCCATCGGCTGGCGCTAACCCTGACTGAACTAGGGTCTCCAAGTCTAGGCCAACTACGTTATGAGGATCGTAGTAGGTAGGATACTCGTCCTCGTTATAATCTATAAAATTTTGTCAACATATCTAGTCAGGATGGAACGAGCACAAATCTCAAATAACAGTTCTAGTTAGACGATATTGAAAATGTAGCAGTAAATAGAGAGAATATATAAGGTAAAATAAGGTGTACATGAATCATGGTAAGGCATATCAAGACTGTAACTGAATGTAAGAACAAGAAAACAGTATGTATCATGTACGAAAATCTGGAACTATATCTATGTGAGTTTCGTATTAGTTTCAACATGTGATCGGCTTGGGTTGCACAGGAGAAAAAGGGCCTGGCTAGTCATACGTGAAGTGTATGGCTAACACTCTCAGGGAACATGAATCACAAGAGGAAAAATGATCACATATCTACGCTAAGTACCCCCATCCCCGACCAGTAAAGTGGATCCAGTAACGATATGTCATGGCACATGATTCTCCGAGGAGGTAGCGATCCTTCGCAGTAATCATGTCTATACAATGCACAAGGAACAAGGAAAGACTTGCACAGGATATACCAAGGAATACAAGGAATAACATCTCATGACGGGATCTAGACAAATACCAATCCGTGTGAACAATGTGACAAGAGAACAAGAATATCTACTCTAAATACAAGAAACATAGGCGATATCATAAAACAGAAATACTATCAGAGAATGTACTCGCCTGAGATCCAATAGGAATATGTCAACAGTATAATCTGGCTCAGAGTGAAGTCACGGACCTAAATATGAGATATACATGAGTTTAATTAGGGTTTAACAGTGTATGGCATAATTTCTAGTATATGTTATGCAATGTAGGTCAATCTCAGTCATACTAAGTCACACCAAGCCAAACAAAGTCATACTAGGTCAATCTAAGTCAAACAAGGTCAAACAAAGTCAATCTAAGTCAAACAAGGTCAAACTAAGTCAATCTAAGTCAAACATGGTCAAACTAAGTCAATCTAAGTCAAACAAGGTCAAACTAAGTCAATCTAGATTATACAAAGTCAATCTAAGTCATACTAGGCCTAACAAAGTCAAACTAGGTCAAGGCAAGTCAAAAAAAGTCAAACTGGATCGATTTAAGTCAAAGGTTGACTTACAGTTGACTTTTGGTCAACTGGTCAACTCTGGTCAAATCTAGGTCAACTCTAGGTCAAACTTGACTAACGTTGACTAACAGTTGAATTTGGGTCAACTGGTCAACTTCGGTCAAGTTCTAGTCATTTCTAGGCTACGGTTGACTTTCGGTTGACTTTTGGTCAAAATAGTCAACAGTTTTCAACCGAGATCAAAACTAGTCTAAGTCCACTATTCCTAACCATTACCAACCATAATATCCTAAATATATCTATATCTTAAAGTAGTAAACTCATATGTTAGAAAATATGTATTATCTTAACTTACCCTTTCTTACTTTTCCAAGGTAATTCCATTACCTTAGCCTCTAACTCCAACTCTAGACTTCTCTACCCACGTTCTAAGTATTCCCCCACTCTCCAATATGGTATTCCAACCTTCTTCTAGTATCTCGATACCGTATCATGGTATCTTGATACTAGAAAGTCAAAAAGGGTAAATTCTCATTACCTACTAACATGTGGCTTAGCTTATTTTATACCACTCTAACCACTAGTTTTTTAACCAACCTACACCACTCCAACACCCACTAACCAAGAGGTTGTATAGTAGAAAATATGGTGGATATAGGGGGTATATATGAGGGTCAATTAGGGGTATATTTGGGGGGTCAAATGGGGCTCAAAGTGGGGGTTTACTGCTGCCAAACTACTGCTATTGCTGCTGAATTTGCTGCTGCTACTGTAATGGGGGTGGGGGGGGGGGGGGGGGGGGGGGGGGGGGGGGCAGCAGCTCCCCCATCTCCTGCAGCTGCTACTGCTGTGGTCTATTCTTCTTCTACTCCTCCATCCTCTATTCATTCATCTATTTATTCATTCACTCATCCTCTCATCCATTCACTAATTCATTCATCCATTTATTCATTCATCCCTCTACCTACCTATCTATCTATCTATCTATCTATCTATCTATCTATCTATCTATCTATCTATCTATCCATGAACACCCACACACACACACACTACCAACACCACCACTACCATCACACACACACTCCCCATATAAATATACACACATACACATATATATACTCCTAAACGAAAAAAAAAAAATATATATATATATATATATACTCCTAAACGACCCAAAACCTTATCCGAATACCCAATCCTTGTAATTCTACCCTCTAGGGCCTAGACACGTGCCCCATACAAGCAATCTAACTCGTGCACGCGAGCGAAAATGAGAACGAGATCCGAATGGCCAAATGGCTATTCTGGCAACTCCGGGGTGTCCGATTCGCGATACGGCGTGATACGGACACCAAACCTATCCGAATTCGACACAAACTCTACCCACGAGTTCTAAATAATGATTAGAACCTATTCTAAGTACTAGCTTGTCGATTCTAGTGTCGGTGCAAAAAGTCACCCGTGTGTTGGAACCCGAAAATCCCGAAAAAGCATATTTTTTATGATTTTACGCGAAACAATCCCACGTATCCAAATATGGACATGTACCTAACCTCATCTCACCCCAACTAACCTAATTAGGTCTAATTAGGCTAGGGGTAACACCCAAACATGTCAATTTAGGGTTTTCCCCAAAATTGGCACTAAACCTAGTCCGAAAGTCCCGAATTGAGTCCAATGGGTTCCAAACCTCTTCTAATGGGTTGTCCTATGCCTCGGGTATCCTATAATATGCAAATGGCACTAAATAAAAGAAATTACAAAGGTTAGAGTGAGGGTTTATCTCTTGGGAGTTGGAATCCCAAGGAAAAGCCCTAAATTTACCCCTTTGTAGGTCTAAGCACAAGATCTATGCTCCTACCACCACCAAGCTAGATCTACCTAGATCAAAATCATAAACGAGAGATAAACAAAGGTTAGCACCAAGAAAAGAGAGAGATCTAGAGAAATGGAAGAGATTTGACTTACTTTTGAGCTTAAAATCCAAAGGGTAAAGAAAGGGATCTTTGTAGAATGAGAGAAAGAAAGAGAAAGAAAGAGAGTTTTTCTTGAAATGGAAAGAAAAGAGGGGGTGAGCTGCTGGCCGGCCACTCTTGGAGGGTGTTTGGGCATTGTGCAAAGTCACAAATGCCCTCTAAGTCAAGGAATAGAAGGGTTTTGAGTTGGGGTCAAAATGGTAAATTGGAAACTCCTAATTTCAAGTTCTAAATCTAATTTTCAACTCTATTCCCACTAAAATCAAGTAGGATTAGTTAAAAATAAATATTTGAGTTTGGTCATGACAAATTGGTCGGGTCCAATTGGGTCCAAAATCGACCCGGGTCACTACACAAGTCGAAATGAGACAAAACCCAAATCCGATCAAATAAAACCCAAAAATACAATATTTAAAATATAAAAATTCCTAAAATATTAAAATATAAAAATGACCAAAATTAGAATACATCAATTTAAATATTATTAAAATAATATAAAATTTATCAATTAATTAAAATCCTAAATAATTCAAAAGTCACAAAATGACCAAAATATCCTTAGACTAAAAAGTGGTAATTAGCTAATCTAATCATATGGGTTAGGCCTTCATGGTCATGGTTAGTCTCTAGGCTAAGCAGGTCTAAGGTTACACTAGCCAAAAAATAAAATCACAAAACACTAATTTAATTTAATTAAAATAATCAAAATCACCAATAAATCAAACATAATTTAAACCTATTATTAAATAATCAATTTTTACAAAAGTTTAAAATTACCCTTATTTTTGAAAACAGGCAGTTACAATTCTACCCCCCTTAGAAAAATTTCGTCCTCGAAATTCAAATTGGTTGTACTCTTCTCTAGGTCAAGCCCCCAACAAACAAAGTCTACTAAATTTTATCCAAAGTTATACAACATGCAATTCTAGGAAATAGGAACAAACATGCATGGTTTTAGTCTGTACAGTATCATGTTATTGTAGTCTTTATTGTGGTGTTCTATTTATCTAGCATGATCATCACATATGCAAGCTAGAGGTACTAAGAAAGCAATCAACAATCAATGGATGGAAAGAAACAGGTAAAAGGAAGGAACAAGACCTAACCTCCAAATCCATCGCCTGCTGGGTGGGTCTCCTCGGCAGCCATCACAAAAGCCCTACCTGACGGGGTATATCCTACTGCTGGTGTGGGGCATGATGCGGTACCAGAGGTGGCCTAGCCCGTGCTCCCTGAGCTGCACTAGTAATACGAGGGCTCACGGGACAATCTCTCATCTGATGTCCCGCTTCACCATAATAGAGGCACATCCCTAGCCTTTTTCTGTAAACCTTCCAGATATGACCGGACTTTTTACAGAAGTTGCAATGTTGGCAATTCTGCACCTGCCTCTGCTGATGGTACTGCACCTGCTGAACTGGTGCCCTAGCCTGAAACTGTTGCTGGTGTTGCAAAAATGATTGATGTTGTAGCTGAGGACGTTTAGCAGCCCCCGCTGCTAGTAGCCCCCGAGAACAGATCACGGTCCCTATTGGGCTTCAAGCCCCACTCCCGCTCTACCTTGCGGGCCTCCACAAAGATCTCAGTGTAAGTCGCATAGAAAGATGGGATAAGGATCTTGATATCCCAGATCAATCCCTCTCTGAAACGGCTCGTTCTGATCTTTGGGTCGCGAACCATATACTCCGCATATCGGCTCAGACGGCCACACTCTACGGCATACTCCTCAACAGACAAGCCGTCCTGGTGCAGGTTCTGAAACTGCCCCGCCAAGTCGATCTTGTCCGTAGGAGAAAAGAATTTCTCCTTGAAGAGAATCTTGAACTCGACCCAGGTATGGCCCTCCCTGTAGAAGCATGGAATTTCAGGAACAGAAATCCTATGCGCCTAACATTACATGCGCCAGGGAGCTCAAATGAAGTACTTGGCACAAGCAAACAACAAAAGCATATACATTAAAAGAAGATTTTTATTTCATATAAAAATCTATTACATGTCTAAATTACAAAGAAGAATTTCTATAAAAAAAATACCCTAAGTCTACAGCTAGGCGCAGCAATCGCCATGCGCTCTCAGTCAAACGCATCTTTTCAGCGTCACAGTCAGGCGCATCTCTTCAGCGTCTCAGTCAGGTGTATCTTTCCAGCAGCTCAGTTATGTGCATCCCTTCCGCATCTCAGTCATGCGCATCATGAAGTCTCAGCATATGCGCTCCACTTCGACCCGATCGGGTGCTTCGACTAATGAAGCATTTATTGAGCAAGGGTGGACGATCAACCCCACCCTAGCGGGAGGAAGAGCTCTCCAAAGGAAGAGGAGAGCACCACAATCGATTCGCAGCAAAAGAAGGCTTTCAACACAACCAGAATGGGCAACACCCACTCTGACAGAAGAAAGAGCCTCCAAAGCCGAGAGCACCGCAATTTCGATCTGCAGCTCTTCCAGCATAACGGAGACGAGGCTCGAGCATCCCGATATTTGGATGCAACAGGCACCTTCTGCCTGCCTTAGAAGCCCTTGACTCTGACTTTCGGATGTAACAGTCACCTTCAAGCGCATGAACGAAGACAAGTCGTCGCATCTTTACCCTCGGAAACATCTCGTCAACAGAATATGCTCGAGCAAACATGTTTACTTCGGAAGGACGTGAGGGAACGAGAAGCAAATTCTCTCCTTGCCACTATTTATAGGCCGGGAAAATCAAACCCATACGCCAAGTGGCGGGCTCTCCGAATCCCGTGCAATGAATTTGTATTTATGGTGATGAACCTGACTCTTCGAATTCGGCCAAGTCAAAAAGGGCTATTTAAAGCACTCGAAGAATGCAACAGCCGGACCAATAAAGGCACGTCATGCAAACGGATGCACCGTCCAGACACCGCGCATCGTGCAGACGCGCCCGTTCCGAAATGCTCCGTAAGGATGCGCCCAACAAAGCACAGATCCATGCATCCTAATCAACATGGACCCATGCGCCTATTTTGGCTCGTCAACCATCAAGCAATTAATGCTCAAGTGACAGAGTTGGCAGCACGTCCCCCGAGGACTGAACACTTAGCAGCTTTTTCAGAAGACGAAGCGTCGCTGACATCAGCATCATTATTTATTTTCCTCCGACGGTTACAAGCCACGTGGCTGCCCTACCATTTCGCATGCACCTCCGCAGCCATGCGCCCAAATCTCTGTATGCACCTCAAAAGCCATGCGCCTCAGACTTTTTTTTGATCCCTAAATACAGAGGTCAAGTCACTACTGAAGCCCCGCATGCGCCTCAAAAGCCATGCGCCCAGACTGGTTTGTGACTCCTAAAAGGTTACAGACCAAAGTTTACTCATGCGCCCAATCCTAGGCGCATCCCGTCAAATTACTCTCCACCAAATCCGAGATCTTTGAGCTACGGATACGCGCCACATATCTTTTGACTCAGTTCAGCCGATGAAGGGGTGCTAATCACCCAAGATCTCAGCAACTGAAAGATCCTCTCTATTGCTACGTGTCAGCTCGGCCGCAGCCCACAAAGGCAACAGGAAGGGTTCAATTCTTCAATCAGAGCGTATCGCACATGCTCCTCTACCAGCAATCACCACGTGGCATCCCCACAAACAGGTGCATCCTACACATGCGTGCATGAGCAGCCAGCCTGCAAGCTATAAATAGGAGGATCATTCCTTCATTATGGACGGATAGACATATCTACAGAGATACACAGAGACTGTCAGAGATCAAGACACACAGTCAACCAAAGCATCAGAGTTTACTCCTAGAGATCGAAAGAGACACTCAACGTCTTCTTCCTCTCCGTAAGCTCTAGCACCCAGAGCAACTCAGACCTTCAGAGAACCGAGAACCGTTGTCAGATCATCAACGGAGTCAACGCATTACCACTCGCTCCATCAACACAGGGACCCAGATAAACAAAAGTATACTCCTAGGACTACATCTAAGTCCTACATTGTAATACTATTCTGTTTGTATTAAAATTGTATCAAAAGATTTTAATGGCAAACAAGCTGGCGACTCTGCTGGGGACCTCTTTCTCGTCCGCCGAGAAAGCTGTGTCGTAATCCGATGACGTGAAGGTGGACTCCTCCCACAAGACGCTGGTCGTACGCCTTAATCAACATGCGTATGAGGAGTTCATCCCTGAAGGCAGCGTAAGTCCTTCGAAGCGGCTGCCAAAGCCGAAGAAGACTCGCCAAGTCTGGGTGTGCAAGGTCGTCACCTCTGGCACTACCACCGAAGGGGATGCGCCGGTGCAGCCTATCCTTCCTGCTGACGTCCTCAGTAGCCAAGATGCGCCCACCGCCGTAGCGCATCTCTCGGAGAAACGTGGGGCCAACCACATTCCCCAACCATCTTCCTCTCAGACGAAGATGATGCGCCGACGGAGCATGGGCGCAGCTAATGCCCTGCGCAGTAACTCTGATGCGTCACAGAAGGTCTCTGTCTTTGACAGACACACTCGTTGTCTTGGCGAAGGGAATTTGAACTCTGAGTACTATGCACCCCAGCGGGCTGGTACGAAGACGTCCAAGGCAGCGCGGGCCATGTGCCTCAAACGTGCTATGCCCGCGGCAAACCAGAAGCATGCGCTCACGATCATGCGCGCTGCTGATGGTAAGCTGTATAAGGTCAACTCGGGTGCTTCTGTGCCAGAAACGAGCCGACCTTTTAAGTCCTTATTTCACTTGGGCGCATCTGCTGCGTTCACAACCAAGTCGAGCAAGGCAAACCCTGTGGTATTGAACTTCCGCGCCTCCATTGGTTGTGCATCTGAGGTTCGTTCAAGTAACTTTAAATGTTGTGCCCCCACTACTGATCTGAGCGCATGTTTTGCGTTGGATCAGGGGATGCAACATTTACTTGACCACCCCGACGCTTGGCCTTGCCATGCGCCTGATGGGGGTGCGAAGGTGGTACTCTCCTCCAACGATCTGCGTAACGTGATAACTCACAAACGCCGATCAGGAGAGTCAACTGACAAGCACAATGCGCCCTTCACAGGGCACACCTGTGCTGTTGTCACCATCAACTGCTGTTGCAAGACAACGGTCCCACCAAGACAGTCGGTGTTCCAGGACTGCAATCATCAACACCTCTCCAACATCGTCTCGAGAAGAAGGTGTCCGCTGAAATGGAGCCAGAACTACAGATTGCTTCTTGCAACGTAGTCTCCAACTCTCCATCAATTCGAAAGGCGACTGGCAGCTCCTCGGCTTTGTCCTCATCCAAGAACCAGTCGAGGAAGACCAAGACAATTGTCCCGTCCTCAGGAGTGTTTGAGGGCACTCGGGAGAGAAAGAAAATCTCAGAAGAGGCTGGGGGTAGTCAAGCCCCTGTGGATCTTCATCCTGGAGATGAAGTCAGCCTCCCAGATGTAGCTAGGGGTAGTCAAGCCTCTGAGGATCTGCGTCCCGAAGACGAAGAAGTCCTCCAAGACAAAACTGGGGGTAGTCAGATCCTTGCTGATACTTCTCCCGAAGACAAAGGTTATCTCCAGAACATAGCTGGGGTAGCCAAGACGAAGACCAGGGAAAAGTTCCTCTTCTACAAGAGAGCGAGGCCGAAAGCGAAGCCTCAACCGATCTATCCAGTTCCAGTCGTGTCCTGACAGTGTACATGACGAAAGCTGGTGATGCGGAGTCAGATGCACCGCCAGCAGATCTCGTCCAGTACATGGATACCTTGGAGGGAGGACTCAAAACCCTCTCTGCCTCCATACAAATACTGACTTAAGCAGTGTTTGAGATACGGTCAGCTTTGGCCAGGGCACCATCTACCGGTCCTGACCCAGGGGCCAATAGAGAATCAAGTGTACCCCTTCAACGGGTATCCTTGGATACAGATCGCCACGAGGCACCTCGAACGTCGGAGCCGTCAAATGCTCAACTCCAAGCTGTACCACCATCTTCGACTCCCAGCTCCACAGAAGACGTGATGGAGATGATCAGGGACTTACGAGAGTGCTTCGAGTCGAAGAATAGACAGGAGGAGCGCCAGAAGATGGAGATCCCCCAACCATATCCCCTCGAATAGAGCAAAGTGGTTTATCCCTCCAAATATAGACCACAAGCATTGACGCCGTACGACGGAAAGGACTCTCCGTGCTACTATCTGACGTACTTCCAGTCTCAAACGGGACATCTACCGAAGGAAGATGCACTACTCACCTGTAATGACCCGCTCCGCCCTAGCAGAATGCCGATTCAAACGGCAAGTGCAACGACTCAAACGAGCCGTCGACCCGAAGGGTTGGCATCGACCTGAAAAAGAATCGATGCAAGGCTTACATTGGCACGTCAAAGATGAATCCAGACTTAGACTTTCAAAGGCGCGCTCGGAGTATCGCTCGGCCGATGCGAACATCGCTAAGGTGGGTGGCTCCGATGAACCTGTCTTTGCTTAGCCTAGACACATAACAATATGGACACTATCACGAGAATCGCTAGGCGATAACCCCGTGCATGCTAATAAAGGACTCAACGCACCTAGCTAAGGGAATAATCACATCTTGTATGCTTGTATAGAATATAGAAAAGAACATGGAAAATGTGAGATCTCTCGCACCGCGCTCTACGCTCGTGCTAAGGCACAAGCTTACGTTTATGTTCCTTATGTGTTCAAACAATGAAACAATGAATGGGTTACAACAATGAAATGGGAAGACTATCAATATAGTCGTTCCGAGTAGAGTATAGCAACATTGAAAGACTATGGGACCGATGGGTCGCCAAGGCGACTCCCGCACGGGGAGTCGCATAATGAATGAATGATTGAAAATGTGAATGAACCAACGAATGAAAGAATGAATAAAAGATAAGAAAGAAAAGAATGGTTAGCGGCAGGTGTGACGGGCACGTGCAACGGGGCTCGCTACCCGTGCTGCACGGACGCCAACCTGGTCGATAACGTAAGAAGGCTAAGGGTTAGCCTACGGCTCAGAGACAGCCGTTAAGTTAAAAAAACAAGTTAATACGAAATGGTCGTGGATAAACGGCACGAGCGAGGGGTGGCGATGCTGTGGCCGTGAAGAAAAAGGGATTCCGCGGCATAATCAAAGGGGGGATATGCCGGCCTAGGCGGAATCAAAGGGGGCTTACGGGCTGCCTGGGGGGGGCTTGGCTACCCGGGGGACGTAAGTGCAGGGTATTTCAAGACACTATCAACGTGTACCAGCCGTACGCTCTGAATAGTTACGAAATACCAAAGGAAAAAGGGTCCAAAATGGCTTGTGATGCCAGCAACCGGTGCATATAGAGTTAAGTAGGCTTTGCTGGTGGCAATCCACGTGCAAGTCCTTGCATTGAAATCAAAGTAGTCTAAGTTAACTAAATGAAGTGCCTTCTGAACAGGCTTGAATATGACACACCAAATAATCGAGAGTACTTCGGCAAATGAGTTTGAAAACACGCCTACGACATGCTAGGACCCGAGGCAGGGACACGCCCTTGACATTGAAAGTTCACATGAATTATGTAAAGTCATTTCATATAAATTATTGACTAACTTGGTTTACTTTGGACAGGGAAGGCCGGACGGTAAGTATGGGTAAGTCATGCATATATTTCCATGCGACACTTGTATTTAGCAACACGAGATAGGCTATGATATATGCCATAAAACTGATCCTAAGGCAAGATTAGAAAGACAATGAATGATAGACGGTGCATAAAAGTACATAGAATGTGTTTGGTAATGATAGAATTGTGGGCGAGCTAGCCTCCCCACTAGTGCATAACAATGTACTGATAACCCCACAGTCTGCTTGCAGGATGCAGGAGCCGCCGACGGGTGCGGAGCTTCCATCGAACGTGTTAAGGTGCGGAGCCAACTATAGGGCCTTAGAACGTTGCAAGGAGCTGAAGCACCCTATGCAGGACATAATGTATCGAAACATCGCCATGAATCATTCCATGTTGTAAGCCACTTGGCACGCCCTTTTATGTTTCAGAGAGAGAGCTTGAGCGACTTGTAATATCGGCCTAGCACCGCTTGTAAACTTCTTGAATATCAATAAAGAGTTCGAATTCGCTTCTACTTGTGTTTATTTACTTTCTGCTGTAATGGGGACACTCTGTGCGACTCTGTGGCCTAGCTCAAATCGGCCGTTTCTGGACTTGGCCTTGCAAGGGCGCAACCTAGGCCCGTGCGGCATCACGCCTTAGCGAGGACGATCGCTCCTACGGGAGCGGGGCGTTGACAGATTGGTATCAGAGCACGGCTTTACGTTCTTGGACTTCACGTCGATTTCTCAGTTTTGAAAGCTCGTTGGAAATAAAGAAGTATACGCTCTCTCTCGTTGTGTCTTGGGATGTTCCATACAATAAGTCTAATATTTTCAAAAGCTCGTACGAGTACTCGGTTGGACGGGATCGATAGGCGAAGGCCTTTGTGCCACCACGACGGACATGAGTTGGAAGGAACCGATGCTAAGAGTTAGCAAACGCAGTGCGTGCTTGAATGAGCTTACGCTGACAGCAAACAAGTACACGAGACCAAAGTATAGTTCGAACGGGATGGCTATGCACACGGCTTTCTGGCTAAGTTGTGCCGCGTGTCACGCACCTCGACTTTTGGGTGCAATCGGCTTGCGAGCGATATCAAGTATCGCTCGATCGAGAACGGAGATACACTTTGAGTGTCTATCGATAGGAACACTATCGAGTTAACGCTTAGGCGTACCCAAAAGATTGGCTTGGATTTTGAGGATTAGTGCGAATGACTTAGTACGTCGAGGCGACATGAGCGATTACGCTAGAAACTCACCGAACGAATCTGAAGGATGTCTTAGCGCATGACGCGAACGTGATTGAGGACTAGATCGTATGGCTTGAATCCGAGTGGTGTATGTGATAGGTTCGGAGAAGAATAAAAAATGAGTGTCGACGACTAGTCGAGTGGCTCGAACCCTGAGTGGTGTATGGACGTCATAGAAATTGTTCGAGCGAGACTAAAGGAGTTACGGATCGTACGAGTATGTCGGCAAGCGATGCGATCGTATAAAGCCTTAGAAGGTGTCACGCTTAGTTGGTCGTGACTTCAAAGGTCCCGAACGAGATGTCGCTGGACAACTTGTCAATGGGCAACGCGAGTTAGAAAATGGTTCAGAACGATGAATAAAAATGAATGGTCTTGATCGAGGAAACTTAGAGGATCGCGCGTACGATTTCGGATTGATTCAAATAAATTGTGACTTGAGTTTGAACAACGATCTTGAAACTAGCTTGAGGAATAGTAGTTAAACTTGATCTTGAATATTAAATAAAATTGTGGAATATCCAACTCGGATAACGGCATCAACGCACGACTCAAAATCGGTTGCAAAGGAAGATCGTCAGGTTACGTATATCGTCGATGGTATTGAGGCATATCAAAGATCGATATGCGATAACTCGGGGGTACTCTGACTCGGCGAATGACGATCGTGCAAATGTCATTGTTCCGTTGGATGATATACTTAGGATGTTAAAAATGTGTCGAGGAAAAGATAGACTTGGCTCGAGGATTTTTTAGTTGAACGCATGACGGTCAGACTGTCAAAATTGATTTGGCTTTGATGAAAATAAGAATGCTTGGATTTGCTTCGTTGACAACCACAACGTTGACGTTCTTGTCTTATGCGAGCGTAACTCCCGCCTCGCACATGAGTCATGTCGGATTAGGACGATCACTCCGCATGAGCGCTGATATGGTGATTCATACAGCGGGAGTGATTGAACTTGGATGGCATGGCAATTTGATTGCTTCGACTTGTGGTTTGACGCGAAGGTAAACTTGAGAAAGACTTGGTGTGCTTGATGATTAAACTTGAGGATTAAGTAGGTCCAATCCGCGTATCGAGAATGAGATAGTCTAAACTCAAACAAGAGTTACGCCCCGATGAGAATGATTATTCCACGGGAGCGTTGCATGGTGATTCATGAATCACCGTGGATAATCGGACTCGCGTGAGATTGGGACGCAATATATTGTCGAGTTGGATGACCTCGTGATCGAATACATGAATTGGTTAGAATGGATATGTGAAGTATGTCGATTGGGTGATTTGAATGGATTCGAATATGCGCAATGAATACATTGATGCGAATAGGTGATCGTGCTCGATGTTTAGAAATCTGAGTGACGCGAGCTTGGGTAGAAAACTCCCGTACTACCAACTTTGGTTTGACCCTAGGATTGGGGTCAGTATTGGCATTATTATTTGGGAACTGTGATTCCAATCCTGACATTGACTTAGCCTCGAAAAGAAATAGCCTAGTGGATAGGCGGATGACCCTATAGCGAGTGATTGAACCTATGCAATTGATATTAGAGTATCGTCTGGACGGGCGATAGACTTGGGGCAACAAGACTTAGAGTAGGACGGGAAATTAGGAGTGTGCGTGAACGACAACGAGAATGGCCCCAAACGATGGGAATGAAAGGAATGGATGATGCGCTAGTAAAGTTGGAATAACGAATTGAATCATTGGTCGGAAGACGTACTCGATGATAGAGCAATACTTGGTCTCAAATCGGACAGGAATTACTTAGACTTGGCCGACTCCGCTAAGAAGAAATTGTATTGATTTCGTTGACAAGAGCGCTTGAGAAGCGAATCGAATCATCTCGAGGACCAAGATAAACGATATGTGATACACACATGAGTTCGGTTTTAAATTGAAGTTAGCAAAACGATCGGCAAATCAAAACTATCACGAGTAGCTTGTCCGACTTCGCTAGTCGCTAAGCTTGGTTGAAATGTATGTATTCGGGAGACGCCTTGAATGCGTGCACGATCCAAACTCAGCGATGTAATGAACTCGAATGCAGCTGCAAGTGGGTGTTGAGATGCGCATGAACGAATGAGTGAGTTTGCCTCAGCCTACGACTCTCGTATTTGAGAATTTCAACGCACCTCGTGCGACCGTTTCAGTCCCATGATACGTCGAAAAAGCAACCAAGTTGAAGAAACACTTCAATTGAATAAGTGCCGTCAACTTTAAAATGAATGAAAAGTTATCCAATAAAAATCGACCAAACGTATGCGACACGAAACTTGGAAAGGTATCGAGTATAGTTCGATGCCATCGAACGATAAAGTCATTCGATAGGAATTGTCTAAGGTATGCACACGGCGATAAATAAAGGAACGGTAGGATGACCCGCACTTAGGAAGTCTCGAGGACGAGACTTGTTTTGAGTGGTGTATTATGTAATGACCCGCTCCGCCCTAGCGGAACGCCGATTCAAACGGCAAGTGCAACGACTCAAACGAGCCGTCGACCTGAAGAGTTGGCATCGACCTGAAAAAGAATCGATGCAAGGCTTACATTGGCCGGTCAAAGATGAATCCAGACATAGACTTTCAAAGGCGCGCTCGGAGTATCGCTCGGCCGATGCGAACATCGCTAAGGTGGGTGGCTCCGATGAACCTGTCTTTGCTTAGCCTAGACACATAACAATACGGACACTATCACGAGAATCGCTAGACGATAACCCCGTGTATGCTAATAAAGGACTCAACGCACCTAGCTAAGGGAATAATCCCATCTTGTATGCTTGTATAGAATATGGAAAAGAACATAAAAAATGTGAGATCTCTCGTACCGCGCTCTATGCTCGTGCTAAGGCACAAGCTTACGTTTATGTTCCTTATGTGTTCAAACAATGAAACAATGAATGGGTTACAATAATGAAATGGGAAGACTATCAATATAGTCGTTCCGAGTAGAGTATAGCAACATTGAAAGACTATGGGACCAATGGGTCGCCAAGGCGACTCCCGCACGGGGAGTTGCATAATAAATGAATGATTGAAAATATGAATGAACCAACGAATGAAAGAATGAATAAAAGATAAGAAAGAAAAGAATGGTTAGCGGCAGGTGTGACGGGCACGTGCAACGGGGATCGCTACCCGTGCTGCACGGACGCCAACCTGGTCGATAATGTAAGAAGGCTAAGGGTTAGCCTACGGCTCAGAGACAGCCGTTAAGTTAAAAAGACAAGTTAATACGAAATGGTCGTGGATAAACGGCACGAGCGAGCGGTGGCGATGCTGTGGCCGTGAAGAAAAAGGGATTTCCGTGGCATGATCAAAGGGGGGATATGCCGGCCTAGGCAGAATCAAAGGGGGCTTACGGGCTGCCTGGGAGGGGCTTGGCTACCCGGGGGACGTAAGTGCAGGGTATTTCAAGACACTATCAACGTGTACCAGCCGCACGCTCTGAATAGTTGCAAAATACCAAGGAAAAAAGGGTCCAAAATGGCTTGTGATGCCAGCGACCGGTGCATATAGAGTTAAGTAGGCTTTGCTGGTGGCAATCCACGTGCAAGTCCTTACATTGAAATCAAAGTAGTCTAAGTTAACTAAATGAAGTGCCTTCTGAACAGGCTTGAATATGACACACCAAATAATCGAGAGTACTTCGGCAAAGGAGTTTGAAAACACGCCTACGACGTGCTAGGACCCGAGGCAGGGACACGCCCTTGACATTGAAAGTTCACATGAATTACGTAAAGTCATTTCATATAAATTATTGACTAAATTGGTTTACTTTGGACAGGGAAGGCCGGACGGTAAGTATGGGTAAGTCATACATATATTTCCATGCGACACTTGTATTTAGCAACACGAGATAGGCTATGATATATGCCATGAAACTGATCCTAAGGTAAGATTAGAAAGACAATGAATGATAGACGGTGCACAAAAGTAAATAGAACGTGTTTGGTAATGATAGCATTGTGGGCGAGCTAGCCTCCCCACTAGTGCATAACAATGTACTGATAATCCCACAGTCTGCTTGCAGGATGCAGGAGCCGCCGGCGGGTGCGGTGCTTCCATCGAACGTGTTAAGGCACGGAGCCAACTCTGGGGCCTTAGAACGTTGCAAGGAGCTGAAGCACCCTATACAGGACATAATGTATCGGAACATCGCCATGAATTATTCTATGTTGTAAGCCACTTGGCACGCCCTTTTATGTTTCAGAGAGAGAGCTTGAGCGACTTGTAATATCGGCCTAGCGCCGCTTGTAAACTTCTTGAATATCAATAAAGAGTTCGAATTCGCTTCTACTTGTGTTCATTTACTTTCCGCTGCAATGGGGACACTCTGTGCGACTCTGTGGCCTAGCTCAAATCGGCCGTTTCTGGACTTGGCCTTGCACGGGCGCAACCTAGGCCCGTGCGGCATCACGCCTTAGCGAGGACGATCGCTCCTACGGGAGCGGGGCGTTGACATCACCAGCATATTTGTCGGGGCACTGAAAGGTGTGGCTTACGACTGGTACTGCAGTCTCTCCGACAACTTCATATCTTCCTTCGACGACTTGACACGTCTCTTCCTCGATCGTTTCTACAACGGAGATAAGGACTTGACAATGGCGTCTCTTATAGAGATACGTCAGAAGGAGAAGGAAACAGTTCGAGCATTCATCGAACGGTTCCGACAAGCCTGCTTCAGACTGCTCCAGGGTATGCCAGAACATGCACTCCTCTCCTCCTACAGCATGAACATGCTGCCTGCGATCAAACTCTGGCTCAACTCTACTCCTCCTCCCGACTGGAGTTCCTTGATCATCGAGGCCGAAGCAGCAGAAAAGAAGGCGTCCAATGCTCGTCTTCTGGGAGTCAGTTTCCCTGCCATTGAGGACAAAGGAAAATGGCCTGCAGCCAACAACCCTGGACGAGAAACGAAGGAGAAGCAGGCGTTGACTGTCAATGCCTCCAAAGGTGTATTAGCACCCACTCAGAAGCCTCCACTTGCACCAAGGCCAAAGGAGGTTTATTCTTTCTATGATGAAGACACCCTGCAACTCTTCGAGATATTGAAACAGGGTGACAAGATCAAGTTGTCGGACCCGAAGCGTCCCGACGAGGTTGGAAAAGTGGACAATCCGAGGTACTGTCACTACCATCGGTTTGTCGAACATCCAACTAAGGACTGCTACGTCCTTAAGAACTATATCTAGCACATGATCAATACGGATGTCATCTCCGTCGACTACGAAGAGAAAACGGACTCGGCCAACCTGGTGTCGGTCCAATTTGGTACCTTACCGCCAACCACAACACAAGATGGCGTCGTCACCATCCCAAAGGCGACAATGGAGGTGGTCAATCTACCACCTACTCGTGACAACGTGAGTGGACTCATCCCACTCACCACATCTCGGAGAGAGATCTTATGGGTTCACCCCGATCTCGTCTTCGAGGTTACTCAACCGGAGGTACGCTCTGCCTCCAAAACCAAGGGCAGGACGATCAAGTCTTGTCGCATGGTCTCTTCCTCTGCAGAAGAGCTCTTCCTGTACAAACCCGTTCGCAGCTGAACGTCCAACCCGATGATGCTGCCGTTGAGGTGGTGCCTCCCTGCATTGCCCCTGCTGCCGAAGAAGGAGGTCCATCTAAGCCTCCAGCGGCCAATAAACAGAAGCATGTAGAGGCCCGTTTCGACAAGCCTTTACGAAAGGAGAATGCTTCGGGGCTAGCCAAGCCCCACAACTTCGATATACTGGCACAACTAGCTAGTACTTCTGCCCGACTATCCCTGTTTGAGCTTCTTCGTCTTTCCAAGGACACTCGTGAAGCTCTCTGTGAAGCCCTGAAGGATGCTGAATCCTTCATCAGTTAGGTCAAGCAGCCTGAGGATGCCCTGACCACATGTGCGCACTGTCATTGTGCGGATGAAGTTATCCCCAATATAACTTTTACCCAACAAGACATGCTGCTCAAGCACAACCGACACAACAGGCCACTGTATTATACAGGGTATGTCGGTTCCGTCAAGGTGAAGCGGATTCAGATCGATCCAGGATCTTCCCTCAGCATCATCCCGAAGATGCTACTCTCAACACTGGGGATCCCAATGTACCGTCTGGCGCCTTCCAACACCATAATCAGCGGTTTTAATACTAGCAAAAGTGAACCACTGGGGAAAATACGGCTGAAATGTCATATCGGTAACCTCCGAACCGAGGTGACTTGCTATGTCGTGGACGCTGATGTCAACTACAACCTCCTATTGGGTCGTCCGTGGCTGCATGAGTACATGGTGGTGCTATCTATGCTCCACCAATGTATGAAGTATGTATCCACCAACGACATCATCCGAACATAGTTCGTGGACATTGACCCTTTCAAGGGGGTCGAAGCCTACTTCACTGATTCGACCCTGTACAAGTCGCCCGACGAAGGAGAAGCCAATGATGCTGACGTTGAAGCAGAAACAGCAGCAGAGCCGGACATCGAGCCTGAGATGATTCCCGATGCTCCTTTGAAAATTCGACTCAAAGGGAAGCCGCCTCAGACCCTGCCTCCCATGACCATCAAGCTACCTAGAAAAGTACCAACTTCTCTAGGTAGAACACCTACTGAAGCTCCCTTGAAGATACGGCTCAAGGGAAAGCCGCCTCAAACATCGGCTCCCCTTGTGGCATAACTACAAGGGAAGGCACCAATCACTGAAGGCGCAGTTGAGGCACCTCTGAAGGTGCGTCTTAAAGGCAAGCCTCCGCAATCATCCGTCTCATCCAAGCTGCCGGAGAAGGCCCACATAGCCCTCTCGGACTCCAAGGTCAAAGCTGCGGTGGACTTTTCCGATCCAACCCCAGTACTCACAGATGAAGGGCCGACGTCTTCCTCTCCGGCTCCCAACACCTAAAGAAAAATGCAGAATTACTGTCATCGAACTCGACGGGGGGTAGGCTATGTAATGCCACCGTCAACTCCAGAGAGTTCGGAGGCGGAAGAAGTAGAACATTCTCATTCGTCCGAAGCATCAACTTGGGATTCCGATACCAGTATCGGCTCAATCTTCAAGAGGGTGCTATCAGTCAACATGGCATCTGCACAATCTCAAGAAGATGAAGGGAAAGGCCAAACGCCAGAATTCTTCGAGGAAGAACCTTGGGCTCAACGCCTAGGAGCACAGTAGGAGTCTCGTTTTCAATTACGCGAACCCCCTACCGAAGACGAAGTCGAGCAGATCGACCTTGGGGATGGATCTTCTTCAAAATCCATCTTCGTCAGCAAGAGTCTAAAGGGACCAGACCGGGAATCTTTAATCCAACTGGTTAAAGATTATATCGACGTCTTCGCCTGGAGCTATGAAGATATGCCGGGACTTGATCCTCATATCGCGATGCATAGGCTTAACATCTTACCTGATGCCAAGCCTATAAAGCAACAACAACGATGTTTTTGCCCTGACATCATGAACGCTATCAGTCAAGAAGTGGACAAACTCCTGACCAGCGGGTTTATCCATGAAGAACAACACTCGGATTGGGTGGCCAACGTCGTCCCTGTCACCAAAAAAAATGGAAAGATATGGGTCTGCATCGACTTCAGAGATCTCAATGCTGCTTGCCCGAAAGACGAATTCCCATTTCCGATCACTGATGTGATGATCGACAATACATGTGGCTTCGAACGCAAGTCTTTCATGGACGGGTATTCGGGCTACAACCAGATCAAGATGTTTCCCGATGACGCAAAACACACATCGTTCAGGACACCGAAAGGGGTTTTATGCTACACAGTGATGCCCTTCGGCTTGAAGAACGCTGGTGCTACATACCAACGAGCTATGAGTACTATCTTCCGTCAATATCTTCGCAAAACAGTCGAATACTATGTTGATGATATCGCTGTCAAGAGCCGTCTCAAAGGTAATCACCTATAAGACCTAAAGACAGTCTTCGATCTCATGCGAGCGCATCAACTCAAGATGAACCCCGCTAAATCCTTTCTTGGGGTTTCTAGCGGAAAGTTCTTGGGCTTTATTATCACGGAAAAGGCATTCATCTCGATTCCGAGAAGACCAAAGCCATCATTGACATGGACCCTCCGAAGAACCTCCGAGAACTTCGAGGCCTGTAGGGGCGTCTGGCATACATCCTAAGCTTTATAGCAAACCTTTCCGAAAAATGTCAACCCTTCACCCAGCTCATGAAGAAGGGAGTCTCCTACGTCTGGACAGAAGAGTGCTAGAAAGCTTTCGATGATACCAAGGCTTACTTGACAAGCCCGCCAGTCCTGGTGGCACCCTCCGCAGGCAAACCATTTCTCCTCTATGTCCATGCCATGGATCATTCCTTCGGCGCTCTGCTGGCTTAGAATAGCGACGCAAACTATGAGCAAGCTATCTACTACCTCAGTAGGACACTGATCTGGGCCGAACACCGGTACAACCCCGTAGAAAAGAAGTGTCTGGCTTTGGTGTTCGCTATCCAGAAGACTCGCCATTATGTCTTGGGCCAGAGACCAGACAATTTATGTCATCTTTCGAGTTAATCCACTGAGGGTTCTCATGACGAAGCCATGATCATTGAACTCCTGGCTAGCTACATGGGCGATCCTGTTGATGCCGTACAACATGGTGTTCGTTCCACAAAAAGCATTCAAGGGTCAAGCTCTGGCCGACTTTTTAGCTGTGTACCCCATCCCAGAGTCCTCCAGACTCTATGAAGACATCTCGGATGAGGTCTAAGAATCAAACGTCACCGAAGAAAGCTCCGTCTGGCGGATGTTTTTCGATGGCGCTTCAAGAACAGGCCCCAAAGGCCAAATTATCGCAGGAGTGGGGGTAGACTTAGTCTTTCCCGATCAGCTGGTCATCCAGCGTGCTTACTCCCTTTCGAAGCCGTGCTCCAACAATGTTGCTGAGTACAATGCTCTCATCATGGGACTCCAGCTGGCGCAACAGCTGGGGGTGGATCATTTGGAAGCCTACGGCGACTCAAAACTCGTCATTAACCAGATCAGAGGGCAATACGAAGTTCTCCATGAAAATCTGGTTCCTTACCATGAAGTGGCATTGAACATTATTTCAACCTTCACTAAGTTCTTCATTGAACACGTACCCCGGTTACAAAACCTGGAGGCTGACGCTCTGGCTGGCCTCGCAGCCTCATTGGCAGCATCCCTCGGGACTCAGCACGACGTCACGGTAGTTGGTCGAGACTTGGTCTGTCCTAAAAATAACCTATGCTCACAAATGGCCTATGCCATGTCAACAAGTGCTGGTATTAATGTCCAAGACTGGAGGTTCCCGTTCATCGACTTCGCTGTCTACAGAATTCTCCCAAAAGACCCGAAAGAAGCCGTCTCAGTCAGGAGGCGTTCCCTTCGATTCTATTACGATACAGCTACTAAAATGCTGTACCGACGCTCCTACGATGGACTTCTCCTTCGATGCCTGTCCAACGAAGAAGCAGCTGAAGCCCTTCGAGAAGCTCATGATGGAACTTACGGGGCTCATCAACCTGGGCCTAAGTT
This sequence comes from Iris pallida, assembly GCA_029216955.1. Lineage (NCBI taxonomy): Eukaryota > Viridiplantae > Streptophyta > Magnoliopsida > Asparagales > Iridaceae > Iris > Iris pallida. The sequence continues at coordinate 13,633,747 of JANAVB010002795.1, forward strand.
GCAGGATCGACTGCGACGCATGGGTTACTACTGGCCGACTATAGCAGTCAACGCTGTCGACTATGCTAAGAAGTGCCATGCTTGTCAGCTTTATGCCGACTTTATCCATATACCATCGGAACCACTACATCCTACGGTCGCCTCTTGGCCTTTTGAAGCTTGGGGCATAGACATTGTAGGACCTATCACCCCTCCTTCATCCTAGCCATCATCGACTACTTCTCCAAATGGGCAGAAGCAGTTTGCTGACGGAAGTGAAGAGCTCTAGGGTGATCAGCTTCATTAAGCACCATGTCATCTACCATTTCGGGGTACCCCAAAGGATTATCCACGATAACGGTCCACAGTTCATCAGCCATGTTTTCAATAAATTTTGTGACAAGAATCGCATTCAGAACGTGGCATCGACCGCCTATAATTCGGCAGCAAACGGATTGGCCGAGGCATTTAACAAGATTATCGTCAAGCTACTCAAAAAGGTCGTGTCATCCAACAAACACGACTGGGACGAAAAGCTCGGTAAATGCCTTTGGGCCTACCGCACAACGGTACGGACCCCGACGGGCAACACACCATTCTCTTTGGTCTACGGGAGCGAAGCGGTACTGCCTCTCGAGATCCAGATACCCTCACTCCATGTAGCGATCACAAATCAACTCACAGAAGAAGACAGTCAACGTCGCCGTCTGCAAAAATTGGAAGCACTTGACGAAAAAATGCCTCCTAGCTCAACAGCACATCGAACTCTATCAAGCCCGTATATCACAGGCTTTCAACAAGAAGGTCAAGCAGAGGACTTTCCAAGTCTGGTTCTGGCAGTCAGGAGGCCGATGGTGTTGACTCATAAGACACCAGGAAAGTTCGAGCCCAAGTGGGAGGGACCTTTTATCATAGAGACGGTATACTCAAACGGTGCTTACCGCCTCGCCAAACCCAATGGGGACTTGTTCGTGATGCCCATCAACGGCAAGTTCCTAAAGAAGTACTACTCTTGACATCTTCTCGACATGTACTTCTATCTCCAACCAATAAGGAAGTCTACGGATCCAATCATTAGGGCTCACGTACACCTCCCTTCCACAAAATCTTACGCTTCCGGAACCCAGCTGTTCCATGGCGTTCTATCCTCAGTAGAAGAACAACCATGTCCACATTACCTCTGAGTTGCCCTTCTATGCCCCACAAAGCATAATCTGACACCATGAAGGATTATGCTGCTTATCATGTTTACTACGTCCACATCACCTCTGAGTAAACATTCCGTACAAACAACCCCTGCGTTGCCGTACATTGATCGCAGAACTTCCATATCCATATTACCTCTGAGCAGTTTCGCGTATCTCCCCAGAGTCTCTTCTACCACGTCCATAACACCTCTGAGTAGGAAGATTCCGACATTTGAATCCCATATTTACCACGTCCACATTACCTCTGAGCAAATATGTTGGTTCTCTCAAACTTATTATCTGTACCTAAAAAACCAAGGTGGGCAAAAGATAATAGGTCCACACAAATCATCAAGTTCATGACAACGAGAGTGAACGCATCATAAAACTCCTTATTCTTTATTTAAAAGTAAAGGATTACATCCCCAGTAGGAGTTACAAATTACATAAGATAACAAAAAAGGGAGAGACTACAATCCCTAAGCATCACCGGGATCAGCTGAAAGCTCTTCGATCCGACGCTTCAAGTCTTCCGCCCGAGTCTCTGCAGTCGCCAGAACTCGGCGTTCGGCTTCTTGACGCATCATTTCTATGGCCTCAGGTGAAGTGTCGTCCTCATACTTCTCATCCAGCTGCTGCCGCTGCTGGGCCAAGGAAAAAGCTTGTCGGGTGAAAGCTGCTTCCTCCTCCTTAGATGCTACATGTTCAGCCTGGACTCGCTTAGCATCTAACAAAAGTTGGGCCTGCTGGTCTTCGAAGAGGCGAATCTTGGCATTAACCTCCGCTGTACTTGCGTCCAACGCAGCCCGCAACTCCACCTTCTTCTGTGCGGATTGAGATAGCCTCTCCACCGCAGCCTCAGCTTCGGCCACCTCGCCCTCCCAGACAGCCACGGTGGCCGGATAAGTTGACTCAGTTTCAGCGATCAACTTCTCCTTTTCTGCCTCTATCAGAGCGGAGAGATCATTTCGCTGGATACTCTGAAACTCGGAAAGCAGCTGGTCGAGCTCGGCCACCGATGCCTCCAGAATCTCGGCCATGTGGTCATGGCCCTGGTGGGAACGTATCAGACCGATGTGAGGGAGCGCCATGGTTTTTACCATCGCGAAACTCCCGTTGGCATTCATTACTGCCAATACGCCCCTCTGCAGCATCTTGTACACCGCCTCAATGATAAACTTTACGTACTCATCCGCCTCCGCCAGCACTTGCGGTGTCATAGCCGGAGTTGGAGGAGCGGCTCTGGACGACGGACCTGAAGAAGACCCGCCAACCTTAATCTGCGAGGCTGAAATCTCAACTTCCGCGGACCCTCCCACGTCAGAGACTTGAACTCCGCTACTAGCCCGAGGTGCCAAGAGGGCAGAAGGAGCTAAGTGGGGTGTCGATATCGTTCCCCAAGTCGAGGAAGCAACAGAGGGTTCCTGCACCAGCAGGTCCTTGCCCTTTTCCATCTCGGAGGGACAACCAACATCCGGAGTTGCCTTCTCCACCTCCGAGGCATGATCTGTAACCAACGCAGGACCTTCTTCCTCTGGCGAGCTAGCGGGATCAGCACCCGTCTCCTAGTCGGGCACTTCCTCTGGGGTCGGGCTTGGCAGACGAGTCTCCCCTTCCTGATCAAATCCCTCCGCGGAATTAAAGTCTGCTGCAACCTTAGGGGCGACAGCCAGCTCGACTTCTGCAGCTGGGTCCGGGGTTGGGCTCGACAATGAAACAGCCGACCTCTCTTCATCATGACGAGAGGAGGAACCAATCCTCTCATCTGTTTCAATCACACCTGCTGTCCCTACAGCAGGCTCATCAACATCTGGAGGAGCGTCATCAGAAGAAGACGAACTCCACTCTTCTTCCTCTTTCGGAGGCACAACTTCTACTGGGACCTCGACATCAGAGATCTCTACATCAGCTTGGACTATCCTGGGGACGGCTGCACCTTCAGCTTCCCCCTCAACACCATCTGGAGACACCAAAGTCCCCAAACAAACGGTATCATCAACACTCTCCTCCCTGGGAGATGCGGTAATCGGAGGAACACGCTCGTCAGAAGAGCTCGCTACCTCCTTCGGTTTAACCAAACCTGGTTTCGAAGCCCGGGACTTTTTCTTCGGCACCGCCTACAAAAAGGAGACATGAGTCACAAAAATCAAAGAGTAAAACCAGACTATATGAGACGTCTTTACCTCTATGGGAGCTGATCCTGTTGCTACGACAGGTGCCACCTCCGGAGCTCCTACCTTCGGAGATGTAGCTTTCCTTGGTCTCTTCGGCACAGACGAACCAACCTCCGTATTAGCCCACCTCTTTCCAGCTGGGGTCTCTTCCCGATTACCCCCCGTTGAGGCTACAACAGCTGACCTATAACCCGCAACCTCCGGTGGGCGATATGATCGAGCCACCACCAACACGTTGGTTGTCGCCTCTAGCTGTGTGCCAATGATGAAACTAGTTTTCCTGTCATACTCAGGAGACGCAGCGTTCATGGCACAATACAGCGTGACAGCCGAATACAAGATCTGCGGCCGAGGATTGTGAACTGGCATGGTAAAATGGACTCCAGTGCATCCGTCATTGTATTATTGCTAACCCCGGGCTCCATCCAGTAAACTCCCAACAAACCCTAAACTGTTACTGGGGTTCCTTAACATCAGCTGGGTATGGCCGAATGATCTGTAACCAGTGAAACCCCCATATCGGCAGGGCGATCGCATCCTCGCCAAAGTCTTCCAACTCTTCGTCGGCTTCGAAGTCTATGAAGATGGGGTTGATCTAGGTGATCTCCCACCCCTGACGATAAGATAAGACCCTTGTACAAACAGGGACGCCAGTATGTAGCCACTTCCTTTTATGGAAACGGCGGATAAAGGCGTCACCTACAACGTGATCGTCTTCAGGGCCGGGGCCCATTGCGGGAAGGAGGGCCAGAGGGTGACCAAAAACCAGCTTTACCGCTGGCAAGATGAGATTTTTGCTCACTCTTTCTACAGATCCAGAGCCGCCCGAGAACACATAGTCCCGGAGCCATATCATCAAGTATACGGCTAACACGGCCCTGGGAGGCATCCGGTGTACGCAATGCCAGAAGCAACTGTGTACATCGACGCCACTCTCGTTTGAACGAGGAACCTTCTCGTCTAGACGGCCCACTTCGAAGGTCACCTCCGCATGAGGTAGTCCCTGCGGAGTCACAAACCGAATCTAGCAAGGGTCCGTCGAGTCCTGCTTGAAGATGTAGTCCCTCCAAGTAGTCACATGGGGCTGCGACCCGCCCCTATCATTCCATTGTAACAGATAATGGTGTCTCGCCACCTCCTTGAAAACAGCCATCATCTCCTTGTCCTTTTCTTCTAGGACTTGGATCTCTTCATTCGTCGGGAAATATTCCTCGTACGGTTCCGAACCCCAGGGAAGTTTGGAAACCACATACATCTCGTGCAGAGCCAACCCCAGCTCCCCCACTGGAGTAAAGAAGGTGCCAGTCTGGGAGTTGAACATCTCCAGGAGCGCAAGGAACATGGGCTTGTTGATATCGATGCCCCTCTGCGTGGCACAAAGAGCGACAGTCAGCCCAATCGCTTTGAGCTCAGTTTTGAACATTGACAGAACCCAGAGGGTCAACTCATCCCACTTTAACACGTGATGGCACCACCCCTCAACTCGAAAACCTCCTTTCGGATACGTGATCTGCGATGACAACATCCGACTTGCAAAATTTGAAGCCCCAAAGGCAAAGGTATCAGGAGGAACGACACTGTAGAGGCTCCCAGGGCACAAAGTTCGGCAACTGAACGAGGCCCCGGCTCGCGAGGCGGCCAAGGTATCCCTCTGATTCGAAGTAACATCAATACGAATGGTACCTCCTACTGCCCCTCCTTGAGAAGGAGTAAGCTCCCATGGCATCCTCCTTTTGGAAGCCAAACGGCAGAAAGCCGTCAGCAGTAATTGACGCTCAGACTGCCGCATATACAGGGTTACACCCTTCGCCAAGAAGAACCAATCCTCTTTAATCTTTAATATCTTTGCCTCAGTAGAGGTCAACCGGTCACCGAACAGAAAGGCAGGCTTCAAAAAAGTCACGTTCTCGAATTTAGCTGATTTTAGTCTGCCACTCTCCATCATGTTCTGGAGAAAAATGGGCGACTGATCCCGAATTTACAACATCCTCTCGGGAGGCTGGTCCTGCATGATAGCGGCCCTTGCTGGATTAACAATCTCTTCATTGAAGTCAATTCCCATTTGGCAGAGGGAAGCATCCAAAAGGGCTTCGTTCAGCAAAAGGATTGTCATTGACACTGATACAAAATAAAAGTCAGGCAACAAGAAGAGAAAGAGGCTTAAGAGAAGGACGAAACATTTGGGGCGCGTTCAAAGCTTCTGCGCCTCATCTGGGCCCAAAAAGGCCTATATGCATTGAGGCCTCGGCGCATAACCAAGACAGAAGTCCATGCGCGTCAGCGGGATAGCCTCGGCGCATAATCAGGACAGAAGTCCATGTGCGTCAGCAGTAAAGTCTCGGCGCATAATCAGGACAGAAGTCCATGCGCGTCAGCGGGATAGCCTCGACACATAATCAGGACAGAAGTCCATGCGCGTCAGCAGTAAAGCCTCGTCGCATAATCAGGACAGAGGTCCATGCGCGTCAGCGGGATAGCCTCGGCGCATAATCAGGACAAAAGTCCATGCGCGTCGACAACAAAGAGTTAGGGCACAGCAACAGGGTGCAACTCATCCGTGTGTGCACCGAACTCGTCTAAAAATGTCAAGAAGCACTCACCCGTCACCACTGGCCGGACGTCGGCAGGAGCCGCAGCAACGACGGAAGCATCCTCCTCATCGAACTCCACGGGCTCTTTTTCTTTGCTTCGCCCTTGGCCAGCACCACTGCGAGGAGTTTTGGGAGCCATTTCGAGAAAAGGAGATTAGGGTTTTTGGAAGAAAAAACTCTAAAGAAGAAGACAACAAAGAGAGGAAGAACTCCCTTTCTCTCTATCAGATGCCTATTTATAGGCTTGGGGGACGTCAACCGCCGTTTAGGGTTCTGTGAAGTGATAACCGTGGATAGTCCAAAAGAGCTTTTTTTTATTTATCCCGAAGCGTTATCATTTGGGCATTTAAAACAGGGAGGAGCATGCGCCCCAGAACAGTTATGCGCCCCGGACAGTCATGCGCCCCAGAGAAGACACCACCATGCTTCTTATTCAAAGTATTCCAAAACTTGACGAAAAGTTTTAAAAACTTTGAAGGGGGTCTTATAGAAGCATGGAATTTCAGGAACGAAAATCCTATGCGCCTAACATTACATGCGCTAGGGAGCTTAAATGAAGTACTTGGCACAGGCAAACAGTAAAAGCATAGACATTAAAAGAAGATTTTTATTTTATATAAAAATCTATTACATGTCTAAGTTACAAAGAAGAATTTCTACAAAGAAAAGACCCTAAGTCTACAGCTAGGCGCAACAATCGCCATGCGCTCTCAGTCAGGCGCATCTCTTCAGCGTCTCAGTCAGGCGTATCTCTTCAGCGTCTCAGTCAGGCGCATCTCTTCAGCGTCTCAGTCAGGTACGTCTCTCCAGCGGCTCAGTTATGTGCGTCCCTTCCGCATCTCAGTCATTCGCATCATGAAGTCTCAGCATATGCGCTCCACTTCGACCCGATCGGGTGCTTCGACTAATAAAGTATTTATTGAGCATGGGTGGGCGATCAACCCCACCCAAGCGGGAGGAAGAGCTCTCCAAAGGAAGAGGAGAGCACCGCAATCGATCCACAGCAAAAGGAGGCTTTCAACACAACCAGAATGGGCAACACCCACTCTGACAGAAGAAAGAGCCTCCAGAGCCGGGAGCACCGCAATTCTGATCTGCGGCTCTTCCAGCATAACGGAGATGAGGCTCGAGCATCCCGATCTTCGGATGCAACAGACACCTTCTGTCTGCCTCAGAAGCCCTCGACTCCGATTTTCGGATGTAACAGTCACCTTCAAGCGCATGAACGAAGACAAGTCGTCGTATCTTTACCCTCGGGAACATCTCGTCAACAGAATGTGCTCGAGCAAACATGTTCACTTCGGGAGGACGTATGGGAACGAGAAGCAAACTCTCTCCTTGCCACTATTTATAGCCCGGGCAAATCAAACCCATGTGCTAAGTGGCGGGCTCTCCGAATCCCGTGTAATAAATTTGCATTTATGGTGATGAACCTGACGCTTCGAATTTGGCTAAGTCAAAAATGGCTATTTAAAGCACTCGAAGAACGCAACAGTCGGACCAATAAAGGCACGTCATGCAAACGGATGTGCCGGCCAGACACCGCACATCGTACAGACGTGCCCGTTCCAAAGCGCCCCGTAAGGATGCGTCCAACAAAGCACAGATCCATGCGTCCTAATCAACATGGACCCATGTGCCCATTTTGGCTTGTCACCCATCAAGCAATTAATGCTCAAGTGACAGAGTTGGCAGCACGTCCCCCGTGGAATGAACACTTAGTAGCTTTTTCAGAAGACGAAGCGTCGCTGATGTCAGCATCATCATTTACTTTCCTCCGGCGGTTACAAGCCACGTGGCCGTCCCACAATTTCGCATGAGCCTCTGCAGCCATGCACCCAAATCTCTGCATGCGCCTCAAAAGCCATACGCCTCAGACTTTTCTTTTATCCCTAAAGACAGAGGTCAAGTCACTACTAAAGCCCCGTATGCACCTCAAAAGCCATGCGCCCAGACTGGTTCGTGACTCCTAAAAGGTTACAGACCAAAGTCTACTCATGTGCCCAATCCTAGGTGCATCCCGTCATATTAATCTCCACCAAATCTGAGATCTTTGAGCTACGGATATGCGCCACGTGTCTTTTGACTCAGTTCAGCCGATGAAGGGGTGCTAATCACCCAAGATCTCAGCAATTGAAAGATCCTCTCCATTGCTACGTATCAGCTCGGCCGCAGCCCACAAAGACAACAGGAAGGGTTCAACTCCTCAATCAGAGCACATCGCCCATGCTCCTCCATCAGCAATCACCACGTGGCATCCCCACAAACAGGCACATCCTACACATGCGCGCATGAGCAGCCAGCCTGCAAGCTATAAATAAGAGGATTATTCCTTCATCATGGACGGATAGACATATCTACAGAGATAGACAGAGACTGTCAGAGATCAAGACACACAGTCAACCAAAGCATCAGAGTTTACTCCCAGAGATCGAAAGAGACACTCAACGTCTTCTTCCTCTCCGTAAGCTCCAGCACCCAGAGCAACTCAGACCTTCAGAGAACCGAGAACCGTCGTCAAATTGTCAACGGAGTCAATACATTACCACTCGCTCCATCGATACAGAGACCCAGATAAACAAAAGTGTACTCCTAGGACAACATCTAAGTCCTACATTGTAATACTATTCTATTTGCATTGAAATTGCATCAAGAGATTTTAATGGCAAACACTCCCCAGCAAGAGCGGGCTCATTCCTGAACCAGGTACGGGCGATATCCAACAACTGTCGTCCTACCGCCTCGACCTTCAGGTCGTCTGCTAGGCAGGAAGCCCTCATCTGCCGCTCGATGTCCTCGAGCCAGTCATCAGCATAAACTACGCCCTCAGTCCTGCCAAAATCACGAGGCCCCAGTTTCTTAAAGGCTTGGATGTCGCCCGGCCTCGGCTGCGCTCCCTGATGCAGAGCCCTCTGCTCCACCGCTGCTAAAGCCAACTGATGGGCATCCTCTATGCCCTGACGCATCGCGTCGATCTATCTTTGCTGTGCCTCAAACTGGGTCCTCTGGGTCTCTAGCATCTGCTGGAAGAAAGCAAGCATATGTCCCATGTCTGTAGACAGAGGAGGCGGAGGAGGAAGAACATCTGCAACTGACGGAGTAGTCTACTATACAAGAGGAGGAAGAGTGCCCACGTCAACAATTGGTACTGCGGGAGGAACAGTCGTAGCAACCTCCAGGACAGTCCTCGAAACTGGTGGAGGAGCGCCCCCAAAAGCTGCTACCGACGCTCTGACTGCGACAGAAGTGACTGGATCAGGTCCACGAGATATAGCAGACCTCTCCATATCCGTGGCCTCAGGATGTTGTGATCTTGTCTGCACAATCCTGAAGACAGATTGAAAGAAGGAAATCAATATGGCACAAGAAAGATTATATCAAAGAGGACAGTTAGAATGCAAGAATCAATATAAAAAAGGATAGTTAAAAGATCAGCAAGTGCAAGTTTTTTCTATTTTGTGATTGAGTAAACTTAGCCTACAGCCTATCCTAGATACGTACCACAGGCTCGTAACAGCACTCTAAATCGAGCGCCACTACGACATCGTACTAATTGCGACTTCAGACCTGCGTGGTCCACCACTAAAAATGTGTCACGACCTGCACCTGGAGTAAGGGCACGAGTGTGTGACAACGTCCTAGCCTACATCGCAAAAATGACATAGAACGCTGTCTAGGTCTACTATCTAAACAACAGTTATAATATCAAAGCCTGTCGAGAATGGTCAACTCCGAACGGAGGACAAGAAATGACAATATAATATACTCAATCACAAACTCTAAGAAATATATATATATGACCAAAAGATAAAGACGACAAGATATGAAAATATTATCCAGAAAATTTAATACAGAATAATACAAGTCCAGAGTCACAGACTCAACAATCTCAATACAATACTAAAATAATAACAAGCCTAAATATAATCTGGAGACAAAGTCCAGTACCAACTAAACCAACTACGCTACTCTAAAGCCCCATCGGCTAGCGCTAACCCTGGCTGAACTAGGGTCTCCAAGTCTAGGCTAACTACGTCATGAGGACCGTAGTAGGTAGGACACTCGTCCTCGTCATAATCTATAAAATTTTGTCAATATATCCAGTCAGGATAGAACGAGCACAAATCTTAAATAACAGTTCTAGTTAGACGATATTGAAAATATAGCAGTAAATAGAGAGAATATACAAGGTAAAATAAGGTGTACATGAATCATGGTAAGGCATATCAAGACTGTAACTGAATGTAAGAACAAGAAAACAGCATGTATCATGTACAAAAATCTGGAACTATATCTATGTGATCTTAGTATTAGTTTTAATATATGATCAGCTTGGGTTGCACAGGAGAAAAAGGGCCTGGCTAGTCATATGTGAAGTGTATAGCTAACACTCTAAGGGAATATGAATCACAGGAGGAAAAATGATCACATATCTACGCTAAGTACCCCCATCCCCGACCAGTAAAGTGGATCCAGTAACGACATGTTATGGCAGATGATTCTCCGAGGAGGTAGCGAGCCTTCACAGGAATTATGTCTATACAATGCACAAGGAACAAGGAAAGACTTGTACAGGATATACCAAGGAATACAAGGAATAACATCTCATGACGGGATCCAAACAAATACCAATCCGTGTAAACAATGTGACTAGAGAACAAGGATATCTACTCTAAATACAAGAAACAAAGATGATATCATAAAAAATACTATCAGAGAATGTATTCGCCTGAGATCCGATAGAAATATGTCAACAGTGTAATCTGGCTCAGAGTGAAGTCACAGACCTAAATATGAGATATACATGAGTTTAATTAGGGTTTAACAGTATATGGCATAATTTCTAGTATATGTTATGCAATCTAGGTCAAGCTCAGTCATACTAAGTCACACTAAGCCAAACAAAGCCACACTAGGTCAATCTAAGTCAATCTAAGTCAAACAAGGTCAAACAAAGTCAATCTAAGTCAAATAAGGTCAAACTAAGTCAATCTAAGTCAAACAAGGTCAAACAAAGTCAATCTAGATTATACAAAGTCAATCTAAGTTATACTAGGCCTAACAAAGTCAAACTAGGTCAAGGCAAGTCAAACAAAGTCAAACTGGATCGATTTAAGTCAAAGGCTGACTTACTGTTGACTTTTGGTCAACTGGTCAACCTTTGGTCAACTCTAGGTCAAACTTGACTAACGTTGACTAACAGTTGACTTTGGGTCAACTGGTCAACTTTGGTTAAGCTCTAGTCATGTCTAGGCTACGGTTGGCTTTCTGTTGACTTTTGGTCAAAATAGTCAACTGTGGTCAACCGATGTCAAAACTAGTCTAAGTCCACTATTCCTAACCATTACCAACCATAATATCCTAAATATAACTATATCTTAAAGTAGTAAACTCATATGTTAGAAAATATGTATTATCTTAACTTACCCTTTCTTACCTTTCCAAGGTAATTCCATTACCTTAGCCTCTAACTCCAACTCTAGACTTCTCTATCCTCATTCTAAGTATTCCCCCACTCTCCAATATTGTATTACAACCTTCTTCTAGTATCTCGATACCGTATCATGGTATCTTGATACTAGAAAGTCTAAAAGGGTAAATTCTCATTACCTACTAACATGTGGCTTAGCTTATTTTATACCACTCTAACCACTAGTTTTCCAACCAAGCTACACCACTCTAATACTCACTAATCAAGGGGTTGTATAGTAGAAAATATGGTCGATATAGGGAGGTATATAGAAGGGTCAATTAGGGCTGTATTGGGGGGGGGGTCAAATGGGGCTCAAAATGGGGGGTTTATTGCTGCCAAACTACTGCTATTGCTGCTGAATTTGCTGCTGCTGCTGCTGTAATTGGGGGGAGGGGGGCAACAGCTCCCCCATCTCTTGCAGCTGCTGCTGCTGTGATCTCTTCGTCTTCTACTCCTCCATCCTCTATTCATTCATCCATTTATTCATTCACTCATCCTCTATCTATCTATCTATCTATCTATCTATCTATCTATCTATCTATCTATCTATCTATCTATCTATCTATCTATCTATCTATCTATCTATCTATCTACATATCTATATATCTATCTATCTATCTATCCATGAACACCCACACACACACTACCAACACCACCACTACCACCACACACACACTCCTCATATAAATATATACACATACACGTATACATATACACCTAAACGACCCAAAACCTTATCCGAATACCCAATCCTTGCAATTCTACCCTCTATGGCCTGGACACGTGTCCCACACAAGCAATCTAACTCGCGCACGCGAGCAAAAACGAGAAACGAGGCCCGAATTGCCAAATGGCCATTCTGGCGACTCCGGGGTATTCGATTCGCGATACCGCGTGATACGGACACCAAACCTATCCGAATTCGACCCAAACTCGACCACGAGCTCTAAATAATAATTAGAACCTATTCTAAGTACTAGCTTGCCGATTCTAGTGTCGGTGCAAAAAGTCACCCGTGTGTTGGAACCCGAAAATCTCAAAAAAACATATTTTTTATGATTTCACGTGAAACGACCCCACGTATCTAACTATGGACACGTTCCTAACCTCATCTCACCCCAACTAACCTAATTAGGTCTAACTAGACTAGGGGTAACACCCAAACATGTCAATTTAGGGTTTTCCCCAAAATTGGCACTAAACCTAGCTCGAAAGTCACGAATTGAGTCCAATGGGTTCTAAACCTCTTCTAATGGGTTGTCCTACGCCTCGGGTATCCTCTAATATGCAAATGGCACTAAATAAAAGTAATTACAAAGTTTAGAGTGAGGGTTTACCTCTTGGGAGTTGGAATCCCAAGGAAAAGCCCTAAATTCACCCCTTTGTAGGTCTAAGCACAAGATCTATGCTCCTACCACCACCAAGCTAGATCGACCTAGATCAAAATCACAAAAGAGAGATAAACACAGATTAGCACCAAGATTAGAGAGAGATCTAGAGAAATAGAAGAGATTTGATTTACTTTTGAGCCTAAAATTCAAAGGGTAAAGAAAGGAATCGTTGTAGAATGAGAGAAAGAAAGATAAAGAGAGAGAGAGAGAGAGTTTTTCTTGAAATGGGAGGAAGAGAGGGGGTGAGCTGCTGGCCGGCCACTCTTGGAGGGTGTTTGGACATTGTGCAAAGTCACAAATGCCCTCCAAGTCAAGGAATAGAAGGGTTTTGAGTTGGGGTCAAAATGGTAAATTGGAAACTCCTAATTTTAAGTTCTAAATCTAATTTTTAACTCTAATCCCACTAAAATCAAATAAGATTAGTTAAAAATAAATATTTGGGTTTGGTCATGATAAATTGGTCGGGTCCAATTGGGTCCAAAATCGACCCGGGTTACTACACAAGTCTAAATGAGACAAAATCCAAGCCCGATCAAATAAAACCCAAAAATACAATATTTAAAATATAAAAATTCCCAAAATATTAAAATATAAAAATGACCAAAATTAGAATACATCAATTTAAATATTATTAAAATAATATAAAATTTACCAATTAATTAAAATCCTAAATAATTTAAAAATCACAAAATGACCAAAATATCCTTAGACTAAAAAGTGGTAATTAGCTAATCTAATCACATGGGTTAGGCCTTCATGGTCATGGTTAGTCTCTAGGCTAAGCAGCGCTAAGGTTACACTAGCCAAAGAACAAAATCACAAAACACTAATTTAATTAAATTAAAATAATCAAAATTACCAATAAATCAATAACATGATTTAAACCTATTATTAAATAATCAATTTTTATAAAAGTTTAAAATTACCCTTATTTTTGAAAACAAGCAGTTACAATCCTACCCCCCTTAGAAAAATTTCGTCCTCGAAATTCAAATTGATTGTACTCTTCTCTAGGTCAAGACCCCAACAAACAAAGTCTACTAAATTTTATCCAAAGTTATACAACATGCAATTCTAGGAAATAGGAACAAAACGGTAATTTCAGGCCAAAACGGTAATTTTGGGCCAAAACGGTAATTTTGGGCCAAAACGGTGTCCGCCGTTGGACCCGCTTTGCACCGAAAAGCGCACCAGAGTCAATGGTCTCTAAAGTCGTCAATCTACATGTCTATGGATTCATTTTGATGATACGAACCCAACCGTATGTCCAAAGTTGGATTCCGACGGGCCGTGCACAAAATCGCCTGTTGAGTCGGACCGTGGGACCCGCAAAACGACGATCCGGTCAACTGTCTCAGAATCAGACCAAACTTGGCACACAGAACCAGAAAAATGATACGATCCTGTTGGCGTAAGTTTCATCTCGATCTGATGAACGTGCACAAAGTAATTAGAAAATTTGCACAGAGGCCGATACGGTAAATTTCGACGGATACGCATCAAATTCGTCGCGCACGTGCAACCAATTTGAATTCCGTCAAAGTCCTCATGTCCACAATATCCGTACGCACCTTTCGATGCTTACGGTGTATGACCACATCGCCCGGATTGGCGGGACGCATATCGTATCGAAGGTTTTTCGTAAATCTTTAATATTTTAAAACTGGTTTTTATCCGTTTTGGACATCCGATTTTTCAACGCACAGTCGACGAAATCCGATTCTACAAGAAGGTATTCGAAACCCTATAGGTTTCCTAGGACCGCTATAAATTAGTTTTCAAAAATTGCTAAGCGATTGACCGAAATCAATATCCGAACAGGGCGCTTGGGTTGTTCTGACCTCTGTTCTTGGGACAGGTTTTTCATCGATTTTTGAATCGATTTGTGCCGTGTTCATTATGAAATAAAAAGAAGTAATTGAAGGGTATCAGAGGGGTTTAGGTTGTCTTTATATCCGTGAAGTCGGTTCCGAAAACCATCGAACGTGGAGGAAGAAAATGTATCGCCAAATAGGTGTAGTTGCTGCTACTGTTCTGTTGTCCATGTGCTGTGGTTGCGCGTGGCCGTCGGCCTCGCCGTGCTGGTGGCCGCGGAGGGTGGCGCGCATCGGAAGGAGGTGGGGGGCGCGCGCACTCGAGGTGGTAGTCGACGTTAGGGTTTAGGTTTTGCTCTCAATCTTTCTCTCTCTATCGCGTTATATATATATAGCGGCTTCTTTGCAAACAGGGTGGGCACAACAGCGCGGGTTGGGATGTTTACGCGGGCTTGGTTCCACTGTTCCCGTAAGGGAACAGTATTGATCTCTTTTTTTTCTTTTCTTTTATATTTATTAGTATATATATCTTTATATAAAGATATACATATGTATATACACTAATAAATTCTAAATATATTTATAAAAATCGTAGAAAATCCCCAGAATATTTCTAAGATATTTAAATAAATATTTTGTACAATTTTACCCAATGTGATTATAACAAGGCTATTAGATAAAATATTAAATAAAAGATAAAGCTAGTAATTAATATAAATACTTGAATTTTATATTAAATCAAAATAATAATAGTAATAATAATAATAATAACAAAATTCAATAAACCAAATAAAGGCGTATATACCAATATGTACAGTCTAAAAAATCCCAAAATATATGAGGATCTATTTTATACAAAAGTCACTGAATATCAACTAATAATGATATTTGTAATATTTAATTATGAATACTTAGAAATATTCCTTAAATTATTAAAACAGAAAACCACACACTCACCAAAATACATCAACACGCATGTCATTGGACGTCCCGCATGACTACATGGGCTTGGGCTTGTTTTGGGTCCAATCTGGACTAGTTTGGTACAACCAAGTTCCCTAAAACTCCACAATATAATTAATAACTAAATAAACCTTCGGTAAGAGTTAAGTCGCAACTTGGCCTGGTTTTCCTAGTTAGGACATCACTATGGCTTGGCCTTCCCTATCAGGGCTAATACACTAGTGTAAGCATGCCATTGTACTATCCGTACCACGATTTTTAGTCACCTTGTACTCCAAAACTCTACTATGGTTAAAGGCATCTACCGTAATAATTAACTAAGTAATTATTTATAAAATTTTTAAAAATCACCATTTAATTCAAATAAATAAATAAAAATATAATTCAAAATTTTGGGAAAAGGGGTTACAAGTCTACCCTTCTTAAAAATAATTTTGTCTTCAAAATTTTAATGGTAGAGTCCATCCGCTATGATAGAAGACGGTTTCTATTAGCTATCAATCTATTCTCATGGTCATTTCGTACTACGAATCCTTGAGAGTTTCTACCCAACTTTGGTCACACTACTCCCTCAAATCTCATATCGCTAAAACTTTATAATCATCCAACTAATTGCTATCAATAGATATCTATTGCTTATGGATACCCAAAATCTAACAAGCGACAAATTTACACAAGTATCTAAGAAATATTGATACATTCTAATAAGCATGACCTTCGTCGCTCTGCAATAGGAATGACAGAAAGATAAGGAAGAACAATCGAGGGTAAATATAAAATTTCAAGAGCGCTAGAGAGTATCCAATGATGCAGATAGAAAGAAGATCTATAAACCATTGACTTATTTGCTAGAGTGGCTACTCTTGTGCAATCACTTGTTAAATCGAAGAACCCTTCGTTTCTTAGAGGGCTTGCAATTCGTGCAATACAGAAGTTCCGTTCTCAAAATTTACTCTAAACAAGATCCCATAATAGAACGAAATTTGGGAAATCAAGATTGTGATCTTTTCCGTGGTTATTTAAACACACGAGCAAGAGATAAAAATACAATACAAGATCGTATCGCGTCTTCCAGGTAGATGGAATGATGGTTATGAATGACCTCACATTCTAAGAGGGGGAAGACTACATAATAGGTATAGGGACCTATTTTAAATAGTTCGGTTTTATAGTCCAAATATAGTGGTATGCATGGATGGGTTTTACTGGGTCTTAATGGGTTCCCTAATTGGACATCAATCATTTGTTGGATGAATCCCTAGATTTCAATCTATATTGACTGGACAAGATTCCAATGATAAACTATTTCTACTAGGTTAGGGTAACCTAGAATAGGTTTTCACCCAAGTGGTTGAGCTAGGTCCCTAAAGCCCAAAAATGTGCCTTCAGTGACTTTTGTGTTTAAGTAGCATGAGAAGACATAATTGAGTGGCACACTAGTGACATGTGCGTAGTGGGCTTCGAGTAGATCACAACCCTATATTAGGTCGAAGGAATTGAGTCGAGGTTGAGGCTCTAATAAAAGTCGAGAAGTATACCGATATTATGGTAAGGGCCATAGCTAGTCCTTTTGACCTAAAAGTCGTACTATAAAAATAGAGTACAAGGAGACATGTTCGAGTGGGACATGATATACCTAGATGAAGGTGGACTCGTCTAGATCTTGCATGTAGAATTTATTGGTAGGTAACAGCTGGTCTCGTGCTCCGAATATTAAGGATACGGCCGGGGACACAAAATGATCTAAATGGAAAGTGGGAGTCCATGGGGCACTAATTATCATCCTAATGGAAATCATTCTAATCAATCAATAATTTTCGTATATCCTAAAATTTTAGAAGGCTTACAGTCTACCCACCTTAGAAGCTAGGACAGGATTTTAGGAATAATGAGGTTAGAAGAATTCCAAAGTTCGGATATTGTACCTCGATTCTTGTTAATAAAGAGTAAGGCACAGCGTAACGGGATACGGTCGATATAAGTCAAGTCAAGGATCGTTTCTCAATAAATGAAAAACGAGTGTGTACAATGACACCTGGTCGATAAAATAAAATGATCTACTCGTCCACAGTATACAAGAGTTATCGACGGGTAACCAACTCTAAGGCACATCATATGAAAAGATTTCTAACAACTGAGTCATGAATTTCTATTTGGGTCAAGCCTGCCAGACTATTGTCATAAGGGTTCTAGTGGTATGGGCCATAGTGATCATGTATTGCTGTTGATAACTAGTATATCGTATTATGACATGGTATTTAAGCTATGGTATTGGCTAAACTAGTGACTGTGGTGTTTCAATACTAGTTAGGTCTTAATAATAAAATTTACATAACTAGGGTAATATTTGTTGGAAACCAATCTCGGAATGAGTGTTTAACATAGTCATGGTAAATGATTGTCCTTACCTTTGTCTATCCATCTCATGTCTAAATTGTGGGCTTTGGTCGAGGAAAGGTTGGGTTAAGGCTTAAGGGTTTCTAGTTAAAGCAAGCTTCAAGCAAATAATTAGAGACTCACAACATTTGGTTTCTTGAAAATAGATAGTCTCCTAGGTCGGCATTTTGACTAAGTGTAAAGCTCTAATCATTCTCAAATTCAGATGGCTAGAGGGTCCCAATAGCAGTTTGGGGGCCGAGAGGAGAACGAGTGACTCAAGGCAAGGTTCTAGTCACATGGCTGGCCGATGGTAGCTACAGTTGTGTATACGACTATCATAGCCATGGGGATACTCTGTATCTCTCTACCAATTATGAGATTTCGTCTTTCCAAATCAGTGAATGACAAAAACAATAAAGAGTTCAAGGGAGATGTCACTGAATACAACTACGTAATTCAAAGGCGAATGTATAATTCAAGAGAAATTGTCAATACAGTCGTGGATGAGGCCCTAGAGACATCTACATCTCAATCCACGTAGGTAAATCAGAGGGAGGGCGAACCGAGTGTACTACGGTTGATTAGACCGTAATACATCAATTCTGATTAGACAATATGTTAGTAGGCGTCCCTAATAAACATATGTCTTGAATCAAGCTCGATAAAAGAGTAAGCTTGCAAAACTAGGCTGTAATAGCAGCATTGGTCAAGATAGTCAAAATACAAGTATGCGAGATTTTTGAAAGAAGGCACAAGTAGTTCGAGTTTTTACGAGAATCAAAACCTTATCTGGTGTTATTGCTTATACAGTCTTCCTACTATCTCTTTGTCCATAAGGCCTTGGTCGACTAGTGGGCTATGGACCTCCAAATTCTATATTCTAGGTAAATCTATTAGTGTCAGTTAATTACCTCATTAATAGATCACAAGGACCACGAAATGCTAGGTTGGGGGACATGCTACCTAACTCACAGAACTTTCACTAGTATTGGTTTTGGATCTTTAGGGTACATATAGTATCATAAGCTTGTAATCATGTCTGAAGTCATTTCACCGAGGATTATGCCTAGCCCGTATGCTCTGGCTGTGGTAAACCCTTGGTTCCGTGATTCAAATGTGATATGCTATCGGATACTCTTCCTTATATTGACACACGGTCTAAAGAGGTCAATGAAGAAATGGTTTTAGTAATGTTCCATAACCTACGATTCCTTGAAGTAATTTTAATTCTATGGGTCATGCCTCACAGTGCGTTGCTGGCTGCAGTGAATCCATGGTCTCCATAATTCAAATAAATGGCGACAGTGCGCTGCTGTCCTGCCATTATGAGTTAACTAACATTCCTTTAACTATATCTGTAAAAATTCTTGAGCTTCTAGAGATTCAAACAAGTTGACTATGAAATAGAGCGTAAGCATTTGTCCTATCAGTCACAACCCTTAAAATAAAAGATTTAACAGGAAAGAAAAAACTGAAGACAAAAGAAATACAAACATTCTAGTATCTATTTCATGTGTATTCAAACTATTGAGGAAAAACTTTGAATTGAAACTAACTCGAGGTTCGTATATGGATAACATAATCAGAAAATAATAATTCTTAGGGCGAAAGAGGGACTAAATAGGCAATTCGGACTAAGATATGAGGATGATATCTAAAGAGGCAAAGAGAAGAAATTGAACAATTGATCAAGGTTAGATCATTAATTCTATGGAGTCCTGTCTCACCAGGTGAATAACCTATCCACATTGGATTATATCGTTATATCAAGAGGTAATAGTGTACCTATGAGGATCTGACAACTATCAAAATTAATAATTCCTCATCTAAATTGCATGGCCTAGACTACCCATCGGTAAATTTGTATAAGGGACTCCTAGTCCTAGTCATTAAATTAATCCCTAACTCGTGAATGAGCATTTCCTGGTCGTAGGCTCGCAATAGTACGACTAACTTAAGTACTATCACGAGTTCACATGATTTGCGAAAACAGACCTGCATAGGCCACCACAAAAACTTATCATGACCCGTACCCGCTTTTTCGGATACGAGACGTGTCCAAGCCAGCCTACGCCGCAGAGTCGACGGTGGAATGCTGTCACGGCCATGATGATCAAAATTAATAAAATAATGCTCATTCATAAAACTATTTTAATTTAAAATATTCACAAGTTTTACATTTTGCAGAAAATATAAACTCTCACAAATATTGAAATGGTCACAACTTATCTATCTAGCTAATCTCTAGGTTTTCGTCTGCAAGTACACCCGTAACTCCCCATGCTAAGTGAATCCACGACTAACCTGAAAAATGTTGGTTTCCAGTCAGGAATGGAACAAGTACAATTCACTGAATGCAATTTTAATATA
Organism: Iris pallida; assembly: GCA_029216955.1. NCBI lineage: Eukaryota > Viridiplantae > Streptophyta > Magnoliopsida > Asparagales > Iridaceae > Iris > Iris pallida. Next base: position 13,654,068 of record JANAVB010002795.1, read on the forward strand.
TGAAAATGACTATATAACAGAGGTTAGCCTTTAGACATATGATCTATAAAATAAATGAAAAAAAACAGAATAAAACTAAATACCGAAAACAGTAAATGAAATATAAGAAAATACTCTCCGACTGACCGACTGAAATACCTTTGATATGTGACCGGTCTCGGGATAATTACACGACACTGTCTACACTATATAAAGTTATAATGTCTATACTGTATAGTGTAATAGTAATTACTGTCTACACTGTATACACGATATAAGGTCAGATCACATATCTTCGGTACTTCACCTTCCCGACGACACAAAGCATAATATTAAAGACTGAAATCATATCTCTACCGGCTAACAATGATGTATAGTAAAGATCAATACTGAAAACAAACAATAAACTGTACTCGCCTATGGTCCTTTGCTGGTGAAACCGATAATCCAAACCACTCAGTGTGCCACAATAGTTAAAAATCGTACAACAGTCTCCGGATGCTGAAATAGACATTACCAATGTTCTAAAAATTGTCAAATTAGCTATAATTACCTGTCCTTAAGTCTAATTCTGGACACAGGGGCAAAACGATAATTTCTGGCCAAAACGGTGTCCGCCGTTTGACCCGTTTTGCACCGAAAAGTACGCCAGAGTCAATAGTCTCTAAATTCGTCAAACTATATTTCTACGGATTTGTTTTGATGATATGAACCCTACCGTATGTCCAAAGTTGGATTCCGGCGGACCGTGCACAAAATCGCCCATTGAGTCGGACCGTAGGGCCCGCAAAACGGCGATCCGATCAACTGTCTCAGAATTGGACCAAACTTAGCATACAGGACTAGAAAAATGATATGGTCCTGTTTGTAGAACCCTAGAGGGGGGGTGAATAGGGAAATAAAATAAACTATAACAAATGATGCAATAAAGAGTAAATAGTAGAAAGATCAAACGCAAACGCAAGGATGTATCCTGGTATCCTCTTTTGAGGCAATCCAGTCCCGGAACTCTCTCCGGCTTTAATCCACTATTATGCAAATAGTACACACGAGTTTGGATCCGAAGAACTCGCCAACTTCAACACGAGTTTGGATCCGAAGACTCGCCAACTTCTACACACGAGTTTTCTTACGAAGGCTCGCCAACTTCAAACAAAAGAGAATGAGAACTTGCTGATCTTCTAACACGTGAAGATCGAAATGTACAACTCTTTAATACTCTAGCACTTTGGGAGAGGATGACAATGAAAAGCTTTGAGAGAGTATTAATGGTGGAGCTCTTGGTTGTTGGAAAATTTATGGAAGAGTTGGTAAGGAAGCTCAAGAGAGAGAGAGCTTCCTTTTATAAGAAAACCAAGAGTGGGTGGCATTTAATGCTTCTGAGTGTACGCAGACCGGCATGCCGTCGGTATGCCGCGGCATACCGCCGGTATGCCGGCCAAATAGTAACGGTCATATTTATGACCGTTCAAGAGCATTAAATGCGGCCATTAATGCATGTCAGACCAAATCGAAAAGCAGATTATTCGAAATTCGGTATACCGCCGGTATGCCGGAGCATACCGTCGGTATGCCGACTAAAGTCACAGAAAGTTTTAGAGCTATAAGAAACGGCATGCCGCCGGTATGCCGTAGCGTACCGTCGGTATGCCGACAATAAATCACAGCATCTATTGTGTTGCTAGGAAACGGCATGCCGCCGGTATGCCGCAGCATGCCGTCGGTATGCCGACAATTCGAGACAGCAACTTTCTGGACACAGAAAGCGGTATGCCGCCGGTATGCCGAAGCATGCCGTCGGTATGCCGCTTATTGTCACAGAAACTTTTCTGGACACGAAAACGGTATACCGCCGGTATGCCGTAGCATGCCGTCGGTATGCCGCTTTTTTGTCACAGAAACTTTTCTGGACACAAGAACGGTATACCGCCGGTATGCCGGAGCATACCGCCGGTATGCCGCTCTGAATTACTTGATTTTCGATTTGTGCTTTAAGTTATCATCCATCCTTTAGTGTTTTACAGAAATACCTAGACCAGTACAGACACGAAGACTCTAAGCAGGAAGATGCCGACTAAATGTAGGGAACGCCGGTAACTGCTACGGTCTTCAGGACGAAGGAGGAAGCTCTTGAAGTGAATAACTCCATGTAGTGCATCTTCTGAGTATCTGAAGAACAGAAGACTAAACTACGAAGATGCTGTTAATTACTCAAAATAAAATGTGCCAACAAACTCCCCTATTTTGATAATTGACAAAATAGAGAGATAGCATCTTCAGGGAGTAGCTCCCCCGTAGGTAGACAGCTCCCCCTCAATACGATTTCTCCCCCTTTGTCACTTAGTCAAAAAAAATGGGGATAACTAAAGGAGACAGTGCATAAAAAAGAGAGTAGAGATAAAAGCATGCAGGAATATATTGAAGTAAGAACGATAATACATGCTTGATCCATACAGCAAAAAGATAAAAGACTCTCCATCATGAGAGTCGGACACCAAAGACAACAAAGATAATGTCCCCGAAGGACAGCAAATATTGAAAAAAAAACAACCATAGACCGGTCCCCGAAGGACCACTAAAGACAACAAACAGAAAACACACATAAAAACTAGAGCCACTAAAACACCGTAACCATCACCAAAGGAAAACCATTCCTAATCCTCTGCCGGATCATCATCACCATCATCATCCTGAGCCTGCTGGAGGGCGCCAAAAGGATCAATGCCGTCCGGGTACATAAACCCATAGGCATTGGGGTCAGAGAAACGCGGGGCCGTGTACATGGGATCCTGAAGATTAAGATCCAGAAAGGCATCCCGGTCTTGGAGAGTGCGCTGGATGAAGTAGCCCTGATCGTGGAAGCGAGACTGGATGAGGGCGCCAAGTCCACGAGTGTGGGTCCGCATCTGCTCCTCCGCCTGGGCCATCCTCAGATCAAAGTGGTGCTGAGTAAGTGGCATATAGCGGCCCGTAGATGGAGGGGTAGATGCAGGGGCAGCAGGAGTGGAACCCGGTTGCTCTTGGAAAGAGGAAGCACGGGAAGAAGAGGCGCCAGCTAGGGTACGGGAAACAGCAAGAAATGAGGGGACCCCATCCGAGGAGCAGAGAGACAAGTCAACTTGTTTGGCCTCCATAAGCAAGGTGATGAAAGAGCCATAGTAGAGGTTCTGCTTCCCGGATGGCAAGGTACGCCGGAATTGCAAAAGCAGAGTCTTTGGGAAGGAAAAACGCTTCCGGGCATAGAGATGATACATGAGGACAAGAGCATCACCGGTGATTGCGTCATAGTTCCCGCCCTTTGGGAACAGAGTGTGGCACACGATACGATGGAGCTCGTAGTAGAATGGCTCCAGCTGGGCAGAGAGGGCCTGAATGGCAGGAGGGTTGGGACCCTTACAGATGATACGGCAGAAGTCGTCGAAAGGAGACGCCGCCGATGAGGTGAGAGCACCCAAAAGAGGTAACGCATCCCCTCTGTCTGGGACGCCCAAGATGGCCCCCACTTCCTTGGATGTAAGACGGAAGTGGCGGTCATTGACCATGGATTGGATGGCGGTAGGGTCGTCGTCATCCCCTCGCATGTTGTAGTAGAAAAGGCGGACAGCAGCAGAGTAGACCGGAATTTGCCGCCTAAGAAGGGAGGATAGACCGGCATCGTCAAACAACGGGACGTGACCGGGGAAGAGGTTCCAGTTGATAGCCCGTCCTTTGAACACGTTCTGGTTGACGAAGTGCTGGAACCAAAGCTCAGCCGCCAAAGCGTTGGAGAAAACGCGTTGGTCAAAGCCGGAGGGTAGCGCCACCGGGACGAAAGGGTTGAAAGAGGAGGAAGAGGATCGGGGGCGCTTAGGGTTGACCATGAAGAAGGATTTTGGGCTTTGGTGTGAGAGGAAGAAGTAGTAGTGGAGGAGAAGGAAGAAGGAGGGTTTTTAAAGAAGAGGGGGGATATGAAGAGTTGAGTTTGAAAAAGGGTGGGGAGGAGGGAACGGTTAAAGAGGAAGGGTGATGGGGTAGTTGAAAGGGTGATGGGGTGAATTGATGTGTGGAGTAAAAAGAGGAGAGAAAAGGGGAAAGGTGATAAGAAGGGTAATTAATAGGAGGGGAGTTGAGGAGATGGGTAATTAATGAGGGATTTGATGGATTAAAGGAAGGATGGAAGGAATAAAGGAGGAGAGATAAAATAGTGGGCCCGCAGCTTATCTCAGGAATTATTTCCGCCGTCATCCAGCATGCCGACGGAATGCCGACGTATACCGACGGTATGCCGAAAAAACGAAACAGAACATAATTCTGTTTCGAAAAACGGCATGCCGGCGGTATGCCGATGTATACCGACGGTATGCCGGAAAACGAGACAGAACCTAATTCTGCTACGAAAAACGGCATGCCGCCGGTATACCGTAGTATACCGTCGGTGTGCCGGACAAAAGAGACTATGGATCAAAGGATAAAATGCCCAATTCACGGCAAAGGAAAGAGAAGCGATCTTCCGGGAGGGGCTTAGTGAAGATGTCGGCTAATTGATAGGTAGTATCAATAAATTCAAGATGGATATCTCCTTTTTGTTGATGGTCACGAAGAAAATGGTGTCTAATTTCAATGTGCTTCGTGCGTGAGTGACAAATCGGGTTTTTCGTGAGATTGATAGAGCTAGTGTTATCACATTTAATAGGGGTGCAAGAATGAGAAATACCATAATCTAAAAGTGTTTGTGACATCCAAAGAATTTGTGCACAACAACAACCAGCCGCAATATACTCTGCCTCAGTGGTTGAGAGAGCGACAGAGTTTTGCTTCTTACTAAACCACGATACCAAGGACTTCCCGAGGAATTGACATGTGCCACTAGTGCTTTTTCGGTCAATCTTGCATCCGGCAAAATCCGCATCCGAAAAGCCGTGAAGCTCAAAGGATGAGGATTTCGGATACCAAAGACCCATGTTAATGGTGCCTTTGAGATAACGAAAAATGCGCTTGACGACACTCAAATGTGATTCCTTTGGATTGGCTTGATATCGTGCACACAAACAGACACTAAACATGATATCCGGACGGCTAGCCGTTAAATAAAGTAAGCTACCGATCATACCTCTATACTTACGAATGTCGACCGATGTGCCATCTTCATCATTGTCAAGCTTGGTCGTTGTAGCCATAGGGGTCCTCATTGATTTGGATGAGTCAAGGTCGAAACGCTTGAGGAGGTCCCTTGTATATTTTGCTTGATTGATGAAGGTTCCTTTAGGTCCTTGCTTGATTTGTAACCCCAAGAAGAAGGAGAGTTCTCCCATCATACTCATTTCAAACTCTTCCTGCATAACTTTGGCAAATTCTACACAAAGTGTGTTGTTAGTAGAACCAAAAATAATATCATCAACATAAATTTGAACCAATAAGAGAGTCCCATCATGGGATTTAATAAAAAGTGTGGTGTCAACTTTTCCCTTTGAAAAATTGTGAGAAACAAGAAAAGAGCTAAGACGCTCATACCAAGCACGTGGAGCTTGTTTGAGGCCATAAAGGGCTTTATGAAGTTTGAAAACGTGGTCAGGAAATTGAAAATCTTCAAAACCGGGAGGTTGTTTAACATAAACTTCCTCCTTAATAATACCATTAAGAAAAGCACTCTTAACATCCATTTGAAATAGCTTAAAGTCATTAAAACAAGCAAAGGCACAAAGCATACGAATGGATTCAAGACGTGCAACCGGAGCATAGGTTTCGTCGTAGTCAATGCCTTCCTCTTGGTTATAGCCTTGGGCAACCAATCGGGCTTTGTTACGAGTCACTAACCCATCTTCATTTAGCTTGTTGCGAAACACCCATTTAGTTCCAATAATGGGATGATTGCTAGGTTTTGGGACAAGTTCCCAAACCTTGCTTCGCTCAAATTGATTAAGCTCCTCTTGCATAGCTATCATCCAAAATTCATCGAGAAAAGCATCATTAACATGTTTAGGCTCTACTTGAGAGATAAAAGCCACATTGGCACAAAGATCATGAGTGGCGGATCTTGTGCTAACACTTGAGGAAGGATCCCCAATGATGAGCTCCTTAGGATGATTGGTGACAAATCTCCATTCTCTTGGGAGATCTTTTGGAGGAGGCTCGAGAGGAGGAGACTCTTTTGATGGGGTCACAACTTCATTGTTAGATGAAGAAGGACGATCCTCAATAGAGGAGTTCTCCAATCCAAACGAGATGTCATCAATATCCTCGGAGGAGGAGAATGTAGAAGAGTTGAGTTCATTAAAAGAGACATTGATTGACTCTTCGACAACAAGACTTCTTTTATTAAAAACACGAAAACCTTTGCTATGAGTAGAGTATCCAAGGAATATTCCTTCATAGGCTTTTTCTTCAAACTTGCCTAGGTTATCCTTGGTATTCAAAATAAAACAATTGCAACCAAAAACCTTGAAATATTCAATAGAAGGAATTTTGTTAAACCAAAGCTCATAAGGAGTCTTCTTAGTAATAGGTCTAATTAAGACCCTATTAATTACATGACATGCCGTATTGACGGCTTCCGCCCAAAAATATTGAGGGAGCTTATATTGGTTTAACATGACCCGGGCCATATCGCCAAGGGTTCTATTCTTTCTCTCCACAACACCATTTTGTTGAGGAGTACGGGGACAAGCAAAATCATGTCCAAAACCATTCTTTTCACAAAATCTTTTGAAATCAACATTATCAAATTCACCTCCATGATCACTCCTAATTTTGTTAATAGAAAAGCCTTTCTCATTTTGAACACGTTTACAAAAAGCAACAAATTCACGAAAAGTATCACTTTTGCAAGCAAGAAAAATAACCCAAGTAAATCTTGAAAAATCATCAACTAAAACAATGGCATAGAGTTTGCCACCAAGGCTAGCTACTCTACTAGGCCCGAAAAGATCCATATGAATAAGTTGAAGGGGTCTTGTGGTACTCACAGAGTTGATGGATTTGAAAGATGACTTGGTCAACTTACTTTTCTCGCATTCTTCACAAACCATATCCTTCTTGAAGGGGATGCTAGGAAGTCCTCGTACAAGCTTCTTGGAGGCGAGGCGAGAGATGGTATCCATGTTAGCGTGTCCAAGCCTCATGTGCCAAAGCCAACTCTCATCGTTCTTTGCAACTAGGCACCTGTCATTGTTAGTACCTTCAACAAGATAAAGAACATAAATATTGTTTTCTCTAATGCCTTCATACACAATAGTTCCATTGGAGCTATCGGTAATGTAGCATTTGAGTTTAACAAACTTGATATCATAGCCATTATCGGTGAGATGGCTAATACTAAGGAGGTTATGCTTAAGATTAGTAACAAGACATACATTATTAATACAAGGATAAGGAGGAGAACCGATATTACCATTTCCAATAATATAACCTTTTAGATTGTTACCGAAGGAGACATGTCCTTCCTTCTTCATCGATAGCGTTGTAAAAAGTGAAGCATCACCGGTCATGTGCCGTGAACAACCGCTATCGAGAATCCACTTGCTTCTAGCATGAGAAGGATTCGTCACCTACAACATAAGTTGAAGATGAACATTTTGGTACCCATGATCTTATGGGTCCTTGAGTGTTAGTCTTAGGAACCCATTTAAGAACTCTCATGTCAACTTGTTTTCTTGTATAACAAAAATTAGAAGTATGACCAAGCAACCCACAATAATTGCACATTAAGGAAGATCTAAAAGAAGAAGTGTGAGTGTTGTGCATATGTGAGTCTCTAGTGTGAGATGTTCTACCATGAGTGTTATGATGATAGAAAAATGCATGATGAGGAGTTTTCTTTTTAACAAAAGGTCCTTTTCTAGTGTTAGAAGAGGAGTTGTGTGTAGTGTTCATGTAATGGTTATGCCTAGCATTGTGATGAGTGTGGGGAGGTCTAGGAGCATGCATGTGAGTGGAATTCTTATTACTAGAATTCTTACTCCGTGTAAGAAGATCATTATACTTAATAGAAGTGGAATATTCTCTTCTATTAGCATCTTGACATTTGCGCATGGTAAACTCATAAGAGCTTCTCATGGATTGAATCTCATCATCCTTTTTCTTGATGGTGTCAAGAGATTCTTGAAGTTTTAGTCTCAAAGACTCCACTTCATCCGTGTCGGAAATAGGAGATTTTCCCTTCACATCACTAATGATGCTTGAGAGCCTCTCTACTTCAAGTTGAAGAGCCTCGACCTCCTTAAGAGATTTCTTGTATTTATTCCGAACACCTTTGTGTTCTTCATGTAACTCAAGAATGGCTTTCTCCAAATCATCATAGGTAAGAGTGTTTAAGGAAAAATCATCAAGTACCTCATCGGTTGCCATGAGACAAACGTTGGCATTGTGTTTGCACTCCTTGTCATTGTCGGAGTCGCTTGCGTCGCTTTCACACCAAATGCTAGTGTTGGCGAACTTTCTGGAGGACGAGCTTCCCTTGCTTGGCTTCTCGTACTTGCTTGAATCTTTTCGTACCATCGGACAATCCCTCTTGATGTGTCCGGGTCTTCTGCATTGATAGCATGCCGGGTCATCTTCATTGTCCCGTCTAGAGCGGTTGGCCTTGTTGAACTTTAAGAACTTCCTGAAGTGCTTAGCTGTGAGAGCTATTTCTTCATCGTTGTCCGACTCATTGTCGTCGGAGCTATCCTTGGAGTAGGACCTTGAAGCTTTGAGAGCAAGAGTCTTCTCCTTTTCTTTGGTCTTCTCCTTCTCCTTCTCTTGAATGGAGGATTCCTCTTGATCCTTCATGTCAAGCTCGTGAGTCATCAGCTTACCCATGAGGGTCTCTAGGTTCATGACGGTAAGATCGTTCCCCTCAATGATTGCGGTAGCTTTAGGACTCCAAGCTTTCGTCAAACCTCTAAGAATCTTCCTTATCTTTTCATGAGCGGGATATTCCTTTCCAAGAGAAGAGAGAGGGTTAATAATATCACCAAAGTGAGTAAACATGCTAGCAATAGATTCATCATGCTTCATTTTAAAAGACTCATATTCTTGCGTGAGTCTACTGATCTTAGATTCCTTCACTTGTGAAGTCCCCTCGTGTGTAACTTCAAGCAACTTCCAAATTTCATTGGAAGTCTTGCAAGTAGAGATTCGATTGAATTCACTACTGTCGAGAGCACAGTAAAGAGCGTTCATTGCCTTGGCATCTCGACAAGCAAGCTTCTTGATGTTTTCAGTGAGTGTTTCCCGAAGGGTGTCAGAAGCAATATCCTCTATAGCTCTGGAAGGAGTAGGGATGCCATTTATCACGCAATCCCATAAATCGAAATCTATGGACTTGAGATAAATGCCCATCCTAATCTTCCAATAGTTATAGTTGGTACCATCAAATAGGGGAGGCCTATTTGTGGAGTGTCCCTCATTGTGAAACGTGTTGATGCTAGGGTTAGAGGCCATGGATCACTCAAGGGTGTAAATCCAAATCAAGAGAACAAAGCTCTGATACCAATTGTAGAACCCTAGAGGGGGGGTGAATAGGGAAATAAAATAAACTATAACAAATGATGCAATAAAGAGTAAATAGTAGAAAGATCAAACGCAAACGCAAGGATGTATCCTGGTATCCTCTTTTGAGGCAATCCAGTCCCGGAACTCTCTCCGGCTTTAATCCACTATTATGCAAATAGTACACACGAGTTTGGATCCGAAGAACTCGCCAACTTCAACACGAGTTTGGATCCGAAGACTCGCCAACTTCTACACACGAGTTTTCTTACGAAGGCTCGCCAACTTCAAACAAAAGAGAATGAGAACTTGCTGATCTTCTAACACGTGAAGATCGAAATGTACAACTCTTTAATACTCTAGCACTTTGGGAGAGGATGACAATGAAAAGCTTTGAGAGAGTATTAATGGTGGAGCTCTTGGTTGTTGGAAAATTTATGGAAGAGTTGGTAAGGAAGCTCAAGAGAGAGAGAGCTTCCTTTTATAAGAAAACCAAGAGTGGGTGGCATTTAATGCTTCTGAGTGTACGCAGACCGGCATGCCGTCGGTATGCTGCGGCATACCGCCGGTATGCCGGCCAAATAGTAACGGTCATATTTATGACCGTTCAAGAGCATTAAATGCGGCCATTAATGCATGTCAGACCAAATCGAAAAGCAGATTATTCGAAATTCGGTATACCGCCGGTATGCCGGAGCATACCGTCGGTATGCCGACTAAAGTCACAGAAAGTTTTAGAGCTATAAGAAACGGCATGCCGTCGGTATGCCGTAGCGTACCGTCGGTATGCCGACAATAAATCACAGCATCTATTGTGTTGCTAGGAAACGGTATGCCGCCGGTATGCCGCAGTATGCCGTCGGTATGCCGATAATTCGAGACAGCAACTTTCTGGACACAGAAAGCGGTATGCCGCCGGTATGCCGAAGCATGCCGTCGGTATGCCGCTTATTGTCACAGAAACTTTTCTGGACACGAAAACGGTATACCGTCGGTATGCCGTAGCATGCCGTCGGTATGCCGCTTTTTTGTCACAGAAACTTTTCTGGACACAAGAACGGTATACCGCCGGTATGCCGGAGCATACCGCCGGTATGCCGCTCTGAATTACTTGATTTTCGATTTGTGCTTTAAGTTATCATCCATCCTTTAGTGTTTTACAGAAATACCTAGACCAGTACAGACACGAAGACTCTAAGCAGGAAGATGCCGACTAAATGTAGGGAACGCCGGTAACTGCTACGGTCTTCAGGACGAAGGAGGAAGCTCTTGAAGTGAATAACTCCATGTAGTGCATCTTCTGAGTATCTGAAGAACAGAAGACTAAACTACGAAGATGCTGTTAATTACTCAAAATAAAATGTGCCAACAAACTCCCCCATTTTGATAATTGACAAAATAGAGAGATAGCATCTTCAGGGAGTAGCTCCCCCGTAGGTAGACAGCTCCCCCTCAATACGATTTCTCCCCCTTTGTCACTTAGTCAAAAAAATGGGGATAACTAAAGGAGACAGTGCATAAAAAAGAGAGTAGAGATAAAAGCATGCAGGAATATATTGAAGTAAGAACGATAATACATGCTTGATCCATACAGCAAAAAGATAAAAGACTCTCCATCATGAGAGTCGGACACCAAAGACAACAAAGATAATGTCCCCGAAGGACAGCAAACACTGAAAAAAAACAACCATAGACCGGTCCCCGAAGGACCACTAAAGACAACAAACAGAAAACACACATAAAAACTAGAGCCACTAAAACACCGTAACCATCACCAAAGGAAAACCATCCCTAATCCTCTGCCGGATCATCATCACCATCATCATCCTGAGCCTGCTGGAGGGTGCCAAAAGGATCAATGCCGTCCGGGTACATAAACCCATAGGCATTGGGGTCAGAGAAACGCGGGGCCGTGTACATGGGATCCTGAAGATTAAGATCCAGAAAGGCATCCCGGTCTTGGAGAGTGCGCTGGATGAAGTAGCCCTGATCGTGGAAGCGAGACTGGATGAGGGCGCCAAGTCCACGAGTGTGGGTCCGCATCTGCTCCTCCGCCTGGGCCATCCTCAGATCAAAGTGGTGCTGAGTAAGTGGCATATAGCGGCCCGTAGATGGAGGGGTAGATACAGGGACAGCAGGAGTGGAACCCGGTTGCTCTTGGGAAGAGGAAGCACGGGAAGAAGAGGCGCCAGCTAGGGTATTAGATAAAATATTAAATAAAAATAAAGCTAGTAATTAATATGAATACTGGAATTTTATTTTAGATAATAATAATAATAATGATAATAATAATAATAATAATAATAATAATAATAATAATAATAATAATAATAATAATAATAATAATAATAATAACGAAATTCAATAAACCAAATAAAGGCGTATATACCAATATGTACAGTCTAAAAAATCCCAAAATGTACGAGGACCTATTATATACAAAAGTCACTGAATATCAACTAATAATGATATTTGTAATATTTAATTATGAATACTTAAAAATATTCCTTAACTCATTAAAACGGAAAACCACACACTCACCAAAATACATCAACACACATGTCATTGGACGTCCCGCATGACTACATGGGCTTGGGCTTGTTTTGGGTCCAATCTGGACTAGTTTGGTACAACCATGTTCCCTAAAACTCCATAATATAATTAATAACTAAATAAACCTCCGGTAAGAGTTAAGTCGCAACTTGGCCTGGTTTTCCTAGTTAGGACATCACTATGGCTCGGCCTTCCCTATCAGGGCTAATACACTAGTCTAAGCACGCCATTGCACTATCTGTGCCATCATTTCTAATCACCTTGTACTCTAAAACTCCACCATGGTTAAAGACATCTACCGTAATAATTAACTAAGTAATTATTTATAAAATTTTTAAAAATCATCATTTAATTTAAATAAATAAATAAAAATATAATTTAAAATTTTGGGAAAAGGGTTTACACACATCTTTCTCTCCAATATCGATCTGAATTAGTTGATCCTCAGTAGGTGGTTCTCGTTGTTCGAAACGGAGTTCTCACTAATTGTCCATCTTTTGGGCCCAAGGATCTACTTCAGGAGCTTCCTCAGTATCATCTTCGTTATTGTCTGAGAATTCAGCTGACACCATATTAGAAGATACTTTTATCCGATGGACATGAGCAATACTAGTATCAGAATCCCATGAGATAGAATCAGAAGAGTTAGATCGTTCTTCTTCATGAGATTCGGAAGGTTCTGGAGTCAGAAGTGGTAAAATATATCCTAATTTCTGCTTCGTTTTACTATAGTATTGTTGTGATTTTCCTTTTGGGATAGAAATACGAATAGGAGTTAGCCTTCCTTTGCCGCTATTGAGACTAGTTCTAAAATCATAGCCCATTTTACGGATGATTGCCTTGGATTATGGACTATAGCGACGTAATTGTAGCCTTCCTGTATCATCCTTATTATCATTATCAAGCATGATTTTTTGTTCTTCTCTTTTGTCAAAGAGTATAGGAGTTTCGCCTTTCTTTCGAGACGGTACTAAGAAGTATGATTCTTATATTGAATCCAATGATACCGTATTTCGTAGAGATGATACAATTCCTATTGTAAGTGGCTTAAGGCTATTTAGCATATCCAAATAACATTGAGCATAATAAGAGACATCAGTATACTACAAAGGAGAAGCTTTATTTATTTTTACATTATTATTTACAATAGGACCTTTAGCCTTAATAGGCTTAGTCAGATTGATAACGAGAGGAGGAGAAGAAGAACGAAAAAGAGAAGGGGGCTTTTTGTGACGAAGGTCGATTACAAGTGGCTCAGAAGAGGTGAGCTCCCTTTGTTCCTGACTAACACCAAGAGGCTGCTTCTTGTGTGAAGGAAGATAGATAGTTAATGGTTTGGAAGATTGAGGACATGAAGTACGTCCTTTGACAGGAATCACCAAAGTATCATTCGGTATGCCTTTCTGTTCTTCGTCAGTATCCATTGCCAGCACCACCTTCATGAATTCCTCTTTATACATACGAGAGTCGTTGCAGTACGCTTCAACCCCCTTGAAAGGATTTAGGTCTGCCACTTCTTTCTGGACCTCTCCATTGCCGTCTATATATTTAAAACATTGGTAGAGAGTAGAAGGTACAATGTTGTGTTCATGGAGGAATGATCTTCCCAACAGAGCATTGTATGAACCATGATTATCAATCACGTAGAACATCACCTTTGTACGCAGATTATCGATTTGGAGTTTCAGGCGTATCTTCCCCAAAGGTTCACTTCTTCCTTGATTGAACCCCAAATGTTAGTGGTTGTTATAGAAAGATTATGTACTAGGATTTTCAAAGCATCCAGCAAAGATTTTGACATGATACTAAGAGCAGACCCTGGGTCAATCAGAATGCGATCGACTTTTATGGTGTCCACATATCCTATGAAATAGAGAGGACGATCATGACGATTGTCTTCTAAAAGTATGTCATCTTGTGTAAAAGTAATGTTGGGCATTAATTCAAATACACTATGACAATGTGTACAGCTGATAGGCTCCTTTTCAGGCTTCTTGAGGAGAGTAAGACAAGCATCAGCCTGCATCAAAGCTTCACTTAACGTTTCTCGAGTTTCTTTTGAGAGACGTAAGAGTTCGAAGATTGACAATCTTGCTGGAGTATTGTTCAGTTGAGCCAATATCTCAAAATTATATGGCCTTTCAAGTCCAAGAGATGAGGACTTCTTCAATACTTTGTCAAAACGGACAGATTATTTTCCCTTGTCTGCTGATGTCGGTTTGGGAGGAGTTGATTCCACTACCGGCGAGGATGTAGATGGTATATTCTCAGCAGGAGAAGATGATATAGGAGAAATATCAGGAGAAGGGGCAGGATTCTCTTGAATTTTAGGATATTCTCGAAGATAAGGTTTTCCAGATCTAGTGCCGATTAGAATTTCTTCTTCTGTTATCGATTCAAAGGATACCATATTGCAGATCTTTGATTTAGTTTTGGAGAACTTCTTTTGATTGGAAGAGGAAGGCGCTTCAAAATCTGCCACTAGATCTGGATGAATCCACATGATTTCTCCTTTGTCAGTTGACAGTGGAACAAGACCTTCATTTTGGGGAAGTGGAAGATTCACGATCTCGAGAGTAGCCATCGGGATGGGGACAACACCATCTTATACTAGTTGTGGTGGAATATCAGCAAACTGTACAAAGACGACATTGGCCGTCACAGTCTTCTCATCTTGTTGAAGTGTAACTGCTCCAGAGTTGACCATTTCTTGTATTTTGCCTTTGAGCACATAACATGCTCGAGTTGGATGCCCTATAAATCTTGATAAACACAATATTTAGGGTGGTCAGTTTTACCTACTTCTTCTGGTCGTTTTGCCTCTGGCTGTTGAAGCTTATTGCTTTTGATTAAGCAATCGAAGATGCTCATGATATCATCTTCATCAAAAGAATACTCTTCTTTTGGACGAGGCACTTTCTGTGGTGGTGCTGATGGAGTGGGTGCCGTTTGAGCAACATTAACGCACTACAAGAAATAGCAGTTTTAGCAACACACTTTAGCGACATATAGTCTTTTATGTCCCCAAAAGCTAATTTTTATATGTATTGGCGACATGCATTTTGGCATGTCGCAGAATACACACAAATTTTTATGGAAGGAAGCCAAATTTTGGAGCCGCCAAAAATCCACTAGATATGGCGACATGCACATGTCGCAGAAGAGGCACTACTTCTTTGCCGACATGTATCTATGTCGGAAAAGCATTAATATATTTCTTTAATAAATAAAATTAAAAAAACACAGCTAATAATAAACCAAAACTAGAAATCCCTCAACTTAAAAAAACCTAAGAACCCCCCACCCCTCTCTCCCTCTCTCCCGCTCTCGGCCGCAGACGTCTCGCGCGCGCTTTCTCTCTCCCTCCGATCTCTCTTGCATGCGCCGTCAATCTAGAGATCCCTCCTCCATCTCTATCGTAAAGCTCGAACGAGAGGTTCCCTTCCCATTAACCGTGAGTTTCTTGCCCTAATATTTTTAGTAGCTAAATTTTGTGGGGGTTGAGAATATTATTGGATTTTATTGTATGGTATATGTAGGGACTTGATTGTGTGTGATTCAAATTCGGGTTTGATTTTGTTCGAATTTCTATCTCTCATATGATTTTGTTAGGGTTGATTTGGGATAAGACAAATTAGATTTGGTTTTCAAATCCTCTATGATGTTATGACTTTTTATCATTATTTCTATTATTTTTGTTTTCTATATTTGTCATGGTAAGTCACAACATTGTCTTTATTGTAATATTGGAGTTTCTGTTTGCCATTAAAATCTTTTTATTGCAATTTCAATTACAAACAGAACAGTGTTACAATGTAGAACTTAGATGTAGTCCTAGGAGAACACTTTTGTTTATCTGGATCCCTATGTCGATGGAGCGGGTGGTAATGCGTTGACTCCGTTGACGATCTGACGACGGTTCTCGGTTCTCTGAAGGTCTGAGTTGCTCTGGATACTGGAGCTTGCGGAGAGAAAGAAGACGTTGAGTGTCTGTATCTGCCTCTCTCACTGTGTATGTATGAAGGTCTATCTGTCCGTATGTGTGTGTGTGTCCGGAAAGAAGAAAATGATCCCTCTATTTATAGCTTGCAGGCTGGCTGCTCATGCGCGCATATGTCGGATGTGCTTGGTCGTAGGAACGCCATGTGACTGATGCTGGGGGGCGGCACATGGATGATGCACCATCATTTGTAGGTTGAATCCTTTATACTGCTTTTTGTGGGCTGGCACGTAGCAGGGGAGAGGATCTTTCTGTTGCTGAGATCTTGGGTGATTAGTACCCCTTCATAGGCTGAATTGAGTCAAAGGACACGTGTCGTAGGTCCATGGCTCAAAGATCTCGGATTTGGTGGAGAGTGATCTGGTCGAATGCACCTAGGATTGGGCGCATGAGAAGACTTTGGCTCACAACCTTCAGGAGTCACGAACCAGTCTGGGCATACGGCTTTTGAGGCACATGTGAGTCTTCAGGCGCATGGCCGCTGAGGCGTATGTCAGTGGTTGGTCGGCCACGTGGGTCGTAGCCGTCGGAGGAAAGTAATGATGATGCTGATATCAGCGACGCTTCGTCTTCAGAAAAAGCTGCTAACTGTCTAGTCCTCGGGAGTCGTGCTGCCAACTCTGTCACTTGAGCATTAATTGCTTGATGGGTGACGAGCCAAAATGGGCGCATGGGTCCATGTTTGATTTAGGATGCATGGATCTGATGCACGGTTTCTGACCGGCGCATCCTTTTGCATGACATATCTTTAATGGTCCGACTTTTGTGTTCTTTTAAGTGATTTAAAGAGCCGTTTTGACTTGGCTGAATTCGAAGCGTCAGGTTCATCACCATAAATGCAAATTCATTGCACGGGATTCGGAAAGCCCGCCACTTGGCGCATGGGTTTGATTTGCCCGGCCTATAAATAGTGGCAAGGAGAGAGTTTGCTTCTCGTTCTCTTACGTCTTCCCGAATGAACTTGTTTGCTCGAGCACATTCTGTTGACGAGATGCTTCCGAGGGTGAAGATTCGACGACTTATCTTCGTTCATGCACTTGAAGGTGACTGTTACATCTAAAAGTCGGAGTCGAGGGCTTCTGAGGCAGGCGGAAGGTGCTTGTTGCATCCAAAGATCGAGATGCTCGAGCCTCGTCTGTGTTATGCTGGAAGAGCCGCATATCGGAATTGCGGTGCTCTCATCTTCCTTGGGCTTTGGAGAGCTCTTCCTCCTGCTAGAGTGGGTGTTGCCCATTCCGGTTGTGTTAAAAGCTGCTCCTTTATCCTCGGAGGAGAGCTCTTCCTCCCGCTAGGGTGGGGTTGATCGCCCATCCAGGTTCTGCTCAATAAATGCTTCATTAGTCGAAGCATTTGATCGGGTCGAAGTAAGGCACATATGCTGAGACTTCATGATGCGCCTAACTGAGACGCTGAAGAGATGCGCCTGGCTGAGATGCTGAAGGCTGTGCCTGGCTGAGATGCTGAAGTGATGCACCTGGTGGGGGGCGCATGGCAGTTTGCTGCGCCTGGCTGTAGTCTTAGGATCTTTCCTTTTGAAGAAATTCTCCTATGCAAAGCCTTTCTTTTAGACATGTAATGGACTTTTATATGAAAAAAATCTTCTTTTGCTGTCTATACTTTTGTTGTCTTGATGTGCCAAGTACTTCGTTTGAGTTCCCTGGCGCATGTTCTGAGTAGTATTTGAGCGCATAGGAATTTTGGCACATAGATGCGCCCTGAAATTCTATGCTTCTACAAGACCCCCTTCAAAGTTTTCAAAAAATTTTGTCAAGTTTTGGAATACTTTGAATAAGAAGCATGGTGGTGTCTTCAACGGGGCGCATGACTGTTCGGGCGTATGATTACTCCACGCATCAGTGATGGGGCGCATGCTCCTCTCAGTTAATGCAAATGATAACGCTTCAAAGTAATCAAAAAAGATTAACGATGATCTTTTTGGATTATTTGTGGTTATCATTTCGCAGAACCCCAAGCGGTGGCTGACGTCACTTCTCATCGGTTTCTGCGTATGCCCAAACCTATAAATAGGCGTTTGATGGAGAGTGAGTTTTTCTTCTCTCTTGCTTTCTTCTTTAGAGTTCTTCTTTCGAAAAACCCTAACTTCTTTTTCTTTCAAGAGATGGCCCCCAAAACTCCTCGCAGTGGTGCTTGCAAGGGGAAGGAGCCTGCGGAGTTCGTCGAGGAGGACGCTCCTGTCACCACTGTGAATCCGGCCGACGTTCGGCCTGCGGTGACGGGTGGGTGTGGTCTCCCAACATTTTAGACGAGTCTGGAGCACATGGATGAGTTGCATCATGTTGCTGTGCCCTAACTCTTTGTTGCTGACGCGCATGGTCTTCAATCCTGATGATGCGCTGAGGCTATTCCGCCGACGCGCATGGTTTTAGGCCCTGATTATGTGCCGAGGTTTTTACTGCTGACGTGCATGGGTTACACCCTAATGATGCACCGAAGCTTCACTGCTGATGCGCATGGGTTTAGTCCTCGATGATGCGCCTAAACTTCACTGCTAATGCGCATGGGTCTAGACCTTGATGATGCGCCAGGCTACTTGACACACCCAATATTTTGTCTTCATGTTGCCTGACTTTTGTCTTTGCTTGTGTCAGTGTCGATGACTATCCCTTTGCTGAATGAAGTCCTTCTGGATGCTTCTCACTGCCAAATGGGGGTTGATTTTGACGAGGAGGTTATTAACCTCGCGAAGGCTGCTATCCTACTGAATCAGCCTTGTAAGAGAATATTGCAAATCCGGGATCAGTCGCCTGTTTTTCTCCAGAGTATGATGGAGAGCTGCAAACTAAAATCTGCTGAGTCCGAGGATGCGACTTTCTTGAACCCTGTCTTTCTGTTTGTTGACCGTTTGACCTCCACCGAGGAGAAGGTACTGAGGATCAAGGAAGACTGGTTCTTCTTTGTGAAGGGCATGGTTCTGTACATGCGACAGCTTGAACGTTAATTGTCGCTGACTGCCTTCTACCGTTTGGCTTCCAAGAGAAGGATGTCATGAAAACTTACTCCTTCTCAAGGAGGGGCAGTGGAGGGTACCCTTTCGATTGATGTTACTTCGAATCAAAGGGATACTTTGGCCGCCTCGCGAGCCGGGACCTCGTTCAGTTGCCGAACTTTGCGCCCTGGGAGCCTTTATAGTGATGTCCCTAATGACACCTTTACCTTTGGTGCTTCGACCTTTGCGAATCGGATGCTAACATCGAAGGTTATGTATCCGAAAGGTGGTTTTAGGGTTGAAGGTTGGTGTCACCCCGTGTCCAAGTGGGATGAGCTGACCCTTTGGGTTTTGTCGAAGTTCAAGGCTGAGCTTAAAGATATTGGGCGGACTGCCGCTATCCGTGCCACACAGGCAGGCGCGGACCTCAACAAGCATATGTTTCTTGCACTCCTGGAAATATTTAATACCCAGACTGGCACTTTTTTTTACTCAGGTAGGAGAGTTGGGATTGGCTCTCCATGAGATGTACGAGGTGTCCAAGCTTCCCTGGGGCTCGGAACCATATAAGGAATATTTTCCCACAAATGAAGAGATCCTTGTTCTGGAAGAGAAGGACCCGGAGATGATGGCTGTTTTCAAAGAGGTGGCGAGCCATCATTATCTGATGCAACGGAAGGACAAAGACAAGTCACAGCCTCATGTGACTACTTGGAGGGATTACGTCTTCAAGCAGGACCTGGCGGACTCTTCGAAGATTCGGTTTACGACTCCGCAAGGGCTGAAACCTGCGGAAGTAACCTCCGAAATGAGCCGCCTCGGTGAGAAGGCCCCCTATTCAAATGAGAGTGGCGAATATGTATACAGCTGTTTCTGGCATTGCGTGCACCGATGTCGTCCAAGGCAGTGTTGACTGCCTTCTTGATGATGTGGCTCCGGGACTGTGTGTTCTCAGGTGGGTCAGGCTCTGTGGAGAGGGTAACTCGGAACCTCATTTTGCCAGCAATGAAACTAGTTTTTGGTCGCCCTTTGGCTCTCCTCCCCGTGATGGTGTGTAACCTTCTACGGGGTTTGAGAGATTTTGCTGACGATATGGCCCATGAGAGGGGCAGAAAAGACAACTTTCCCTGAGCTGAGCTACCACTCCATTATCTGATGGGATGGTTAATTCTGTATCACCCGAATGTGATGAGTCCGGGTCCTGAAGACAATCACATTGAAGGTGACGCCTTTATCCACCGCTTCTATAAGAGGAAGTGGCTGTACACCGGCGTCCCCGTCTGTAGGAGAGCTTTGTCTTATCTTCAGGGGTGGAAGATCGTCAAGGTCAGTCCCATCTTCAAAGATTTCGAGGCTGACCAGGATTTGGAGGACTCTGGTGAGGATGCGACCACTCTGTCGAAATAGAGGTTTCGTTGGTTGCAGAGTATTCGGCCTTTCCACTTGGTCTACCGTAACCAGAATAAGTGTTATCTGGAGCCGTATTTGCCGAGCCGGCTTGCTCGCCAATTTGGTTACACCCAGCTAATGTTACGGAACTCCAGTAACAGTCTGGGGTTTATTGGAACTTTACTGGATGGAGCCCGGGGTTGGCAATATTACAATGCCGGGTGTACTGGGGTTCGTTTTAATACACCAGTTCATGACCCTCGGCCACAGATCCTGTATTCAGCTGTTAAGCTGTATTGTACCATAAATACTGTGCCTCCTGAATATGACAGGAAGACTAGTTTCATCATTGGAACTCAGCTAGAGGCTACGAAAAACATGTTGGCGGCGGCCCGGTCATATCGTCCACCAGAGTTGGCGGAATATCGGGCTGCTGCTGCAGCGTCAACGGAAGGCACTCGGGAAGATCCCCCAGCTGGGAAGAGGCGGGCTGACGCAGAAGCCGATTCGTCTGTACCAAAAAGGCCGAAAAAGGCGACGACTCCAAAGGTGGGAGCTACGGGAGTGCCGCCTGTAATGCCAAAGGAATCAGTTCCTGCTGAGGTAAAGATGTCCCCTATAGTCTGGCTCATTCTGTCATTTTTGTGACATGTGCTTTCCTTTTGTAGGAACCGCTGAAGAAGAAAACCCGAATTTCGAAACCGGGCGTCAGTAAACCGAAGCAGGTGGCGAGCTCTTCTGACGAGCGCATTCCTCCGATTGTAGTATCTCCCGTGGAGGAGAATCCTCACAATGTTGTTCCTGCGAAGATTTTACTATCTCCAGATTATGTTGGAAAGGAAGCTGAGGATGTAGCAGTTCCCGGGAGGGTGCAAGCCACCGTAGGGGCCTCTGATATTGAGGATCCAGCAGATACGGGGCTTCCAGATGAGGAGGTGGAGTGGAGTTCGTCGTCTTCAGATGACGTTGCTCCAGAGATAAGTGGGCATGTTGCAGGAGCAACAAACATGATTGAAACAGAGGAGAGGGCTGATTCCCCTCCTTGTCATGATGAGGGAAGGTCGGCTGCTGCGTTGCCAAACCCTACCCCAGACTCAGCAGCGGAGGCTGAGGTGGCTGTCGACCAGGAGGTAGCGACAGATTCTATCCCCATGGAGGGATTTGGTGAGGGAGATGAGACTCGTCCGTCGAGCCTGATTCCAGGGGAGCCGAGTCAGGAAACAAATGCTGATCTCGCTGCTTTGCCAGAGGAGGAAGGTCCCGTACGGCCTGCTGATAGTGTGTTAGAGACGGAGAAGATAGCCCATGACGTCAGTGGTCCCTCCAAGCTTGTGAAGGACAAGGGTTTGCTGGAACCCCCTGTTGTTCCTTCTACTTGGGGTACGATATCGACGCCCCTCTCGGCTCCTTCGACTCTCTTGGCTCCTCAGGCCAGTGGCGAAGTTCAAGCCCCTGTTGAGGGGGAGTCCGTTGATGCCGAGGTTTCAACCTCGCAGATTGAAGTTGGTGGGTCTTCTTCAGGCTCGCCGTCTATCACTGTACCTCCTGCAACTCCTGCCATGATGCCTCAAGTGCTGGCTGATGCAGATGAGTACGTTCAGTTTGTTGTTGAATCAGTGTACAAGATGCTGCAGAAGGGCGTATCAACGGTGCTAAATGTAAATATAAGTTTTGCAACGACAAAAGCCATGGCGCTCTCTTCCATTGGTTTGATACGTTTGCACCATGGCTACGATTATATGGCTGTAATTCTGGAGGAGTCGGTGGTTGAGCTCGACCAGCGTCTTTCTGAACTGCAGAGTATCCAGCGGAATGACTTTTCCACTCTGATAGAAGTAGAACAGAAAAAGTTGATAGCTGAGGTTGAGTCATCTTATTAGGCCACGGTGGCCATCTGGGACGGCGAGGTGGCCGCTGCTGAGGCTGCAGCAGAGAGACTGTCTCAATCCACACAGGAGCAGGTGGAGCTGCGGGCCTCATTGGAGGCAAGTATAGCGGAGGTTACTGCCAGGATTCGCCTCTTAGAAGACCAAAGGGACCAACTTATGTTAGATCTTGAGCGGGCCCCGGCTGGGCACATCTAGTCCAAGGAGGAAGAGACAGTTGTTATTCGCCATATTCTTTCTCTGACTCACCAACGGCAGGAGTTGGACGCCAAGCGTGAGAACGATACTGCTCCCGAGGCTGTGGAGATGATACGGCAAGAAGCTGAACGCCGGGTCCTGGCGACTGCAGAGACCCGGGCCGCAGACTTGAGGCGTCGGATCGAAGAGCTATCCGCCAATCCCAATGATGCCTAGGGATTTATAGTCTTTTTTTTTGTTATATGCTGGGGATGTAATCCTTTACTTTTTAGATAAAAAATAAAGAATTTTGTGGTGTGTTCATCTTTTGTTATCATGAACATGTGATTTGTGTGGACCTATTATCTTTTGCGCACCTTGGTTGTTAGGTACAGATAATAAGTTTGAGAGAACCGACATGTTTGCTCAGAGGTAATGTGGACGTGGCAAATATGGGGTTCAAATGTCGGAATCTTCCTACTCAGAGGTGTTATGGACGTGGTAGGAGTGACTCTGGAGAGATACGCGGAACTACTCAGAGGTAATGTGGACATAGAAGTTCTACGATCGATGTACGGCAACACAGGGGTTGTCTGTACGGGATGTTTACTCAGAGGTAATGTGGACGTGGTAAACATGATGGGTAGCGTAGTCTTACGGAGCGTAAGATTCCGCTTTGTAGGGCGTAGAGGAGCAACTCAGAGGTAATGTGGACGTGGTTGTCCTTCTACTGGAGATAGAATGCAATGGAACAACAGGGTTCCGAAAGCATAGGATTTTTGTGAAAGGAAGGTGTATGTGAGCTCTGATGATCAGGTCCACCGATTCCGTTTCTAGGTAGAGGTGGAAGTACATATCTGAAAGATGTCAAGAGTAGTACTTCTTTAGGAACTTGCCGTTGATGGGCATCATAAACAAGTCCCCGTTTGATCGGGCGAGACGGTAAGCACCGTTTGAGTATACCGTCTCTATGATGAAAGGTCCCTCCCATTTGGGCTCGAACTTTCCTGGTGTTTTGTGAGTCAACACCATCGGCCTTCTGACTGCCAGAACCAGGTCGCTTACTTGGAAAGTCCTCTGCTTGACCTTCTTGTTGAAAGCTTGTGATATACGGGATTGATAGAGTTCAATACGCTGCTGAGCTAGGAGACGTTTATCATCAAGTGCCTCCAATTCTTGCAGACGGTGACATTGATTCTCTTCTTCTGTTAGTTGATTGGTGATCGCTACACGGAGTGAGGGTATCTGGATCTCGAGAGGCAGTATCGCTTCGCTCCCGTAGACCAAAGAGAATGGTGTG
The DNA here is from genome assembly GCA_029216955.1 of Iris pallida. NCBI lineage: Eukaryota > Viridiplantae > Streptophyta > Magnoliopsida > Asparagales > Iridaceae > Iris > Iris pallida. The sequence continues at coordinate 13,677,746 of JANAVB010002795.1, forward strand.
TTGCCCGTCGGGGTCCGTACCGTTGTGCGGTAGACTCAAAGGCATTTGCCGAGCTTTTCGTCCCAGTCGCATTTGTTGGATGACACGACCTTTTTGAGTAGCTTGACGATAGTCTTGTTAAAAGCTTTGGCCAATCCGTTTGCTGCCGGATTGTAGGCGGTTGATGCCACGTTCTGAATGTGGTTCTTGTCACAGAATCTGCTAAAAATATGGCTGATGAACTGAGGACCGTTATCGTGGATAATTCTTCGAGGTAACCCGAAATGGTAGATGACATGGTGCTTGATGAAGCTGATCACCCTAGAGCTTTTCACTTCCGCCAGTGAAACTGCTTCTGCCCATTTAGAGAAGTAGTCAGTGATAGCTAGGATGAAGCGATGTCCCCTCGATGATGGAGGGGTGATTGGTCCTACAATGTCCATGCCCCAAGCTTCGAAGGGCCAGTAGGCGACCGTAGGATGTAGTGGTTCGGATGGTGTATGGTTGAAGTCGGCGTGGAGCTGGCACACATGGCACTTTTTGGCATAGTCGACAGCGTCGGCTGCCATGGTTGGCCAGTAGTAACCCATGCGTCACAGTCGATCCTGCAACTTAAGCCCAGGTTGATGAGCCCCGCAAGCTCCGTCATGAGCTTCTCGAAGGGCTTCGGCTGCTTCTTCGTTGGACAGGCATCGAAGGAGAAGTCCATTGTAGGAGCGTCGGTACAGCATTTTAGTAGCTGTATCATAATAGAATCGAAGGGAACGCCTCCTCACTGAGACGGCTTCTTTCGGGTCTTCTGGAAGAATTCCGTAGATAGCGAAGTCGATGAACGGAAACCTCCAGTCTCGGACATTAACACCAGCACTTGTTGACATGGCATGGGCCACTTGTGAGCATAGGTTGTTTTTAGGACAGACCAAGTCTCGACCAACTACCATGACATAGTGTTGAGTCCCGAGGGGTGCTGCCGATGAGGCTACGAGGCCAGCCAGAGCGTCAGCCTCCAGGTTTTATAACCGAGGTATGTATTCTATAAAGAACTTGGTGAAGGTTAAAATAATGTTCAATGCAACTTCATGGTAAGGAACCAGATCTTCATGACAAACTTCGTATTGCCCTCTGATCTGGTTAACGACGAGTTTTGAGTCGCCGTAGGCTTCCAGATGATCTACCCCCAGCTGTTGCGCCAGCTGGAGTCCCATGTTGAGAGCGTTGTACTCAGCAACATTATTGGAGCACGGCTTCGAAAGGGAGTAAACACGTTGGATGACCAGCTGATCGGAGGAGACTAAGACTACCTCCACTCTGACAATAATTTGGCCTTTGGGGCCTATTTTTGAAGCGCCATCAAAAAACATCCGCCAGACGGAGCTTTCTTCGGTGACGTTTGATTCTTGGACCTCATCCGGGATGTTTTCATAGAGTCTGGAGGACTCTGGGATGGGGTGCGCGGCTAAAAAGTCGGCCAGAGCTTGACCCTTGACGGCTTTTTGTGGGACGAACACCATGTTGTACGGTGTCAACAGGATCGCCCATACAGCTAGCTGGGAGTTCAATGATCCTGACTTTGTCATAAGAACCCTGAGCGGATTGACTCGGGAGATGACATGAATTGTCTGGCCCGAGACATAATGGCAAGGCTTCTGGATGGCGAATACCAAAGCCAAATACTCCTTTTCAACGGGGTTGTACCGGTGTTCGGCCCCGATCAGTGTCCTACTGAGGTAGTAGATAGCTTGCTCATAGCCTGCATCGCTGTTCTGAGCCAGCAGAGTGCCGAGGAAATAATTTATGGCACGGACGTAGAGGAGAAATGGTTTGCCTGCGACGGGTGCCACCAGGACTGGCGGACTCGTCAAGTAAGCCTTGATATCATCGAAAGCTATCTAGCATTCCTCTGTCCAGACGTAGGAGACTCCCTTCTTCATAAGCTGGGTGAAGGGTTGGTACTTTCCGGAAAGGTTTGCTATAAACCTTCGGATGTATGCCAGACGCCCCTGCAGGCCTCGAAGTTCTCGGAGATTCTTCGGAGGGTCCATGTCAAGGATGGCCTTAGTCTTCTCGGGATCGACATGAATGCCTTTTGCCGTGATAATGAAGCCCAAGAACTTTCTGCTAGAAACCCCAAGGAAGGATTTAGCGGGGTTCATCTTGAGTTGATGCGCTCGCATGAGATCGAAGACTGTCTTTAGGTCTTGTAGGTGATTACCTTTGAGACGGCTCTTGATATCGATATCATCAACATAGCATTCGACTATTTTGCGAAGATGTTGACGGAAGATGGTACGTATAGCTCGTTGGTATGTAGCACCAACGTTCTTCAAGCTGAAGGGTATCACTGTGTAGCAGAAAACCCCCTTCGGAGTCCTGAATGACGTGTTTTTTGCGTCATCGGGAAACATTTTGATCTGATTGTAGCCCGAGTACCCGTCCATGAAAGACATGCGTTCGAAGCCATATGTATTGTCGATCATTACATCTGTGATCGAAAGCGAGAATTCGTCTTTCGGGCAAGCAGCATTGAGATCTCTGAAGTCGATGCAGACTCGTATCTTTCTATTCTTTTTTGTGATAGGGACGACGTTGGCCACCCAATCCAGGTGTTGTTCTTTCCAGATAAACCCGCTGGTCAGGAGTTTGTCTACCTCTTGATCGATAACGTTCATGATGTCAGGACAAAAACGTCGCTGTTGTTGCTTTATAGGCTTGGCATCAGGTAAGATGTTAAGCCTATGTATCGCGATCTGGGGATCAAGTCCCGACATATCTTCGTAGCTCCAGGCGAAGACATTGATATATTCTTTAGCCAGTTGGATTAAAGATTCCCGATCTGGTTCCTTTAGACTCTTGCTGATGAAGATGGGTTTGGAAGAAGATCCATCCCCAAGGTCGATCTGCTCGACTACGTCTTCGGTAGGGGGTTCGCGTAATTCAAAATGAGACTCCCACTGCGCTCCTAGGCGTTGAGCCCAAGGTTCTTCCTCGAAGAATTTCGGCGTTTGGTCTTCGCCTTCATCTTCTTAAGATTGTGCAGATGCCATGTTGACTGATAGCACCTTCTTGAAGACTGAGTCGATACTAGTATCGGAATCCTAGGTTGATGCTTCGGACGAATGAGAATGTTCAACTTCTTCTGCCTCCGAACTTTTTGGAGTTGCCGGCAGCGTGACATAGCCCATCCACCGTCGAATTTGATTATAGTAGTCCTGCGGCTTTCCTTTAGGTGTTGGGAGCCAGAGAGGAAGACGTCGACCCTTGCCGTAGTTCAGGCCTTTGTTGCTTTTTATATCGTAACCCATTTTTTGGATGAGGTACTTTGCCTTGTCCGTGTACCGATAGACTTATATTCTTCCGGTATTTGGTTCTTGCTCGAGTGGCGGGAGGTCTTGATGACGCTCGACTTTGCTGAAGATGATGGATTCTTCGTCTCGATTCCGCGGTGGGACTACGAAACAGACCCCTAGGGACGGGACTACTCGATTTACATGATTGACGATCGTTATTTGTGTTTGTAACGACCGTAGAGCGTTATCTAATATATACATGGCATTCCAATGTAGAAGACTAGAATAATTAAAAGACACTCTATTATTGATGAAACACAAGATTTTGTCCCGCGAGATTACATTGTCCAGAGAGGGTGCATCTACATCAGCAGATATGTACTCCCCTAGCTCTTCATCTGTGAGTACTGGGGTTGGTTCGGGAGAGTCCACCGCAGCTTTGACCTTGGGGTCTGAGAGGGCTATGTGGGCCTTCTCCGACAGCTTGGATGAGACGGATGATTGCGGAGGCTTGCCTTTAAGATGCACCTTCAGAGGTGTCTCAACTGCGCCTTCAGTGATTGGTGCCTTCCCTTGTAGTTTTGTTCCAAGGGGAGCTGATGTTTGAGACGGCTTTCCCTTAAGCCGTATCTTCAAGGGAGCTTCAGTAAGTGTTCCACCTAGAGAAGTTGGTGCTTTTCCAGGTAGCTTAATGGTCATGGGAGGCAGCGTCTGAGGCGGTTTCCCTTTGAGTTTGATTTTCAAAGGAGCATCGGGAATCATTTCTGGCTCTATGTCCGGCTCTGCTGCCGTTTCTGCTTCATCGTCAACATCATTGGCTTCCCCTTCGTCTGGCGACTTGTACAGGGTAGAATCAGTGAAGTAGGCTTCGACCCCCTTGAAAGGGTCAATGTCTGCGAACTCTGTCCGGATGATGTCGTTGGTGGATATGTACTTCATACATTGGTGGAGTGTAGATGGCACCACCATGTACTCAGGCAGCCATGGACGACCCAGTAGGAGGTTGTAGTTGACGTCAGCGTCTACAACATAGCAAGTCACCTCGGTTCGGAGGTTACCGATATGATATTTCAGCCGTATTTTATCCAACGGTTCACTTTTGCTAACATTGAAACCGCCAATTGTAGTGTTGGAAGGCGCCAGACGGTACATTGGGATCCCTAGTGTTGATAGCAGCGTCTTTGGGATGATGCTGAGGGAAGACCCTGGATCCATCTGAATCTGCTTCACTTTGACGGAACCGACATACCCTGTATAATACATGGCCTGTTGTGTTGGTTGTGCTTGAGCAGCATGTCTTGTTGGGTGAAGGTTATGTTGGGGATAACTTCATCCGCACAATGGCAGTACGCACATGTGGTCGGGATATCCTCAGGCTGCTTGACCTGACTGATGAAGGATTCAGCATCCCTCAAGGCTTCACAGAGAGCTTCACGAGTGTCCTTGGAAAGACGAAGAAGCTCAGACAGAGATAGGCGGGCAGGAGTACTAGCAAGTTGTGCCAGTATGTCGAAGTTGTGGGGCTTGGCTAGCCCCGAAGCATTCTTCATTCGCAAAGGCTTGTCGAAACGGGCCTCTACATGCTTCTGTTTATTGGCTGCTGGAGGCCTGGATGGGCCCTCTTCCTGGACAGCAGGGACGGTGCAAGGAGGCACCACCTTGACGGCAGCATCATCAGGTCGGGCGTTCTGATGTGAACGCGTCTGTACAGGAAGTGCCTCTTCCGCAGATGTCATGCCCCCGAACCAGAATACTGGAGAGCGGGGGCGTACATAGCCAGCTACGTATATTGAAATGGAATTCATCTCGCTATACGGTCACGGCTGTCTAGATATGAGGGTTTACTACAAGCCATCAGTCTCTTAAGGTCAAGCCTATTGTCTCAATCTCAAGCAAGTAATATAATTACAAGATGTTAGATCACCAAATATACAATAAAAGGCGTCCCAAATATTACATATTCAGTTGATCATGAAGCTAGTCATACAAAATGCAAGGACTAGCAAGAGTTAAGTCATACATGATCAACCCTAGGATTTGTTAATCATGTTACAGCCCGTAGGCAGACAGTAAGTAAATGTGCATCGAGCTAACAGGTGCTCGTCGGCTAAACGCCTCAAAAGAATAATTTTACAATGGAGTGAGCGAAACAAAATAGAAAACCCACTCGTAGCCCGGGTTCCTTCTAGTCGCCACCATCGGGCTGGAGGTTCGGTAGATCCTCGGGAGCTGCTCCAAAATCTGGCCACACAAAACCAGCTGGGTCAAACCCCAGAAAGAGCAAGTGCCACAAGGGAGGCCACGAAATAAGAACAAGAGCCAGCATATCAGAACATAAGAAAAGGAAAGAAAAGTACAAGTAGTAAAGTACAGCAGGACAATATACGACTAGGGACATAGAACCATTCCGGGAGCCAGATTACAACCCGTAAACCAAACAAAGACCAGGGTTGTAACCCTTCGCCTGAATAGCACTTGTCTCTATCCATTTATTGTTAAGATAAGTAAAAAAATCATGTTCAAGGGATCCAGGTACAGGAACTAGACAAGACTTAGACCAGGCTGGACAACATCCATTCACAAGCGGCCAAGCAATTACTACGGCTTACTACTTTAACTAACAAGGGTTATCACAAGCCTAATTACTAACAAGATGCAAGTGAGAATTTCCCAGTCCCAAGCCCTGCAGACTATCTAGTTATCCTTCCGCGGGTTGAGAGTATGGTTGGGTACATCGCCCAGGAGACGATATACCCTTAGGTGACTTAGAGGGTGCAACACATGACAGTGTGCTGGAAATGTGCTCTACTCGTCGGCAAGCTAAAAGTCCAATTAAGGCGCCCAGATAACGAGATTGCCTGTGACTGGATATTCTCCATGAACTATAGTTAGATCTAGTCATTAGCCTGATCCATATTCAGTGCAAATCCCTGACCGTGGAAACCAGGGAGTCACGTCCTAGACATGATGCAAGACAAGACAGGTAGATTGTACAAGCAAGCAAGCAGGAACACCCACGGTGTCAGAGTCAAGTTACAAGAGTCAAGTTACAAGTTACAAGTCAAGAGTGCGCCGCCACGGGCCACTATCATGTTATCAGGTTACAAGTCAAGAGTGCACCCCATCGGGTCACTATCAAGAAGATCAGAGAGTATTGGGATCTTAAATCACAGAAATCACGAAAACGTACTAGTCATAGCAAATACTGAAAATCGTACCAGGTCGTGTTGGGTCAAGATAGTCGTACTGTGTGGAACAAGATCTCAAAACCTAATCCACAAAAGAGGAGCCAAGCTCAAGAAATAAACCAAACCAAATCTCCATAAGCCATTGGGTTGCGCAGGGTGCCAAGGGGTTGGGTTGCGCAGGGTGTCAAGTGCGCAGGGGATAGGCGGCACAGGGGGCCAAGTGCGCAGGGGATAGGTGGCGCAGGGGGCCAAGTGCGCAGGGGATAGGTGGGGCAGGGGGGGCCAAGTGCGCAGGGAATAGGTGGCGCAGGAGATGGATGGTGCAGGGTGCAGGTAGCGCAGATTGGATGGCGCAGGGGGTCAATTGCGCAGGGAGAGGATGCGCATGGACTGGCTTGCGCTAGGTCGGATGGCGCAGGGGGTCAATGGCGTAGGGGCCGATGGCGCATGGGCCGAGTGCGCCAGGGAGTGAGCGCGGTTCGCCAAAGGGCGAGCTGCGCAGTCAGCGTTGCGCTAAAGAGCGCTAGCCGAGGGGGGGATGCGCGGTTCAGTACTGTGCTAAAGAGCGCAGACTGAGGTCTTCTTCTCCAGGCCGAGAGCAAGTCCAAGAACACCAAAAACTTCCAATCTTCATATCTTGGTCAAATCAAAACCAAATCTAGATCTTAAAAGTTCTAACTTGGGTAAAATTGAATTCTCTTCCGCATGGAAGCATTAAAACAAGCAAAAATCAAAGTTAAATAGATCAAAACCAAGAATTTCCGAAAATATTTAAAACTTAGATCTAGAACAATGGAGACTCCAAATCATAAAATGCCAAGTTCTAATGTTGTTCCAAATCATCTAATTAAGCTAATTGACAAATAAAAATAGGCCCTCATGTAGTGGCAAGATGTACTTGCCTATGGATGGAGATGTGTGGAAGAAGGAAGAAGAAGATGGAGAAATTAATGGAGAGTAAAGAAGAGAGAGAAAAGTTCGGTAGGATTTAATGGGGGTGGTTGTGGTGGAATGAGGGTAGAGTATAGGCTAAGGTGTTCCATGTATATTAAACCAAACCAGACCAATCCTACTCCACAAAATAAAACCAAGCCATGCCAAAACCCATTTTACGAGAAAACCCAAAATTCCACAAGTCGAGAAAAAAATAAAATACCTGCCAAAATTCCAACCACGAGTATTAATACGACATACGGCAAACGGGGGTGACAACTCTACCCACCTTAAAAGAATTCCGTCCTCGAAATTTAATCAAGGAGCTAGAGACTGCCACGGTAAGCTATACTAAGCACCAACAACTACACTAAGCAGTTCAATCATACAATCATACATGCAAGCAAGGGATGTGAAGCATAAGGCATAAGAAAGATATTATACCTTACGAGTCAAACAAGTCGGGATATCGTGATCGGATGTCATCCTCACACTCCCACGTTTGACTCTCCCAAGGAGCGATGAACTCAAGCCACACGAACTAAACTGATAGTCTTGCGCTTGAGGTCTCTCTCTTTGGTCAAACAGGGACACGGGCCTCTCCTCATACGAAAAGGTTGGTACCAATAACCATTTTCGAATGATCTAGGACACGGCTCGGGTCCGGGATATACCGTTGTAATTAGGATACATGAAACATGACAATTGTCCCGCATAACGACGGCAAAAAACAAAACAATAGGACACAGATACCTCTCTGCCGATCCTGGATCTGGGCCTGGGCCAGGGCGAACTGCTGAGGCCTCTGTTGCTGGAAGGCCTGGGCCAGAGGCGGCAATGGCCTCGGAGGCTGGTACTGTTGCTGTACCGGTACTGGTGCTGGTGCTGGCCCCCTTACCGAGGGACTAGTCTGAGCCGATGATGAACTGGCCCTATTCGGACAAGACCCTATATTGTGGCCCGGTGCCCCACAAGCCAAACACAATCCCTGAGCTCTGCGACACTCTTAAACAACGTGTCCTGGCTTCCCACAATGAGTGCAGCCCATTATAGAAGACTGCTTCTGCTGCTGTTGCTGAGGGAACGTGACCGACGTCACAGAGGCCGCCTGCCTCGGAGTTTCAATTGTCAAAGCCCTGACTGCAGGGGCTGGAGCCGAGGATTAGTGCATCTGATTGTGGGACCGCTTCCTACCTTCGGTCCTATCTACGATCCTCTGGATGGTGTACTCATGCCTCCTAGCTGCTCTCAATACTGCATCGAACGTCTGGTGCTCGAACTGCTCAACTGCCAACAAGATCTCCAAATGCAGTCCCTGCTAGAACCGCTGGGCCCTATCAAATTCGGTTGCCACCAAGGTGGGGGCAAACCTACTGAGTCTAGAAAACTCAGATGCGTAACTGTCGACCGTTCTGCCTCCTTGCTTCAAGTTGGTAAATCTCGTCTGCAGGTCGTACCGAGCTACAGCATCAAAATACTTCGTCTGGAATCTCTCTCTAAACACTGCCCAAGCAATGGGTGCCACTAATCCCATGGCTTGTGCCGCCCACCAACTGCGAGCTAAGTCCAGCAACTGTAGGCGTACCACCGCCACCTTCTCATTCTCAGGTGTCCTAGCTGCTTCCAGAATCACCTCGGTATCCTGAAGCCAAGCGTCCGCGGCAATCACATCTTCGCTGCCGTCGAAGAAGGGAGGGTTCAAGCGCTTGAAGCTGTTGGCCGCGCTGTTCCCTGGATGACCGCCTCTAGTCAAAGCATCTGCCACTACCTGGTGCAAGGCGTCTCCTCTGCGGTCTTGGGAAGCTATCAAGGTCCTGATGAGACCTACCAAGGTGCCATCGTCAGGTTCTGCAGGCTGGATGGGCCGAACTGGGGGCTCTCCTTCGGGAGGTACAACTCTGGAGGCTACCCCGGAGTGCTGGGCTTGATCCCTGGGTTGCTGGACCACGAAAAGTGCTCCACCTTGCCGATCGGCGGGGTCAGGTACAGTGCCGCTGAAGAAGATGACGCAGGGAAAACAATAAGGAAGGACTAGGACAGATCAACGATACAAGCACATGATCAGGGCAAGATTCCAGAGATTCAGAGGATATGAAAGGAGATCAAGGACGAGTACTGATTGAGACATCTATCCGGTAAACTCTCACATATCTTGATTGACAAGACCTGCATGGGCCACCATTTAAACCATGTCACGCCCCAGAACCAGAATACTGGAGAGCGGGGGCGTACATAGCCAGCTACGTATATTGAAATGGAATTCATCTCGCTATACGGTCACGACTGTCTAGATATGAGGGTTTACTACAAGCCATCAGTCTCTTAAGGTCAAGCCTATTGTCTCAATCTCAAGCAAGTAATATAATTACAAGATGTTAGATCACCAAATATACAATAAAAGGCGTCCCAAATATTACATATTCAGTTGATCATGAAGCTAGTCATACAAAATGCAAGGACTAGCAAGAGTTAAGTCATACATGATCAACCCTAGGATTTGTTAATCATGTTACAGCCCGTAGGCAGACAGTAAGTAAATGTGCATCGAGCTAACAGGTGCTCGTCGGCTAAACACCTCAAAAGAATAATTTTACAATGGAGTGAGCAAAACAAAATAGAAAACCCACTCGTAGCCCGGGTTCCTTCTAGTCGCCACCATCGGGCTGGAGGTTCGGTAGATCCTCGGGAGCTGCTCCAAAATCTGGCCACACAAAACCAGCTGGATCAAACCCCAGAAAGAGCAAGTGCCACAAGGGAGGCCACGAAATAAGAACAAAAGCCAGCATATCGAAATATAAGAAAAGGAAAGAAAAGTACAAGTAGTAAAGTACAGCAGGACAATATACGACTAGGGATATGGAACCATTCCGGGAGCCAGATTACAACCCGTAAACCAAACAAGGATCGGGGTTGTAACCCTTCGCCTGAATAGAACTTGTCTCTATCCATTTATTGTTAAGATAAGTAAAAAAATCATGTTCAAGGGATCCAGGTACAGGGACTAGACAAGACTTAGACCAGGCTGGACAACATCCATTCACAAGCGGCCAAGCAATTACTATGGCTTACTACTTTAACTAACTAGGGTTATCACAAGCCTAATTACTAACAAGATGCAAGTGAGAATTTCCCAGTCCCAAGCCCTGCAGACTATCCAGTTATCCTTTCGCGGGTTGAGAGTGTGGTTGGGTACATCGTCCAGGAGACGATATACCCTTAGGTGACTTAGAGGGTGCAACACATGACAGTGTGCTGGAAATGTGCTCTACTCGTCGGCAAGCTACAAGTCCAATTAAGGCGTCCAGATAATGAGATTGTCTGTGACTGGAAATTCTCCATGAACTATAGTTAGATCTAGTCATTAGCCTGATCCATATTCAGTACAAATCCCTGACCGTGGGAACCAGGGAGTCACGTCCTAGACATGATACAAGACAAGACAGGTGGATTGCACAAGCAAGCAAGCAGAAACACCCACGGTGTCAGAGTCAAGTTACAAGTTAGAAGTCAAGAGTGCGCCGCCACGGGCCACTATCAAGTTATCAGGTTACAAGTCAAGAGTGCACCCCATCGGGTCACTATCAAGAAGATCAGAGAGTACTGGGATCTTAAATCACAGAAATCACGAAAACGTACTAGTCATAGCAAATACTGAAAATCGTGCCAGGTCGTATTGGGTCAAGATAGTCGTGCTGTGTGGAACAAGATCTCAAAACCCAATCCACAAAAGAGGAGCCAAGCTCAAGAAATAAACCAAACCAAATCTCCATAAGCCATTGGGTTGCGCAGGTTGCCAAGGGGTTGGGTTGCGCAGGGTGTCAAGTGCGCAGGGGATAGGCGGCGCAGGGGGCCAAGTGCACAGGGTATAGGTGGCGCAGGGGGCCAAGTACGCAGGGGATAGGTGGCACAGGGGGGGCCAAGTACGCAGGGGATAGGTGGCGCAGGAGATGGATGGCGCAGCGTGCAGGTGGAACAGATTGGATGGCGCAGGAGGTCAATTGCGCAGGGGAAGGATGCGCAAGGACTGGCTTGCGCTAGGTCGGATGGCGCAGGGGGTCAATGGTGCAGGGGCCGATGGCACATTGGCCGAGTGCGCCAGGGAGTGAGCGCGGTTCGCCAAAGGACGGGCTGTACGGTCAGCGTTGCGCTAAAGAGCGCTGGCCGAGGGGGGATGCGCGGTTCAGTACTGCGCTAAAGAGCGCAGACTGAGGTCTTCTTCTCCAGGCCGAGAGCAAGTCCAAGAACACCAAAAACTTCCAATCTTCATATCTTGGTCAAATCAAAACCAAATCAAGATCTTTAAAGTTCTAACTTGGGTAAAATTAAATTCTCTTCCACATGGAAGCATCAAAACAAGCAAAAATCAAAGTTTAATAGATCAAAACCAAGAATTTCCAAAAATATTTAAAACTTAGATCTAGAACAATGGAGACTCCAAATCATAAAATACCAAGTTCTAATATTGTTCCAAATCATCTAATTAAGCTAATTGACAAATAAAAATAGGCCCTCATGTAGTGGCAAGATGCACTTGCCTATGGGTGGAGATGTGTGGAAGAAGGAAGAAGAAGATGGAGAAATTAATGGAGAGTAAAGAAGAGAGAGAAAAGTTAGGTGGGATTTAATGGGGGTGGTTGTGGTAGAATGAGGGTAGAGTATAGGCTAAGGTGTTCCATGCATATTAAACCAAACCAAACCAATCCTACTCCACAAAATAAAACCAAGCTATGCCAAAATCTATTTTACGAGAAAACCCAAAATTCCACAAGTCGAGAAAAAAATAAAATACCTGCCAAAATTCCAATCACGAGTATTAATACGAAATACGGGAAACGGGGGTGACAGCAGAGGAAGAGACCATGTGGCAAGACTTGATCTTCATGCCCTTGGTTTTGGAGGTAGAGCGTACCCCCGGTTGAGTAACCTCGGAGACGAGTTCCGGGTGAACCCATAAGATCTCTGTCCGAGATGTGTTGAGTGGGATGAGTCCACCCACGTTGTCACGAGTAGGTGGTAGATTAACCACCTCCATTGTCGCCTTTGGGATGGGGACAACGCTATCTTGTGTTGTGGTTGGCGGCAAGGTACCAAATTGGAGTGGCACCAGGTTGGCCGAGACCGTTTTCTCCTCGTAGTCGACGGAGATGACATCCGCATTGATCATGCGCTGGATGTAATTCTTGAGGACATAGCAGTCCTTAGTTGGATGTCTGACAAATCGATGGTAGTGACAGTACCCCGGATTGTCCACTCTTCTAACCTCGTTGGGACGCTTCGGGTCCGGCAACTTGATCTTGTCACCCTGTTTTAATATTTCGAAGAGTTGCAAGGTGTCTTCATCGTTGAAAGAATAAACCTCCTTTGGCCTTGGTACAAGTAGAGGCTTCTGAGTAGGTGCTGATGCACCTTTGGAGGCATTGACAGTCAACGCCTGCTTTCCCTTCATCTTTTGTCGAGGTTTCTTGGCTGTAGGCCATTTTCCCTTGTCCTCAAAGGCAGGAAAACTGACTCCCAGAAGACAAGAATTAGATTCCTTCTTTTCTGCTGCTTCGGCTTCGATGATCAATGAACTCCAGTCGGGAGGAGGAGTGGAGTTGAGCCAGAGTTTGATCGCAGGCAGCATGTTCATGCTGCAGGAGGAGAGGAGTGTCCTTCTGACGTATCTCTATGAGGGATTCTATTGTCATATCCTTTTCTCCGTCGTAGAAACGATCGAGGAAGAGATGCGTCAAGTCGTCGAAGGAAGATATGGAGTTGTCAGGAAGACTGAAGTACCAGTCGTAAGTCACTCCTTTCAGTGCCCCAACAAATATACTGGCGAGTAGTACATCTTCCTTCGGGAGATGTCCCGTTTAAGACTGGAAGTACGTCAGATAGCGGCGTGGAGAGTCCTTCCCGTCATATGGCGTCAATGTTTGTCGTTTATACTTGGGAGGATAAACCACGTTGTTCCATTCGAGGGGGTATGGTTGTGGGATCCCCATCTTCTGGCGCTCCTCCTATCTGTTCTTGGACTCAAAATGCTCGCGCAAGTCCCTGATCATCTCAACTACGTCTTCCCTGGAGCTGGGAGTCAAGAAAGGTGGTACAGCCTGGAGTTGAGTATTTGATGGCTCCGACGTCCGATGCGCTTTACGACGATCTGTATCCAAGGATACCCGTTGAAGGGGTACACTTGATTCTCTATTGGCCCCTGGGTCAGGACCGATAGACGGTGCCCTGGCCAAAGCTGACCGTATCTCAAACACTACTTGAGTCAGTGTTTGCATGGAGGCAGAGAGGGTTTTGCGTCCTCCCTCCAAGGTATCTATGCACTGGACGAGATCTGCTGGTGGCACATCTGACTCCGTATCACCAGCTCCCGTCATATACACCGTCATGACGCGACTGGAAGTGGATGGATCAGTTGAGGCTTCGCTTTCGGCCTCGCTCTCTTGTAGAAGAGGAACTTCCACTGGAGCTTCGTCTTGGCTACCCCCAGCTATGTTCTGGAGGACACCTTCGTCTTCGGGAGAAGTATCAGCAAGGGCCTGACTACCCCCAGTCTGTCTCGGAGGACTTCTTCGTCTTCGAGACGCAGATCCACAGCGGCTTGGCTACCCCCAGCTATGTCTGGGAGGCTGACTTCGTCTCCAGGATGAAGATCCATAGGGGCTTGACTACACCCAGCTTCTTCTGAGATCTTCTTTCTCCTCCGAGTGCCCTCAAACACTCCTGAGGATGGGACCGTCGTCTTGGTCTTCTTCGGCTGGCTCTTGGATGAGGAGAAAGTCGAGGAACTGCCAGTCGCCTTCCGAATTGATGGGGAGTTGGAGACTACGTTGCAAGAAGCAACCTGTAGTTCTGGCTCCTCTTTCATTGATACCTTCTTCCCGAGGCGACGTTGGAGGGGTGTTGATGATTGCAGCCGCTGGAACACAGACTGCCTTGGTGGTGGGACTGCTATTTTGTAACAATAGTAGATGTGACTACATCACAGGTGTGCCCTGTGAGGGACGCATTATGCTTGTCAGTCGACTCTCCTGATCGGCGCTTGTGACTGATCATATTACGCAAATCATTGGAGGAGAGTGCCACCTTCGCACCGCCATCAGGCGCATGGCAAGGCCAAGCGCCAGGGTGGTCAAGTGAGAGTGCCACCTTCACACCCCCATCAGGCGTATGGTACGGCCAAGCGCCGGGGTGGTCAGGTGAATGCTGCGCCCCCTGAACCAACGTAGAAGATGCGCTCAGATCAGTAGTGGGAGTACAACATTTATAGTGACTTGAATCCGCCACAGACGCACATCCTATATAGGTGCTGGGGTTCAAGACCACAGAGTTTGCCTTGCTCGAATTGGTTGTGAATGCAACAGATGCGCCCAAGTGAGGTAAGGGCTTTGAAGGTCGGCTCGTTTCTGGCACAGAAGCACCCGAGTCGACCTTATACAGCTTACCATCAGCAGCGTGCATGATTGTGAGCGCATGCTTCTGGTTTGCTGCCGACATAGCACGTTTGAGGCGCATGGCTCGTGCTGCCTTGGACTTCTTCGTACCAGCCTACTGGGGTGTATAGTACTCAGAGTCCAAATTCTCCTCACCACGACAGCGAGTGAGCCTGTCAAAGACAGAAACCTTCTGTGTCGCATCAGAGTTACTGTACAGGGCGTTAGATGTGCCCTTGCTCTGTCGATGCATCTTCCTTGTCTAAGAAGGAGATGACTGGGGAATATGGTCAGCATCATGCTTTCCCGAGAGTGGGCGTATCCTAGCTGCTGAGGGCGTCAGCGAGAAGGGTGGACTGCATCGGCACATCTCCTTCAGTGGTGTTGCCAGGGGCCTCGACCTTGCGCACCCAGACTTGGCGAGTCTTCTTCGGCTTTGGCAGCCACTTCGAAGGACTTGTGCTACCTTCAGAGATGAACTCCTCATACGTCTGTTGATTGAGGCGTACGACTAACGTCTTGTGGTAGGAACCAACTTTCACGTCGTCAGATTACGACACATCTTTCTCGGTAGAGGAGAAAGAGGTCCCCAGCAGAGTCGCCAGCTTGTTTGCCATTAAAATCTTTTTATTACAATTTCAATTATAAACAGAACAGTGTTACAATGTAGGACTTAGATGTAGTCCTAGGAGAACACTTTTGTTTATCTGGGTCCCTGTGTCGATGGAGCGAGTGGTAATGTGTTGACTCCGTTGACGATCTGACGACGGTTTTCGGTTCTCTGAAGGTCTGAGTTACTCTGGGTGCTGGAGCTTGCGGAGAGGAAGAAGACGTTGAGTGTCTGTATCTGCCTCTCTTACTGTGTATGTATGAAGGTCTATCTGTCCGTAGGTGTGTGTGTGTCCTGAAAAAAGGAAATGATCCCTCTATTTATAGCTTGCAGGCTGGCTGCTCATGCGCACATATGTTGGATGCGCTTGGTCGTAGGAATGCTACGTGACTGATGCTGGAGGGTGGCGCATAGATGATGCACCATCATTTGTGGGTTGAATCCTTCATGCTTCTTTTTGTGGGCTGGCACATAGCAGGGGAGAGGATCTTTCTGTTGCTGAGATCTTGGGTGATTAGCACCCCTTTATAGGCTGAATTGAGTCAAAGGACACGTGTCGTAGGTCCATGGCTCAAAGATCTCGGATTTGGTGGAAAATGATCTGGTCGGATGCGCCTGAGATTGGGCGCATGAGAAGACTTTGGCTCACAACCTTCAGGAGTCACGAACCAGTCTGGGCGTACGGCTTTTGAGGCGTATGCGAGTTTTCAGGCGCATGGCCGCTGAGGCGCATGCGAGTGGTTGGTCGGCCACGTGGGTCATTGCCGTTGGAGGAAAGTAATAATGATGCTGATGTCAGCGACATTTCATCTTCTGAAAAGCTGCTAATTGTCTAGTCCTCGAGGGACGTGCTGCCAACTCTGTCACTTGAGCATTAATTGCTTGATGGATGATGAGCCAAAATGGGCACATAGGTCCATGTTTGATTTAGGACACATGGATCTGATGTGCGGTGTCTGACCGACGCATCCTTTTGTATGACGTGCCTTTATTGGTCTGACTTTTGTGTTCTTTTAAGTGCTTTAAATAGCCATTTTGACTTGGCTGAATTCGAAGCGTCAGGTTCATCACCATAAATGTAAATTCATTGCACGGGATTCGGAGAGCCCGCCACTTGGCGCATGGGTTTGATTTGCCCGGCCTATAAATAGTGGCAAGGAGAGAGTTTGCTTCTCGTTCTCTCACGTCTTTCCGAATGAACTTGTTTGCTCGAGCATATTCTATTGACGAGATGCTCCCGAGGGTGAAGATGCGACGACTTATCTTCGTTCATGCACTTGAAGGTGACTGTTACATCCAAAAGTGGGAGTCGAGGGCTTCTGAGGCAGGCGAAAGGTGCCTGTTGCATCCAAAGATCGGGATGCTTGAGCCTCGTCTGCGTTATGCTGGAAGAGCCGCAGATCGGAATTACGGTGTTCTCATCTTCCTTGGGCTTTGGAGAGCTCTTCCTCCTGCTAGAGTGGGTGTTGCCCATTCTGGTTGTGTTGAAAGCTGCTCCTTTATCCTCGGAGGAGAGCTCTTCCACCCGCTAGGGTGGGGTTGATTTCTTGCCCAGGTTCTGCTCAATAAATGCTTCATTAGTCGAAGCATTTGATCGGGTCGAAGTAAGGCGAATATGATGAGACTTCATGATGCGCCTAATTGAGACGCTGAAGAGATGCGCCTGGCTGAGACGCTGAATGCTGCACCTGGCTGAGATGCTAAAGTGATGCACCTGCATGATGATGCGCCTGGTGGGGGGCGTATGGCAGTTTGCTGCGCCTAGCTGTAGTCTTAGGATCTTTCCTTTTGAAGAAATTCTCCTATGTAAAGCCTTTCTTTTAGACATGTAATAGACTTTTATATTAAAAAAATCTTCTTTTGCTGTCTATACTTTTGCTGTCTTGATGTGCCAAGTACTTCGTTTGAGTTCCCTGGCGCATGTTCTGAGTAGTATTTGAGCGCATAGGAATTCTGGCACATAGATGTGCCCTGAAATTCCATGCTTCTACAGTTTCCATGTCCGATCATGTCCTAAACCTTAGTCTCATTAAAGATACTGTACTTTTGGAGTGTACGTGTCCAATAATGTATTCACTAATGATTTTGGATTATACTTGTCTGATACTTAGTTAAGCAATTGAGGAAATGTGCATAGTATAAATCGGCTACTGCTCTCATACTAAGAGAATCCAAACATTGTGTTTATATATGGTGTGGTGGTTCTTAGAGACTTCCTTAACTTTACAAATGGTGGATCTATCCTGACTTGATCTTTAACATCTAAAGATCTACAATCAGATTTCATAATTCTTCTCCTTTCATACAATAACAGAGAAAATACAATCATTCATGTTAAAGGGCATTTGGAGTTTTAAATGGAAAAAGTTTCATTTCAAATGGAAAGGGCATTTGGAGTTCTCCATTTTTTTATGGCTAAATCAGTATACGGTGGGAACCGAACAAATTTTAATTGCCATTTCGGCCAATGCCAATGGAAACAATAAACTCTCCATTACAAACGGGAACAAAACTAGCCCTAAATATAAAACTCATAATTTTTTTCTCCTTATCCAAAACTCGGCATCAATATTCATAAGTCCTCATAGATAATTTAGCAAACTGTAACTTATGCCCCTGCAACTATCAAATACTTCACTAATACCGTCTCAATTTGGATTAACAAAGAACAAATCATCCATTTAAAAATAGATTATGTGTGCAAATTTACTTTTGGCTATATCCGTTTTAAGTCCATAACTTCGTAGATAATTATTTTTTTAGCCACTTCAAACTATTTTTTTTTACATTCTCGTTTAGGCTACATTCAAAAATAGATTATGTGTATTTTTGAGTACTTGATGAGTGAGAGAGCAAGAGAGGATTAATGTATTTACTTAGTGGTTTTGAAATGAATGGCTTACACTTGAGTCGAATGAAAGCAGATTTGCAACAGTCCCAAATTGGACTGCAGTAAATAGTTGCATTTACAACAGTCCTAGATATCTGGGTATAAGGGTGTGCAGATTCCCAATAGTCTCTGCAATAGATATCTTTGCATTTGTATTTGCATTCACAAGAGTCCCAGATATTTGGAGTTTTATATTGTCATGGATTAGCTGTTTATGATAGAGGCTTAATTTCTAAAAGGATAGGGTAATTTTGTCTTATATTTTCATCTAACGACCACACTTCCTGAAACAAATGTAAACAGACTAACATGAGAGTGAGCAAGAACGACCTCCGCATTTCAAGGTAAACGATATCCCCATAAAATGAGAAGAATTCTTTGATATCTTGTTGAGATGCAGAGAGAGAAACATTGCTAACTTTAACCGTGGTTATCTGCAACAAAGGACATGTCAATCAACGATGAGAGACAGTCTACTATGAACTTGTAAGTATCATAACCATCTAATCTATGTAAACCCGAAACTAAAAATGTTACAAAAACAACGAAAGCCCCAACATCCAATTCCAAGGGATAAAACATTAAAGAAAAATGATAAAGTATGCCGAAAACAGACATGCTAGACTAATAGAGAACCTATCTTGATACTTGATAACTCAGTTTACTTGATAGGTATCTGCAGCAACTCAATATGAAAAATATAGTAGGTGATTGAGGCGGGTATGTGGAACTCCATCTGAGGTGGGGATGGAGCCAATATTTCTCCTCTGAGTCAGAGTTGGGCAAATGTGCAGGCACATATTCTTAGAGGAGGTGGAGCTTTCAACCCTTCAGTCACTTATATTTCTAGTGGACTTAATACCCAATGCAAACTGTTGCATCTTCTAGACTCTTCTTAGAAAATTTGCTTGACGCAAACAAATTAATTCTCTGCTTGATAAGTACTGGTCATCCAATCATAGCAAGCCCCTCTCCTATACATAGTTGACTTAAGTTGGCATCTGCTTGTTGGATGTGTAAATGTTCTTGTGAGATTTCTCATTTCAGAGGTACACTCCATAGGTCACATCTTACTGAAAAAGGTTTGGATGATGATGATGGATGAAGACAAACACATCGCTTGTGAGAATGGTTCACAAGATGAGGCTTCTATGAGAAGCCTGTCTTACTGAACAACCTCTAGGATATTGTCTTATATTTTTATCACTTTCTATTAGTACAAGACATGTTCTTCGTTAGATGTTTCAGGAAGTGTGATTGTTATGTAGTCTAGGATACTGCTGGTGAGTGTGCAACAATGTCGAGTATTTTTTGTATCAGAGTTCCAGTGTGCGCCAGTGTAAGTGTTCACTACCAAAATAAGTCATATTGGCGACGAATTTAGCCACTCCGAGTAATAACGTCGCTACTTTTTGTGTATTTAGCGACGTCTATAAAAGACGTTGTTGAACGTCACTATTAGCGACGTTTTGTGGCTGTTTAGCGACGTCGTTTGGCATCGCTAATATGAGATATTTTGGTAGTGGATGTTAGGATTAATTCAATATGAATGTTTGGAAGTATATTAATAAGTTCTAGTGTAAGTGTGCACACATAAAAGTTTGCTTTCATGGAAGGGTGATGGAGCCATAAGTGTGATGCTTTCAGATTCTTCATATGATCCTTCTTCTAAATTAGTATTTGTATCTGAAAGCGGAATATCCTTCTGAACCTTCTGCTTGACGACATCAGGTATATCCAGAAGCTCGTCTTTTGAGTGAGTAGTGTTCACCTCAAGCTTTGTGCTCTTTCTTCTCACTCGAAGAGTTGAGATCTTCACATTATCCTGTTCCTCACACTGGATATTATTGTTGATCGAATATCTGCAAAAATTAGGATTTCTTTTCTTAACATCAAATACATGCTTTATTCCATACTTGCAGTGATCATGACATGAACTAGTAGAAGCTCGAAGATAGTGCGGGAGAAGCTTGTCATCACTACTTGAAAAAGATGATGAGGTTTTGATAGCCAATTTTCCTGTTGAGTTTCTCCTTGCTGTTTCTTCAGGCTTGACTGCATCTGGGCTTACTGAGATGATAACCTTCTCAACCTCTCCTTCGTTCATTCTAATAGAGCTTCAACTCTCTGACTAAATGCTACAGATAGTATAACAGCAAATCCACAAAAACTGCAACAACACAATGAAACAAGATTGAGGCTAAAAAAAGAAAGAGTACTCCAAAAGTCATTCAAAACTAATTCAGTCTTAATCATAAAACACGAGATTTCTTTGGTTATTTAGAGCGTAGCAGGGATTCTTGGTTGGAACTTCCAGGTTATTAATTACAGCATTTTTAGATCATGTCGTATCGATGTCTGTGCAACAATTTTCATATTTAATGTTCCTTTTTGTTACTATTATCTATTCATCAAGTTTCTATATTTTTATTCTCATTCCATGAATGCTTTTACACTACTTAGCATGGCCCACAATTCTCCTAGTGACTGGATATTGCAAACTACATGCAAAATAATGACTGTAGTTATGTACTTGAAATGCAATAATCCCCTTACAGTAATATAGTTTAGGACTGTATCATAATCCCCGTACAATAATATAGTTTAGGAAGGACATGAAAGACATGAAATGCACCTGCACAAATATAGTTTAGGAAGGACATGAAATGCAATAATCCCCTTATTGTAGTTATGTATTTGAAATGCAAAATAATATCTGGATCATAATCCCCTTACAGTAATATATTTTAGGAAGGACATGAAAGAAAAGGAAGTTTATACTGTATACACAAAAAAACTAATAGTAGACTAAACTTGTATTGACACACACATAAGTATATGTGTCAGCAGAGAACTTTTTTTAAGAATATTAGCTATATTGTGATTCAGTTGCAGATTTAACTGTATATCTTAAGTAGCTAGTCTGTATCACATATGTTTCAGCTGTTGAGCTTGAGGGTACTGGTATCAATACACAGGATACCAACACAGGAATCACATACCCATATACACAGGATACCAACACAGGAATCACAAACCCATATATACAGGATACCAACACTAGTATCTATACACAGGATGCCAACACTGGTATCTATATACAGGTCAAGATGATTGTTTAGATTGATCGAAATATCTGATTTTATTTACCTGCGTCTGGACATATGACACAATTCTGGCTCGATCAAGATTTGAAGGGTTAATAAAAAATCATATTATAACAGTCACTTGTTTTTTCATTTTTATTAGACAAATGTTTGTGGCAGAAAAAAGAAAGGTAAATTTTTATTTATTTCTATATACCTACCATGGAATCATTCATGCAATAACATCGTATCACAGTATCCTTAATTGTCTAAGTTTTCTTTTTCTTTTCATTTTGTGATTGTGAAATAAGTAAGACACTTGGTTATCTTTTCACCCTTTGTTTTAGTTTCATGTTGAAGGAACGATCAGAACAAAACATAGTAGCACGTTCTAGTTTTCCATGGAATCATTCTTGCGGGTCAAAGTTATTTGCACCAACAATGTCCACGAAGGTTGACATCTTTTTTATAACAATTTCTAGATTAATTTATATTATATATTTTATTTACTTATCCATATCCATGAAATTAGGTGGAGAAGCCTCACTTTGTAGATTTTTTCAAGAAATCTCATTGGAGTAAGAAAAAATATGACTGGTTGGATCCTAAGTGTATGGAGAAACACGTAAGTCTATCATATATTTTGTTGTTTGACTATTACCTAAAACTAAAAAAGAAGTTACTAGTAACTAATTAATATTTTCTTTGTAATGTAACTAATTATGTTCCTTTTAAATGTCAAGGTGAGCTTGAAAATTTGCGAACTATGTGTTCTAAGCCAAATGCAATCCCAATGTCAGAAGAATTAAGAAATGTCGGTAGCAGTGCTTGGAAAGAAATTGAGTTACTTTAGAGGATATGGGGTGGGCCGTAATCCCTCTAATACTAAAACAACATTCAGGGAGAATGGTGAGGAAGCGATTATACTAAGAGAGGAGTTAACATCACTCAAGAAACTCAATAAAACTCAACAAAATCAGCTTGTGATCCAACAACAACGACTTGAGGCGTCAGAACAACAAATTAGTGCATAGAACGAGAAACTTGAAAAGTTCCAAGCGGTGTTGATGAGATGAGGATTACTTTCGTCGGATCAATGTGGACAGGATTCACCTGAGGGATGCTAGGCAGCGACTGCTTTTGGGTATATCTCTATCTTGATTGTTCTTATGCTTGGGTACCCATATTTTAAAATGTTTGTCTCATGTATCTAGTATTCAAATTCGTATCCATTTCATGTCCGTAACTTTATCATGTGTATGTGTTCATGCAACTGCCATTTTTATTAGGATGATTCTTTCAGGACAACCTTCAAATTAATTGAAATTATTATTTTTCCTTTGTCTTGATGTTCCAGAGACCTTCTAATTGCTTATACATTTTACCCATATTTGTATTATTAGAGTTTGACTTTTTTCTCTGAAACATTATTTTATTTTGTGCAATATCAAAATTTGATAGAGCTTGATGTTCTTGTGTTTCATTTCAGTTATTACAATTTAGAGTCAAGAAAACTATTTGAATAGTAATGATTTATAGAGAGAAAATTTTATTCTTTTAGTATATATTTTGTTTTACTTACAATTTTGTTTTCTTTAATTTTTGTTTGCAGGATCACATGGACAACAAGTCGATTTTTTAGGAAGAGACTCGGGCAATTTTTGGGAAGACAGTAAATTAATGTATTTTTGTCTACATTATAGTTATTTAAGCGGGAATACAATATGTTTGTGGAATACATTACATGTCTTGTTGAATGAATTACTTGAAGTTGTTAAGATATTTGCATTAATGGAATATTTTATGAGACAACTATTTTAAGATATTATATTGGATATCATGTTGTGGGTATAACTTGTTGCTCATTGTTCTCAAGTTCTTTTAATATGAATTTTAGTTTTATAATTTAATTTCGAAATAAGGTTTTGCATATCTATGTAGGAAATTATATGCAAAAAAAAAATTATTTCTTACAATAAATTAACATAAATAGTATAAAATAGCTTTTGCGACATCACACAAATTGTGTAGCAGAAAGTCATATCCTATACATTAAAAAAAAAAAATTTCCCCGACATGTGTTATGTAGCCAAATATACTAACATTCTGCGACATAAATAACACATGCATTTTAAAAAATGTGTGTGATGTCGCCAAAAGTGGGTATCTTTTTACGACATGGTGTGTTCATGTCCATATACTTTCCCAGACAAGATTATCGCGACATACGTGTGACATAACGAGATATATCGCCGAAACTCTTTGGCGACACAATTCTAGCTTTTGGCTACATATTCCATATGTCGCAAAATTTGCATTTTCTTGTAGTGACAGCCAATGACTCCTTGCCTTTGAGATTGATAGTCAATGTTTCTTTGCCCCTGCAATTGATCTGGCGGTTATTACCACCGGGTGTGGAATGCTCATCTTAGTTAGGATAATTCATTTAAACTCCTAACTGTTTGAACTTCTCCGCACTAACCTCCGCCGCTTTGGCATTCACAATGAAAGAAGGCCAATCTTGGAATTGTGTAGATCCCATCCACATGCTGATGATAGGCAACAAGTTTGATTTGCAAGTGTCTATCGTTACAGCAGATGGAGTTCCTAGAGGCATTTTAAGTGCCTCTCGGCAGAATCTTTCAATAAAACTTTCCGTAGATTCATTGTGTCTTTGCTTAATTTTAATAAGGACGGACATAGTCATGTCATTGACCCCTTCATAGAATCGTTCCAAGAACATTTGCTTGAAATCGGTAAAAAAAATTATGCAGCCATCAGGCAAGCTACGATACCAGTCCTATGCTACCCCGGATAAACAACCGACGAACACTCTGGTAAGGAGAGCATCATTTGGCTGTAATTGGTCAGTCATCACTTCAAAGTGATTGATGTACTAACTTGGAGAGGTGCTGCCATCAAACAGCATAATGGTGGGAAGCTTGTATTTAGGAGGAAATTGAACTTCCTTCCATTCTGCAAGATAAGGTTGTTTTATCCCCAGCCTTTGTAGACCATCCTTCTGCTTAAAGGCCTCAAACTGAGTGCGTAAGAGTTTTACAGCCTTATTAGCATCTACCGATGTCTGGAAATTTGTGGGTTGGTTAGAATTGTTAGAAGGAGAAACAGCATGGTAATTACCACCCCCAACACCAGACTGACTGGGAGCAGCTTGGATTGGTACAGAAGCAACCTGAGGAGAAGGTTCCCCCAGACCAACAT
Organism: Iris pallida; assembly: GCA_029216955.1. NCBI lineage: Eukaryota > Viridiplantae > Streptophyta > Magnoliopsida > Asparagales > Iridaceae > Iris > Iris pallida. The sequence goes on from JANAVB010002795.1 coordinate 13,702,365, forward strand.
TAGCCGGTACAAAATATGCTATAAGTTCGAGATTTGTAACCGAATTTATAACCGGTGGCACTGCATGTTGGGCCACGATTATAGTGTGCATACTTGCGACCATTTCAACCATGGTCTTCAATTTGTCTTCTAGTATAGCAATGCGTTGCTCTTGACTGGCTGAACTAGAGGCATCTTGTTCTTCTATAATGGCATATGCTGTCACCTCTCTTGCCACAATTGACGAGATAGTTTGTTCAGAGCTTTCACTATCTGCGTCAAAATTAGCTAAAGAATCTTCTCTCAGATGAGAGATGGAAAGATCCTTCTGATTGAAGACATCCTGATCCAAGTTTCGATCCTTCGATCTGGTATGTTGAAAGACCCCTTCATTAAATTCAGGGAATTGTCTAAAGTATTGCTGACTCGGATTATGAGACGTGCCACGCCTTGAGGATTTTCTATCCCCAGTGTCTCGAGAAGCCATATTGACAGAAGCATATAATAGTTCGTCATCATCTCCCATCATGGGTTCAGGAGTTGAAGCGTAATTCAGCCGATCGAAGACAGATCGTTTAGCTGATTGGCAACAACATTTGACGAGCACTTCATGAAGGCAGTAGCATTCTGACGAGTGATCTAGAGGTGAATGAGACATCTCTGTGACCTTTCATCTTTGTGTAAGACGTTCTTGGAGATCAGTCATCACTATAGGACGAGAAGAAGTCGGAGGAACATATTCCTTAATGATGTTAGGAACATGCCTCATGTTCTTAAGATGCTTAGTTCCGTGAGTGTACAAAGAAGTACTTAACTCATTGGCATAAGTAATTGGGTCCTTTTTTTCAAATTTCTGTTTCTGGTGCAAATTGGCCTTCAGCATAGGATTTTTACCTTTCATCGAAGTTGATACTGATTGACGCCGGTTGAGATAAGCGCATAAATCAGAGAATTCTGCACCTGGTGCCTCTGTTTAAGACACAATCAATTTTCTTTGCTTGGATCTTGAGATTTGTAAGGTTGGAAGATCTTGAGCATTTACCATAGGGGTAGGTAAGATGTCTCTTTGATCAGTATTCTTTCCCTTGGCAGAGATTTGAAGACCTCTGTTTAAGAGATTGAATCTGATATATCTTCCTCTGAGTCATAGACTAAGAAAGATTGAGAAAAGGCCAAAGGGTGCTTTCCTTTATTTTGTGAAGGGTTAGCTAAAAAGCATCTTCCTTTATTTTGTTGTGAAACCACATTGGGCACAGATTGTGCCAGTTGAGGAAATGTGAAAGGACCCTTCCCTTTGTTCTGTCTAGTTTTGGCACAAGAACATTGTTTCTCCAAGTTCAGAACAGGAGAATTGGAGGACAAAATAGCCAAAAGACTAGTTCCTTTGGGTTGAGCCAGAGTAGCATGATGAGCAGACTGCGCCTGGACAGCTGAGTGGTTAAGTTGCGCTATAGCCAAATGGGCTACTGGTTGCGCCCTAGCAACAGGTTGTGCCTTGGCAACAAGATGGGCAGATTGTGACTTGGCAGCAGCATTATTGGACTGCACCTTGACAGCAGGAAGATAGGAATGTGCCTTGGTAGTAGGAGGAGTGGACTGCGCCTTGGCAGCAAGGAAAGTAGGTTGCGTACGGGCAACAGAAGCAGGCTGCGCCTGAGCCACAAAGACAGATTGCGCCTGGGCAGCAGAGGCAGGTTGTGCCTGGGCAACAACAACTGTAGAAGACTTAGGAGTCCACATATTTTTGTTCTTGGTGATAGCCACAGTGCGCTTGTTGCTCTTCTTGTTGATCATATCTTCATAGGCTGTCCGGTTGACTTGAACAACTAGAGTCCTCTACGTCTTGCCGATTGACACAGCATCACATTGAGTTGTCACCTTCTCGTCGGAGGAGAAAGTCGTCCCCAGCAGAGTCCCATTTTGTTTGCAAAAACAAAAGTTTGATTACAAACTAAGAAAAGAGTACAAGAGTACAATAATTTTTGGAGAAGTACAACTGTAAGAATCTGATCAGAAGACGATCACTTTATCCCTTGGACTATGTGAACTTGAAGACTAGAGCCTCTGGAGAATGCAACAGCAATTTTGCAAGAGTTATTAATCTCCGTGATGCTTCAACAATGATTGGAAACTCTATTTATAGAGTTCTGGAAATAACTGTTTTAGCAGTTATTCTGATGTGCGCGAGGCTGGACTACGCCACTTTGGGTTGTGCCAACTTCCATTCAGTTACTCAACCGTGTACTAACTGTATTTAGACGCGTGGCATCATGTCATTGAGATGCACATGGTCGTGTATAGAGTAGTGGACACATTTTGAGAGATTAGTGTCATGTGCGCCACGTCATCCTGCTTTAGAATGTAAGTTGTCTCAACTTTTATCATGTTGTACGAGCTTCAGTCAACAAGTCAAACTGTGCCTGATTGGGTTGCGCCTAAACACAACTCAATGCATAGGCACGTGGCAGCTTTTGAATGTATGAGAAGAATTTATTCAGATTGCGCCTAGGCGCAACTCGGTGTGTGCAGGACAGCTGTCAAAATCGTCTCGAGCGGCACGCTTTGAGAGATTCGAAGAGATTTTCTTCGTTTATTGTACTGTCAGCTGTCAGTGATGTCAGGCAATGATGGCTATTAATGTTAGAAGCCACGTAGGCTTGGGCGCAATGTGATTTGGGCCCAGTCTGTTGTCAGGCGCAACCTAATCAGTGGCACAGTTTGATCCTTTAAGCCTCAAAACAATGGCGCAACTTGATTTCTAGGGCGCAACTTGATTGTTGGGTAGTAAAAATATGGCACAACTTAATTTTTAGGCTCTACAAGCGTTCCACCGCCGACTCTGCGGCATAGGCTGGCTTGAACACGCACTCGTATCCCGAAAAGCAAGAGCGGACCGTGACAAGTTTTTGTGGTGGCCCATGCAGGTCTATTTTTGCAAATTGTGCGAACTCGTGATAGTAATTAAGTTAGTCGTACTATTGCGAGCTTGCGACTAGGAAATGCTCATTCACAAGTTAGGGTTAATTTAATTTTAGAAGAATGGCTAGGACTAAGAATCTCTTATTCAAATTGGTCGTTGGGTAGTTAAGGTTGTTATATAGGACATACAATTTAGGTAAAAAATTATTAAATTTAGATAGATTAACAAATCCCCATGGATACGCTATTGCATTTGATATGATCCCATCTGGTTAGGCTATACACTAAGTAAGTTAGGCCTTCCAAGAATTGATGCTCTAACCTTGATAAATTATTCAATTCTTTTTAATTTTGCCCTCTTCAGATATCATCCTCATAGCATACTCCAAATTGCCTATTTAAATTTTATTTTTCCATAAGGAATTATTTTTATAATTTCTGATTCTGTTATCCATATATGAACCCCGAGTTAGTTTCGATTCAAAGTTTTCCCTCAATTATTTGAATATACATGAAATAGAGATTAGAATGTTTGTGCTTCTCTTATTTTCAGTTAATATCTCTCTGATCCATCGTTTATTTTAAGGATTGACACTTATAGGACAGATACTTACGCTTTCTATCATACTCAACTTCTTTGAAACTCTAGATACTTCTTCGAATTCTTAGGGATATAGTTAGAATAATATTGATGACTTACGATGGCAAGACAGCAGCGCACTGTCGCCAATTATCTGAGTTATGGAGACTGCGGGATCACTGCAGCTAGCAGCGCACTGGCAAGGCATGACCCCTAGAATTGAAATCATTGAAATGTAGGTTATCGACTGTTGTTAAAACTATGTCTTAGTGGTCCTCTTTTGAATCTTAGTTATACTTGTGTCGATATTGGATAGAATTAATAAATATCCGATATTGTATCATATTTGAGTCACAAAACCAGAGATTTACTATAGCCAGGTGTACACTGCCGAGATATAAATTCTTGGTAAAATGGCTTCAGACATGATTCCAGTTTTTGGACACTATAGAGGTCAGGAAAGTGCCTTGTATGTCCCATTGATTCAAAGCCAATGCTAGTAAAAAATTTATGAGTTGGGTAGCATGCTTCCCAACCTAACACCTCATTGTCCTTGTGACCTATTAAAGAGGTAATTGACTGACAATAGTAAGTTTACCCAGACTATAGAGTTTAGAGGTCCCTAAACCATTGGTCAATCAAGACCTTAGACAAAAAGAGAAGAATGACAACTATAGAGACACCAACACCGGACGAGTCTTAGAATTTGATGAACTTGAACTACTTGTGTCTTCTTTCCATTATAAATCTCGTGTACTTATATTTTTGGAATACCTTGACTAATGTTGCTATTATAGCCTAGTTTTTGCAAGCTTATGCTTTATCGAGCTTGTTCAGGACATGTGTTTATTGGGGACGCCAACTAACATATTGTCTAATTGGAGTCGGTGTATTATGGTCTGATCAACCTTAGTGCATCGGTTCGTTCTTCATATGATTAACCTACGTAGATTGAGATATGGACGTCTCTAGGGTGTCATCTGCAACTGCCTTGACAACTCTTCTTTGAATTATTCAATCGTCCTTGGAACCTCGTATTCACATTCGATCCCCTCTTCCTTGAAATCTTTATTGTTTTTGCCTTACTCCAAAAAATAAATGCTTGTATTTGAGAGAGGATAGACACAGAATGTTCCCCTTAGTTCACCATATCACCTATGGCCATGAGAGCGATTATGCAATCATTTTCCCTCTATTTGAAATTGGAGAACGACCTTTAAACTTTATCCATATCTATCGTATCACGTTATCTATTACACCGTGATCACGACTTGAATTTCTATAACTGCATTAATCATAAAACCTTGTCTTAGTTTAATTTCGAAAAATAAATTTCTGGACTATTAGGTTATAAGCCCTCTAAATTTTAGGATTTACTAGTATTAGGGATTGACTATGATAAATTGGTTCTCACTAGAATAGTAAATTCGTGCCTCATAACACTAGTCGTTACCTCATAAATTCGTTCCACAAAAGTTTTATGTACTTCCCCAGAAATCAATTGTACTCTTGTACTCTTTTCTAAGTTTGTAATAAAACTTTTGCTTTTGCAAACAATAAACACCCACTTTCTATTTAGATTCCCTTGGTGTCCCTTACCGTGACATTGATTTTCGGAGCGTAATACTAGCCGTTACCTCCTAACAAATTTTATATGCAAGATCTAGACGAGCCCACCTTGATCTAGGTATATCATGTCCCACTCAAACATGTCCCCTTGTACTTTATTTTTATGACACGACTTTCAGGTTAAAAAGGCAAAGTATAACCCTTACCATAATACTGATATACTTTCCGACTACAATTAGAGACTCAACCTCGACTCAAACCTTTTGAAACAATATATGGTTGTGATCTACTCGAAGCCTACTATGCATATGCCACTAGTCTGCCACTCAATTGAGTCTTCTTGAGCTACTTAAACACAAAAGTCACAGAAGGTACATTATTGGGCTTTAGGCACCTACTTAACCAATCCGACTGACAATTAGCCCAACCACTTGAGTTGGAACCTACTCTAGGTTACTCTAACCTAATAGGAATGGTTCAGATTAATTTTATGAGATCTTGTCCAGCCAACATAGGTTAAAATCCAAGGTTCAGTCAATCCAAGTTTGTTGTCCAATTAGGGAACCCATTAAACTCCAGATAAACCATCCATGCATATCACCATATTTGCACTATAAAACCAAAATTTTATGAAATAGGACCCTACATCTATAGGTAGTCCCCATCTCTTGGTCCAATCACCCTCCTACCATAAATCCCTTAACCATATCCCTTCTTAGCCTATGATATGCGAGGAATGGAATCCCCCTATACAAACTTATTTTCGGTTATGCTTGACCAAGACCTCTCCTACTACCTTAATGAAATATGGTCAGTATATGACGAATGTTAAGTAGGTAATATCTAGCCTTCCTATAGAGCCGTGACTGCAATCTGAAGAACCTCATATACTCATACATCTCTTTGAAATTTGATCTCCATAGAAGTCCTATCACTGTACTTCCACGATTAACCAATTTTTATAAGTTGGGAGAACCCTGAACTTAGCGTACTTTATCTCTTGGAATACGATATCAAGAAGGATTCTATCATAATCGTTCTTCCATTTGTTTGAAAGTTGTAATACGATCTTTGTATTGCATTCCATATCCTTTGCTCATGCGATTAGATAACCACGGTAAAAGATCGCAATTTGGATTTTTCAAATCCATTCTATCATAGAATCGTGTCTTGGATTTAATTTCGAGAACGGAATCGCTGAAATGTGTAGGCAAGGCTCCCTAAGAACGTAGAGTTTCTTTAAATTAGCAAAGGTTTGGGATAGATTGGGACAATTGAACTAATAAAATAATGGTTCATAACGTCCACTTCTATCCGTATCAATTGGCACCCTCCACCGTGACTTTGATATTTGAAGCACAACACTAGCCTTTCTCTTCCAACAAATTTCACACTCATGAACTAGACTAGTCAAGATACACACATGACATATATGTTCCATACAAACGTACCTTCCTATGCTCCATTCCATTGCACCTCATGAATGACACAAATTTCCCTTGGACTAAACTATATATGACCATTTTTGTCCCAATTGATCTTAACCATGCAAATATCGACCCATTCCCTTAACTAAACTAAATACCCATGATCCATACAAGTTGCATCACACCTATGACATATGCTTTTCACTCAAACCAGTACATGCCTTCTATATGATACCAAACATCGATCCCGCACACACTAGTCATTATGACTTGAAGATCCCGAATACTTACATAATCATATTCTATAGCAAGGTTCCTGTACTTATTATAGAATCTCATCACTTGGTATTGAATTCATCTTTTCCAAAGTTCTTTAAGCTCCTCCCTTAGTTTTCCATGTTAAGCGAAGAGTGAAATCCCTTGAACCAACACGTTTCAGTTATATTCGAACAGGAGATTCCTAATATCTTATTGAAAGCATGGCCGATAGGGACGATGTTAAATTGCAATGGTCCTCCTATAGAAGTTAATGACCAAAAACGCTATGACAATATCTAGGCTCACTTAGACTCCGTGACTGCGGTCAGAAACGTCCATTATCTCGTACATGTTCCTAGAAACTGTCCTAATCAGAAACCCTATAACTTCGAATTCGCATTTAGCCAAATTTTTATAAGTTGGGTAGGGTCTCAAACGAAGAACGCCCCATCTTGTAGAATATGATGTCAACTGGTTTCCTTTATAGCCAACCCCTCCACCTTTTCAGAAACTGAATTTCGATTTGAACCTGCTCTCTCTTGGTATTAAATATCTTATCCTTGATATTTAGATTATTTTAATTTTGATGACGAAATTTTTATAAGTTGGATATGATGTAAAACCCCCTTAATTTTCAATTTTTATTATTATTTTAATTTAGGTATATCTTTTTTAAAGATTTTGGTATATGCTAGATTGATTTTAAGTTTTTTAAAAAAATATAAATAAAATACAAATATTTTCACACATGATATTTCTACACAAAAATGATTTTTTGTTTATTTAAGAATTAATTTATTTTTATCTTTATCCTTATCTTTAAGAAATATTTTTAGAACTTTAAGGACTCTAATTATCAAATAATTATAAATAGAAAGTATTTCTTATATTATATAAATGGGTAATTGTTACAAATATATATATATATATATATATATATATATATATATATATACCCACAGCTTATTATAAAAATTATGTAAAACTTTTGAAATATATATTATTAAGATTTTTCAAGGTCTTATTAAGTATTTATATAGATATATATGTATAGATGAAGGAGCTAAAAGAAACAGGGAAAAAAAGAAATTTTGATCTGTAAACAGTGCTCGCGTACTGTTCACAAACCTCAAACCTGAGCCCAAGCATTACAAAGGCCCCCCAACCTACGAGCAAACCCAGCTTGGTCGAACTCCAACCCGATAGAATATGTATACGTATATATGAGATCGAGAAAAAGAATGGTGGAAAATCGAAACCCTGACCTGGCGACCCCAACCCCGAACCTGTGCGCGTGCACACCGCCATGGTGGCCGCTGGCACGGCAAGGCCATACACAGCCACGCGAGCAGCGGCAGCAGCGTGCATCAAGACATAGCAGTGGTAATAGGAGTTATCGGGCCAACTTCGCAGTAATGGTTCATCGCATGTAGTGGATGATTTTGTAATCCATTTGAATGGATATGTAGTCAACCTATACATCTTCACTTCCCTTCAATTAGTTTAATTTGATTCGCATCATGTGCGACGAAAATCGAGTTCCAAAATTGCGAAAAAACTCGATATCTGGACAATAGAAACTGTCCCAACACCTCCTATTTGTGGTCGATTTGCGACCAGCTTTTTGCGAGTTTTGAGAATTGTTTTGAACAGAGTTCTAGACCACCTAACCGAGATCTAAACCTTATTTTTATTTTTATTTTTAGATTTTTATGTTCTATTTAAAATTAATTCAAAATTAGAAAAAAATCTATTTTTTAAAACATAGAAAAAACTCGATACGGAGTCCGTCCTGACAATCCGGGCGACTTAGTCGCGAACCACTTGCATCGAAAGGTGTGTATGGACTTCGTACACGTGTGGGAGTTGACAGAAGTCGAATTGGTTGCGTGTGGACGACGAATTCGACGCGTATCCGTCAATTTTCCCCGTATCGATAATTTTTCAATTTAGCCAATTATTTTGTGCCCGATCGTCATCTCGAGATGAAACTTGCACTAACAGGATCGTATATTTTTTTGGTCCTGTATGCCAAGTTTGGTCTGATTCTGAGAAGGTCAGCCGGAACGCCCTTTTGGCGGGCCCTCGACCCGATCCAACGGGCGACTTTGTGCACGACCTGCCGTAATCCAACTTCGAACATACGATTGGGTTTGTCTCGTCAAATCAGACCCGTAGACATATTTTAACGACTTTAGAGACCGTAGCTACTGGCCCACTTTTCGGTACAAAGCGAATCCAACGACGGACATCATTTTGGTCCAAAATTACCGTTTTACCCTTGTCTCCATAATTGGACTTAAGGGCAAGCTAGCCTAGCTAATTTGGCTAGTCTGAACACGTTGGTAATATCTGTTTCAGCCCCTGGAGACTGTTGTGCAGTTGGACTTTTGTGTGGCACATTGAGTGGTTGATATTATCGGTTTCACCAGCAAAGGACCCAGGCGAGTACATTTTGTTGTTTGTTTTTTATATTGATTATTACTATATTTTACTGTTGGCCATTCTTTATGTGATTTTTGTCTCTTTTATATTTTATCATATTTTGTCGTGTCGGAAAGGAGAAGTACCAAGGATGTGTGATCTGACGTTATATAGTGTAGACATCGTAGACAGTGATTTATTATCGCAAAGTAGACATCGTAGAAAGTAAAATTTAATTACAAAGTAGACATCGTAGACAGTGTTATATTATTACAAAGTAGACATCGTAGACATTGTGGTGTAACTGTCCCTAGACCGATCACATATCAAAGGTATACTTCAGTCACCTAGAAAGTATTTTATTTGTTTATTTTATTTACTGTCCAAATTTCTGTCTAGTTTTCTCATGTCTTTCCTTATTTATTTTCAAATCATATATTTAATGGTTAACCTCTGCTTTATAGTTGTTTTCATATATTAAAACTGCAATCAATGAATTGTACTCATTCCATCCTGACTGGGTAACCCAACATTTTTTAGGTTAGCCGTGACTACGCTTAGCATTGGGAAGACAGGTGTACTTACAGGCCAAAACCTAGAGATTAGCTAGATAGATGAGTTGTAGTCATTCCAATATTTGTAGGAGTTTATATTTTGCTGTAAATATAAAACTTGTGAATATTATAAATTAGTTTAATTTTGTAAATGAGCATTTATTGTGATTGTAAGCATTAAACAGCATTCTACCGCCGACTCTGCGGCGTAGGCTGGCTTGGACACGCACTCGTATCTCGAAAAGCGGGAGCGGATCGTGACACGAACATGCCAGCTAATACGAACTAGGGTAAGTTTCCAATTTAATGAACTTATCCCTAGAAATACTACGCTGTCAGGGGTACTAAAAGTAACTAATCATCTATATATCAATCCACAGTAATGAAGCGAATATCAAGAATGAACATAATATATTAAAGTTGGCCACCTAGTAATATATATGTTCGAGCAAGCTCGATAAAGGAATAAGCTTGGAAATAATAGGCTACATAGCAGCATAAAACAATAAAGGTTACATGTATATAGGAAAGAGTAAATGAAAATATCAGAGAACACACACATATGTATATATATACCTGAAACCTCGGTGCATCACGTAGCACCTGCCCAGCTACTCTGTACTAACTGCTCAGTGAATACTTGGAGCGATCACCACGTCCTCAGCGGGACGTAATAAGATTCAGAAATACATGCCATAATATGAACTGAATAAAATGAACAATCTGAATCATAACATGGTCCAGTATCCATTCATCAATTAGTAAACCATATTTCTGACCAATCGTGATCAATGAATGGCATACCAGCCCATGATAAGATACTGTCCCATGATATGGTCCGATATATGTACACTAACTATTCTATGTGGATGCATGTTGAAAACAACTTTTGAGCGTATAGGTGAATAGGGATTTACGTCGAAACACGGGAGGACTTCGGATCACGAGCCGAAGGATTTGCGTCGGAACACGGGCCGACGTCGGATCACAAACCGATGTAAACATACAACACTAGTATATATCCTGACGGCACCTAGCGCGCAGCTAGTGGCCGCTGTTGGACATATCCCCTAGTGTATGTATGGCCCTTAAGCGGGTATCATGCCTGTAACTACTGCTTTTCTAAAATGAAGGTAATTTTGAATTTTTGTAAAATTGGCCAATTAATAATAGGATTTAAATCATGTTAGTAATTTTTGGTGATTTTTAATTAATTTAATACTATTTAATATGGTGCCTTATGATTTTGGTGTTTTACTAGTGTAACCATAGAACTACTTAGCCTAGAGACTAGCCATGACCATGGGAACATAACCATGTGATTAGAATGACTAATTACCACTTTTTAGGTCAGGGTATTTTGGTCATTTGGTGACTATCGAATTAATTAGGATTTTGATTAATTGATAATGTGCTAAGTGTTAATTAGGCCTTAACCTAGAATTTCCCTAGTTTAGATATTATCCATAAGCCTAGATATTAGATTAGAAGTTTCCTTCATGACAAAGTTAGGAATATCTAGATATTAAGTTGAGGTTAGATATTTGTTAAGGATAGATATTTTAACTTGGGCCTATAGCTAGAAGGCCTTGATTTCAATAGGTAGAGGCCTCTAATTCACTTAGAAACTAAACCCTAACCCTAGAAATAAAACCTTGGCTGCCATGAGAAGCCTCTCCCCCTATATTAACACATGTTAGCCTCCCTCGCCTCTTTTCATTATACCCCCTTAAACCCTAATTCGTGTTCTTTCCCATATTTACCCCTTTCACCAAATCAACTCCAAATTGAGCCCAAACAATTGTAACACACTCCCCTACTGTAGAAGAGGCCATTGGTGGGTAGCTAGCAAGGATTGGAAGCAAGTTGGCCATTACAAGTGGAGGAATTTTGGTCTCAAGTGTAATTTCATTGAGATTCTAACTCTCAATAGGTAATGGCCTATAAACCTATTAAAATTCTGATTTCTCTTCATAGATGCATTCATTTAGGGTCCCCCTTGCTGTTGACCAAGTTTGGTTGGATTTCGTGTCCATTTGATATGCGTATCGGACACGTATCGGAGTGTAGTATAAAGTGTTTGGTGAAATGCCACAATGGATTGAATGTTAGTATTTTTCAAAACAAATTATATAATTTTATAGCCTATTATGTGTAGATCACTATTCACTAAGACTGAGTCGAGTTTAGTTCGTCTTTGTGTCCAAATCGGACACGGGGAGCCCTGTGCTGCACAGTAACCCTTCTCCTGCTGCCCGACACCTATATCTCCTAGGACACGACACGATTTTACACAATTTTGTGGGAAGGTGGGGGCCACATCTTTTAGTGCACATACAAATTTTAAGGTGACTTTATCGAGTGGTCGTAAGATATATCACTCGTACAAGTTTGTACAGACACGAACACGCACATAAGCTCGACTCTGATACGGCCTCGTATCATACGACACGACATGCCTAAACACGACTCAAGCACACTGACACACACCCCTAGACCTAGTCTACCTATTGTACACCTGTACGGCCTTATGGCTTGACACTTTGTGTCAAAAGGGACTCGACACACATGCACGAGGACCCCCTGTGCACTGTCATGCATGCGACACACTTACTTTACTTGTCTAGCCTCTATTACAAGAATCATATACAAGAATTTCTTACAAGCATCATCATATTCTGGCTATACTAGTTCTCGATTTATGTGTTGGATTATGGATCTCACTTGTACTGGTCGGAAGGGAAAATATTTGAGTAGACGTGTAAACATTTTCCAAATACAAGAAGATCCACAGTAAAACATAGAAGAAGAATTGCCATCCCACACTTGGCCAGGTGTGAGATGTGCCGTATTTACCTATAGCCGTTTACATATCGATCTCAGTATTTTAAAACATACTTGGGTCTTGTCTAGACTCATACTAGAACCTTACAAGAATCATCTACAAGAATTATCTTACAAGAATCTTTGACTAGAATTTCTTATTAGTCTCACACTAAATTCATACTTGTCTTACATTGTACAGTCTGGACTTATATCATGTTACTCTAGTTCAGCTAGCCTGTTTTACAGTCTCCATTGCCATAATCTTCTATTTTCCATGGTGCTTACTTCCTTTGTTCTAACTGTCATTCTATTTTTATTACCTGTCACATGCTTGCCATGTTCATCAATATTACTGTCTATAACTGCTTTATCGTCTTTATCTTTTATATGGGACTGCCTGAGGAGTTGTGCTTGTTCCAATCTTGACTGGATACGTTAAAAATATTACAGATGTCTGCCCTGAGCACACTTGCCCTACTTGTTTGGGATCCGGAGACGGTATAGCTACCTTAGACTGGTTTAGATTTCATATTTAGAACTTGAATTGTAATAAGTTAAGATATTGAGTTTGTATTTGAGTTTGTTTGAGATATTATTATTTAGTAGCTTTATTTGTTGTTGTTGTTGGTCTTAGTTATAAACTTCTGTGTTATTTTATCGTGCTTTACACTGTGATTGAGTATTATCATATCTTATACTTGTTCTCCGTTCGGAGTTGAGATCTTGACAAGTACATTATATACCTCCGTGCGAAGATGACATGTACTTTTATATTGTGTCTAGATGTTATATGTTATAGACGACCTATACAGCGTTCTACTACCGACACTGCAGCGTAGGCTAGACGTACCCACGTTCTCGTGCCCCTACTCCGGGTGCGGGTCGTGACAATGCCCATAACCGTGTCCCCACTGAGGCTACAATAATGTAATTGTCTATCCCATATACCTACTGATTGTCTTTCCCACCCTAAGAAATATACAAGTCGTATCTACGACTTAGACAATCCATATCGCAATGTGAGTCTCTAACCTAGACACCATCTAATTCTATATGTACCGGCACACGAACCGCTCGCACCAATGATCAGTCGGATGCGTAAGTTCATGCCAACACAATAACCCTCATTTAAGATACAGTGTAATATCTCGTGTCAAGTCATAGACATTATTAGGATAACTTCACAATTTTTGGGTACGTCTACTAACTCTAAGTCACACACGTACGCACCCATAACATCGATGCCATCACCGATAAAACCTAAGTCATCCTCGGATACACACTACTAGTATCACCAACTAACAATTCAAGAATAGATATAAATAATATAAATAGAACAAGTATGGCAAGGTATCTTGCCTTGGGTGACGTAGTGATCCAATAATGTCCTGTAGGCAAATCGTCAAATCCAAGGAAGGTTCTCCATGAACGTCGTCGGATGCTGAAACAAATATCACCAACATTCCAAAAATAAGGAAAATAGTTAGGATAGACTATCCATAAGTCCAATTCTGGACACAGGGGCAAAATGGTAATTTTGAGTCAAAATACGGTCCACCATTGGACCCACTTTGTACCAAAAAAATTAAGATCATTGTCATCAAAATCTAGCAAACTATATGTCTAGGAGTCCAAAATGACGATACAAACCCAATGGTACATCCGGAAGTGGATTCCGATGAGTCGATCTCAAAATGGTCCGTTGACCCAGATATTGGAATCCAGTTTGTACGAAAATGCGTACCAGAGCCCAAGTCCACTAAATCTAGGAAAGTATATGTCAACGAGTCTAAAATAATGATACGAACCCAACGGTACATCCAGAATTGGATTCCGATGAACCGACCTCAAAATGATCCGTTGACTCGGACTGTGGGACCCGATTTGCACTAAAATGCGTGTCGGGGTCTATGTCCTCCAAATCTAGAAAACTATATATGAATTTGGGCCAGAACGATGCCAAGTGTCTACTGGTGGTATCAAAATTGGAATCTGGAGTCCCGGTTCCAAAATTGGAATTTTATAACTTAAAAATTACGAATTCGGACGGCCAACTTTGACGTCAAATTCAACCAATCAAACGAGCTTACAATGAAATGAAACTTTAATGACAAGAAGTTGGTTATACCAGGTATGCATAAGAAATAGTGGCGCATCAAACGGAGCTAGGACGGCAAAGATACAATTCCACGAAGTTGGCTCCACAAAACTGTCCAAAATAAACATAATTATTCGGGCAACTTTGTGGTCGATTTTGACTTAGCAAATGACAGAATTAACGGCTGAAACTTTGGCTGGAGGTAGAGCTATATATCGATATTACAATGGAGGAAAGAGTTCGATGATCCAGCAGTTGGATCGCCCAAAAAACATGCACAAAGTTGTTGTCCCGAGGTACGAATTCTGATTCTCAAAACCGTGCATCACGGTGGGATTTCATACAGCGCAGCAGCAATTCGGATGTTGTCCTCGTGCCTGGGCGGCACAAGGGAAGCCGTCGGCAGAGGGGGGTGGCCCTGGAGTTTGTCGGTGAAGGTCCGGAGCTTCTAGGGCGGCACGAAAAGGCGTGGGGCGCCACCGGGAGTAGTAGCAATCGCTGCTATGGCAGCAGCTGTCCCGGCTGCTTCGTTCTTAGCCGGGCGACATTGAGGCGGCCACCGGCGGAGGGACGCTCCATCCAGGTGGTCGTTGGGTTGTCCGGGAAGCAGCTGTAGTAACCTAGCCGTAGCAGCTAGAGGAAGATGGAGGGGAGAAGAAAAAGGAACATGAGGGAAGGAGTAGTATGAAGATGGAGGAGGTGAATGTAGAGTTAGGGTTTAGTGGTGTGAAGAAGAAGAAGAAAAAGAGGAGAAAAGAGGGGATGTCGGCTTACATGGGGGGCTGTGGTCGGCCTATGTGCTGAGAGTTTTGGTTTGAATGAAGGAGATAGAAGGAGATGTGGTATTATGAAAAAAAAAGATGGGGGGTCGGCTATGTATAGGGAAGTAGAGGGAGAGAGTGGGTACTTTTAGAATCTCTACAAAAGTAGAGTGTGGGTGTGAGCTGGTGTTTGCATAGAATAGGCAATACATGTCCTTAGCTTAGAAAAGCAGGTTGGCTAGGAATAGAAAATAGGAAATGGCCTAAGGCTAATTGTTGGTATTCTGTATTTTGTGTTTAGAGGGGGAGCAAGGTTGTTGTGTTTGAATTGGAAAGGGTGAGTGAATGCATGGCATGACATGGCAGGGAGTGTATTAAATGAGGGATGAAGAGGTGGTTAGGGTCGGCTGCTATGGGGAGTGCTAGGGTTTTAGGTTGAGTATGTTGTCATGTAAGAATGGGTTGATGAAGGATATAAACCAATGGCTAGGATTTAAAGTAGCTATATGATAATGCATAGTACCCATGCAAGGAGGGGGAAAGTTGGTGTGTAGTGTTTTGGTGTGCCATGTAGGTGGTCACATGAAATTGGGTGAGGTGTTGGGTCAAGTTGGGTTAAGTTTAGGCTTGGTGTGGTCAGGAGTACAAATTTAGTCATTTATAATCATTGATGAAATAGTAGCATGCGGGAGCTCAATTGGATGGCACGCAAGTAGCACGTGCGTAGTAGGCTCAAAATAGGTCGAAACCATATATTGGGTCGATTAGCTTGGATCGATGTCGATCCCCGAAATTAAATTGGAAGTTAGGTCCGGTTTCACGGTAGATGATCAAATGGCCTAAATTGATTTGAAAGTTGTGCGATGTAAATAGAATACAAGGGGACAAGTTTGAGTGGGATATGATATATCAACATGAGGATAAACTTGTCTACATTAAAACTCATGAAGGACGTTTCGAGAGATTGACATCTCTGGTGCTCCAAAAATCGATGTCACGAAAAAGTATATTTAATTATAAAAACTAATTATAAATAAATATTTATTGAAAATAATTCCTTTAATAAAATTTAAAATTTAAAATAATCCCTAAAATCCAAGGGGCTACAGCCCTACAGAGAATAGCGCATACGAAACATGGCGCGCGGCAAGGAATCGTGCGCGCGAGGCATGGCGCGCGACAAAGAATCGCTTAGGCGGCGCGCGGCAACGAATCACACATGTGGAACGGCAGATGAAACGCGCGGACGTGTGGCGCACGAAATGCGCTGCGGGGACCATGAACACAAGAACGACCATAAATTTTGATTTAGTTTGAACTGCTTGCGGGGACCATGAACACGAGAACGACCATAATTTTCTCAAAATAAACCGAAATCAAGTGGTTCAAAAGTCAAAATTGGGTAGAATTGAATTTTAAACAACATAGAACCATTAGTTTTCGGAAACACCAAGTTTCTAGAGATCAAAACCATGAAAATAAAGAAAGTTTAAAGCTTAGATCTATAAAAATGTATCTATCAAAACCAAAAATCCCGAGTTCTAAAGATGCTTAGAATCATGCAAGAAAGAGAATAGAACAATCAAAAATGGAGATCCATCACGTTCTCCATGGAGCAAGTTGCACTTGCCTTGGGTTGGTGGGAGGAGTAATGGAGAAGGAGGAGAATAGTTAATGAAAAAATAAATGAGAGGAGAGAGAGAAGTTGGTTTATATACCAATCCTTCTCATCTCAAACCAACCCAAACCAAACCAAGTTAACATGCAATGATGAACCAAGGTGAATCAAACCAAGACTAGCAAAGAACAAACCAAGACTAAACCAAGCCAAGGCTAAGCAAGACAAGTCTAACTACGGGTCACCTGACAAATGTCAGAAATTCGTACACGTATACCAAAAATACGTATAACGGAAAATGGGAGTGACATTAAGTGAGGGTTTGTTTAACCATCGTTTGACTATTTTTTCAACCCTCCTAAATCAGAGGGTTAATGGACAAAATTGAGGGATTTTGTTTAAAAAATCATAAATATCTCTTAGGGCTCGTTTGGTTTACAGAAAGGAATGGAAAGAAAATCCATTCCGTGGTATTTCGTTTTCTTTGGGAAATATTACAATTCCGTTGATTTTCCTTTCCGATATTTGGAAATCCCAAAAAAATTGGAAAGGAAAGTGAATACTTCAAGGTGGGAAAATGATTCCTTCCTTGGATAGATGAATCATTTTCCCTCATAATTTTCCTTTATTGGGAATCGCTTTCCTTTCCTGCACAATTTTTTTGGCATTTAAACATAGAAAAGTAATAACTTTCTTTTTTCAACCCCATGATTCCGCGAACCAAACGTGGCCTTATTCGTCCTATAAAAATTATGACTTTTTTCTCCTTTTTTTTCTTGCTTTCAACATGCTCCTCTGTAACTTAATTTTTTGTGAAAATATTTTAACAAGTTAGAATTAAAATTACAATCAAATATAAAATTATGATATATATAAAAAAGGATATTTTCATAAATATTATATTTTTTATTAACTATCCTTTTACTCAAAATCTCCAGTCCAATCAAGAGTTATTAAACACATCTCATTCAACTCTGTCTCCAATCCAAACAAGGCTATATTCGACCCTCTCATTTAACTCTTCCTCACTTAAACCCACTTAACTATGCTTTTTTTTCCTTAATCCAAGCAGCCCTAAGCTCTAAGGGTCTGCTTGGATTGAGGTGAAAAAATATATGCAGAGTTAAGTGGAGTTAAATGAGGGGAAGTTAAGTGAGGGGGAGCAGAGTCAACACATAAAAACTTGTTTGGATTGGAGGGAGAGTTAAGTGGAGGGTGTTTAACAACTCTTACTTGGATTGGAGGTGAGTGAGAAAGATTAATAACGATATGATAGTTATCAAAATAACCTTATTATATATGTCATAAAATTAAATTTGATTAAAATTTTAATTAGAACTTGTCAAAATATTTTCACAAATTAGGAAGGTACGGAGTAACATTGAAAAAAAGAAAAAATTGAGAAAAACATTCATGATATTTTATAGAACAAATAAGGAGTATTCATGACTTTTTAAACAAAATCCCTCAATCTCCCTCGTTAACCATCCGATTTGGAGGGTTAAAAAAGGACAAAAGAGGGTGAAATATACCCACACTTAGCCATCGATAACCCTCCCTCCTAAACCCCCATCCACAAACCAAGTCTTGTTTTATTTTTCCCTCACTTAACTTTCCCTGACTTAACTCTCTTAACCCACCCCATCCTCAAACCAAGCATTATTTTATTTTTTTCCTCACTTAACTTTCCCTCACTTAACTCTGTAGGCGCATGGGTCGCTCGCCCCAACATGATTAAAGTATGATGCTAGCATCAGGCCTGGTGAAGAGCTACATACGCTTAACTGGAAGTAACGTGACATAAGAAGAAAAGACTATTTCTCTGCTCTAGGCCAATCACGCCCCCTCTAAGGCACGCCCAAATCGTCTACTCGTGCCTCATAGGCGCGCCCGATCCTTCACATCACTTTCTCCCATACTACATTAATGAGATGAGATCTTTCTCGAGATGTCAAGTCAGACGCTTCGACTATCGTGCCAAAGATGAACCTGGAAGTGCATCTACATTGGAAGATGTACAAAACAGGCACATGTTATCTAGGCATATTCCCTTTCGCGTCCCACCACTCTAGGCGCACCTGAGTTATCATGCCCCGTCTACGCTCAGCAAGCCACCATTTTTGAGATAGCATTTATTAAGTCTAAAATGCCTCTCTCGAAGACACCAAACGAGATGCCTCAATTCTCGTACAGAAAATGGACACAAAAGTCAAGGTTCATTCTCCTCGGAAGTAGTACAGCCAGGCGTATCAAACTCAGGCGTGTGTTCGAGTTCTTTCCAGGCGCACGTGATGTCACGACCCGTACCCAGTGGGAGGGGCATGAGAAGTGGGTACGCCCAGTCTATGCCACAGTGTCGGCGGTAGAACGCTATCCTATGTCACATACATCTAACATAGTATAAATGTAGTTGCACAAGATATACTCTCCAATCGGAGGACAATACAGAAGGTACAACTCAATCATAATTCTAAGATGGAAATAGCACGATATGATAGATATGAAATCTCAAAGAGAAGATACAAACAGAAGAAAATAAGTCTGTCTAAACGACACAAACATCTCAACATCCAAAATAATACAAACAAAGACAACACAAATGAATAAGACAAAATGCCTAGCTATCTAGCCTAAGTAATATGGATGATGTCCTCAGCTAGAGCCGGATCCTCCTGTGGGTCCAACTCACAGGTGTCGTTTAGATGGGCTCCATAATAGGTTGTGCAAAAATTCTCAGTATCATCTGTAATATTTTCAACATGTCCATTCATGACAGGAGTGAATACAAAACACTGAAACATGATCATATCATGACAGAATGTATAAAACAAGTAGTAGAGTAAACTATAATACAAACTTTAAGACATGCACAAGAACAATATAAATAGACAATCTGAGTACAAGAAGATTTTGTATATGAAATAAGAACTGTAAGTAATATAAGTGATTAGAGCACAAGTTGGTTATGTAAACAAGCTAGGACACAATAAAATGGGTCTCCATTATACGTAAGGGCATAATGAACATATTCAATATTTGCAAAATATGGATTTGATTACATAACCATTTCCTACTCACCCTCCCCAATCAATACACGAGGATCCAGTCGAGTTACGTTACCTGTACAATTATTTTATCCATGAGGCTCATGTGATCATGAGAGTACAAGATTGCACAAGAGTATACACAATCTATTATACAGATAGGCAACCATATCTAAACTATACTAGTCAATATTTGTCCATGGCTAGTCAACTAGTTATTTCTAAGATGTTTGAGTCTATCTTTTAGGATATTGTCCTTACCCTAAGTATCTAGGTACCTTACCTACACCGTGTTCCTATAGGCTCACTTATATCCCTATAGTCTATTTAGTACTATACTCACATTTATTTCCATATGAATATACCTATGTACCAAACTCATATAGATATGGATATAGATATAGGCAATACCTATATTGCCACCCTATCCTCCTAACAATATATGGAAAGCAATTTGTACTTACAAACACCTAGTATTCAAGGACACTCACCTAGATTGGGACATGTAAAACTTTAAACAAACACCCCCTCATGGCTTGGCACTATCCAAGAGTCATATAACCTGCTGCCAAGTAGAGCAAGTTCTGACTCTCTGGCTAATAGCCAACATTCTCCAACAAAAGGGTGTGATCCCCAACTGCCAAGTAGCAGACAAAGGCCAAACGAACTTATGATCTGAAACTAAGGGCTAACCCTCATGCCCAAGGTCAAGCCCATATTCTCCACTCCTAGTAATCTCTAAATCTAACTCTAACCAACTTCTACACTCTAACTCCCTCCATTCACTTACCTAGACTAACACTCTAAGATATCAAAATCTGGTACTAACATATAACCTATCAAAATCTGATAGTAACATCTTTCCCTCTCCATTAGGCTATCAACCACATATCATAACCCTCTGATACTCTAGCACTCTAGACACTCAGAAATACAAAGCCAATTACTGATACACACCTGCAAAGACCCTCTACTCTCATGGGACAATCACTCACACCACTAACAAACCAAATCACAACCAATGGCCAAGTAAATGGCCAAATGCTATGCTATTGCCATGCCACCCCTAATCCTTCACTTCTACTGATACTCAAATTACATAAACTCTATGATTCCTACAAACTAACAAAACACTCTCATGACCTCTGAACACCAAACCCAAATTTCCTGAATATTGATCATCACTGAACACTCAAATGTGAAATCTTAAATCCCAAAATAAGATCATTGAACCTAAACACTGGTACATAATCCTAGTCACTAATTTCTTGAATCCTTCGATCCTGAACACCACTGCTGCAACCACTGCTGGCTGCTGCAACTACTGCTTGTTGTTGCTGCATTTTAGCAAGCCCGAACATCCCAGCCAAGCCCATCCAGCCAGATATTGCTCTGCTACTAAGGTCCCTTGCTAAGGCCCATACCCGTCTGTGTCTCTTCTCTGGACAATGCTAAGTTGCTGCTATGGCTCGAGCCTATATACATGCCCCAATCATCTGATACTATATATTAAGACTCCAACTACTCTACTCATATGTGCTTAGACACTCGAGCTCACGCAATCTCTTCCTAACTGCTATACACAAGCAACTGGTACACTCCTATAGACCCAATGGCACTAACATAATGCATCAAACCACAAATACATAATATTGGTCAAAACAGCAAAGATAAGGGCAAGACCTCTTGCTATAGTGCATCCTTCCTGTTGCCAAGGCTATGGCCTGGCCAAATGGCTTGGCCAACCACTGAAATGGCTAATACCTATCTGCACAAATTTACAGAGCATCATCATCCCTCGATTGATCACTTCTCCTATTTCTAACTACAGAACCTCTCTCATCTTTATTGACTAACACAAGGTCATTATCATATGAAGCTAAACTCCCACATCACATGGTCCATGGCACATGCTGTTACTTGACAGTCCAAATGTCCAAAACAGTAGTGTCAACATATAAACTAGGTGTCCACGTGTCTACTGAGTTCCTTAGGGCGTGTCCAAGTCGTGTCATGTCGTGTCGTGTCGTATCGTGTCGTGTTAAACAGTGTAGGAAGAAATCAATGAACGTATGTGTGAGTAAGTGCTGGGTGACACTGCAGGTCCTATAACTCCTCGATTATCCAACAAAAACTCCTCAAACTTTGTGGGTAGGCTGTCAGACATTGCCCCTACAATTACCATCTAGTGGCACATCAATTCGTGTCCTATCCAGTCAGTTTGGATACGACAGTAGCAGGGCAAAGCACTACAGCCCGTGTAGTGTCCTCGTGTCTAATCCCGATACCAAAAACTCTCCAAAATCGACTCAATTAGAAATGAAATATATACATAATAAGCTTTCCAAAAATATATTTTTACAGAAATCAAAGAACAAAAGTTTCTAAGAGACATTTCATCGAACACATTGAATAGTTCTCCGATACTCCTCCGATACATATACCAAATGGATTCTATTTCTAACCAAACTTGGCCTAGGGCTAGGGGAACCCTAAATGCATACATCTATGGAAAAAAAACAGAATTTAAATAGATTTAGAGGCTATTACCTATTAAGAGTTGGAATCTCAATGAAATTGTACTTGCTACTAAAATCCCTCCACTTCCAATGGTCAATTAGCTCCAAATCCTTGCCAGCTAGTCACTAGTGACCTCTACACTAGGGAGTGTATTACAATTGATTGGGCTCAATTTGGAGTTGATTTGAAGAAATGGGGTGAATTTGGGGAAGAACACTAAATTAGGGTTTTGCTTTATAATAAAAAGAGGCAAGGGGGCTAACATGATGTTTATATAGGCAAGGGGGCTGCCTCTTGGCTGTCATGGGGTGATTCTAGGGTTAAGGTTTAGTTCTATTGGAATTAAAGGCCTTCTCAAGTGTAAGTCAAGCCTTTCTAGCAAAGACCCAAAGCAAATTAGGGTTTCTAGCTAAAATATCTAACTTAGACTTATATCTAGATATTACTAACCTTGTCATCTAGTTGAAAGCTACTAATCAAATATCTAGGCTCATGGTTAACATCTAGATTAGAGAAATTCTAGGTTAAGGCCTATCATATCAATTAGCACAATATTAATTGATCAAAGTTCAAATAATAATAATAAATCACAAATGACTAAAATACCCTTAGCCTAAAAAGTGGTAATTAGCTAATCTAATCACATTGGTTTGGTCTCTATGGTCATGGTTAGTCTCTAGGTTAAGTAACTCTAATGTTACACTAGTGAAAAGGTCAAGATCATAATATACTAAATTAAATAGCATTAAAAATCACCATAAGTCATTAACATGATTTAAATCCTATTATTTAATGAAAATTTTAAAATTGCCCTCATTTTAGAAAAGTGGTGGTTACACGTGAAGCTCAGATGTGTGCCGCCTTAAATTCTTTCTCCTAGGCGCACGTCAAGCTCAGGCGTGTGTCACCTGGAGTTCTTCCTCACAGGTGTTTGCTTCTACCCCGTTCCTACAAGTTCTTCCAAATAATGAACATGACACCTACAACAGTGATTCCTAGCCGCGTGTATAACCTCGGCATGGGCCACGTGTCAAGAGCCTAGTCACGCCGAAGAACGAGTTTAAAGTAATTTCGAGATTCTCTCCAACAGCATATCTACTACGTAGGAATTAGCCATGGTTTCCTCACCAGTGAAGTGTGCTTCTGGCTGTAACCAACCCTTGTTTAGGGGTGCCACATGGCAAGCTGAAGCTTGTGCCTGTAATTTCCTAGGCGCATGAGCTTCATCCCCATCCACTATAAATAGGAGGAGTACTCCTCCATTTAAAAAGGTCGATTCCCCCAATTCCTGAGTACCTCAAGAAGTTCGTCCTTACTATTCCCCTCAGCCAGTAAAGTTGAGCTCGACAATTCCCTCTCTCACTCAGATCATCAACAGAGTAAAAAAATAACCCTCCACCATCACAACCCAGATCAAAAAACAAACTGCGATCAAGGGATTCCCGTCTAGGAGTTCTTCTTCGCATTCTCGTTCGCAACCTTCACAGCAGCCTATTCTCAAGCTCGGAAGCGATGTCGAACAAGATGGTGACTCTGCTGGGGTCATCTTTCTTCTCTAAAGGAAAGATTGTGACGCAATCTGGCACGGCCATGTTCGAAACCACTATGAATATGCTGGTCATCAAATTCGACCAATCTGTATTTGAGAAAATGCTCTTAGGGGAAAGTGCGGGCTCTTCTCCTAGACTGTTGAAGACTAAGAAGATGAAGAAGACGTGCCTAAAGCTCGTATAGCTTACCCACAACCAGATGTAGAAGAGCAACACGCGCCGGTGCAACCCTCAGAGGGCGCACCGATAACTTCCCTCCCCAAACCTGCTCAGACACGTAGCTCAGAGAAGTCCAACACTCGGGGTATGCATGCACCTATCAATAGGTGCGAAAAGAAATCGACCCAGGACCAATTCAGAACCCTGGGAGGTAGCAGACCTCAAGTGTGTGAGACGATTTCAGAAGGAGGCATAACATACGACAAGTCTGAAACCAGAACAAAGGTGCGGGCTACACGCACCTCGCACGCCGCAGCGAGGCGTGCGCCTCTGGTGGTGATGCACGTGCCAGACGAAATGCTCTATAGACCTTGCTCATGCGCCTCTTAGCCAGGGTTAGACCAAGTTCCAAAGTCTTCCAAATGCCTAAACATTATGCAGGCTTAGGAACCGAGTCTGGGAGTAGATCCAATTATGTGCCACAACACTCGTTCTATCCGGGGAGTGAAAAGGTGAAGCTTCCCTCCCATGACCTACATCATGTGATTAATCATAAACGCCAAGAGGAGGGGACTACAACAAATACTACGTATGAAATCCTTTTTGGTGTACATACATGTAGTAGTATTGTTGTCAACTGCTGCTGCACGAATTCGCAGCAGTCCCGGAAGGCAGTTTGTGTTTCAATGGCTACAACTTGTTTTATCCGCTCGATGCTGCCTCGGTGTATAGTTGTAAGAGGACGACGAAGAGGAACCTCTCTTTGCCTTATGCCATGCTGCAAGGAACTCTCCTCGGGCTGAAAGGAATCTTAACTCTTCAGTCGGTTCACCCAAGAATCGAACCAAGAGCAGCAAGTTGGCAGTGCCCAACACCGGGGTATTTCAGCACACCCGCTTCAAATCTAGTACCCTAAAAACTGGAGGTGGTCAGTGCTCGGTACCAAACACTGACCTGAACGAGGACTCCCGTCCCACGCTTGTCTAAGGACTTGGGGGTAGCCAACCCCCGATGTTGCACCACAATTCGACGTTTCAAAGGGACAGTAATTCCCTCAAAACTAAAGAAAGAGAGGCCGGGGGTACCTACTCCCAGCATATTTCTGAAAACTTGAAAACCGAGGACACTCCGAACCTCGATCCGGGTAACTTCTCTCAGATGATCGCCTACACTGCCGACAACGAGGCATAAAAGTCAGGAATAGAGAGCGAATGGTCAGTCTGCACTCGCATCATGCCATCACACATGACGAGTGATGAACAGAGGTCTCCAGACAGCCGGCACTTCGAAATGATCGAAGAAATGTTGCAGTCCATGAACGCCAGTATATCGCTTTTGACGAAAACTGTAATAGAGCTGAAAGTAGCTCAAACCTCATCCCAGCCACTGGTACAGGTCCCAGACCCGAGAAATAATGGGGAGTCCAATGCTCCAAATCTTCCAACTATGAGTCACCCCGTTGTACTACCACCCGCGGTGAGTGATCACACCTTACCACAAGCATCTGGGCCAGCAGTGTCGGAAGAAGTCCTTGACGCCATCCGAGATCTCAGAGCCAAATCTGATGCCAGAGATAGATAAGAATCTCGACAAAAACTGGGACTCAACCAACCCTTCCCGGTTGAATGGAACAGGGTAATATACCCTCCCAAATTCAAGCCGGTGACTATCACTCCTTTCGATGGAAAGGATTCCCTTCGTCAACATCTCAATTATTTCAACTCTATGACGGGGCATTTACCGAGGGATGATGCCCTCCTTGCTAAACTATTCGTTGGAACCTTGAGAGGGGTTGTCTACAAATGGTTATGTAGTCTCCAAGACAACTTGGTATCAACATTTGATGACCTCCAGCATCTATTCCTGTCCCGATTCTATGAGCCGGGGATGGACATGTCAATGTCCACGCTGATGGACACCACTTAGAAGGACAAGGAACATATTCGAGTTTATATAAAACGATTTCGGCAAGCCGCATTGAGACTACAGCCGGGGGTTTTCGAAGCGATCTTGATAGATACAAGCCGAAAAGGTTTATCCCCTATGACAAGAATGTGGATCGGCTCCTCCGGCCACGTAGATTGGGCGGCATTTATTATTAATGCCGAAGACGCTGAGAGAAAAGCCAAAGAAGCCTATTTACAAGGAATGGGCCTTCCAAACGAGAAAGGAGCGAGGCCTACCGCAACACTTAGCAACACTGAGCCCAAAATAAAACAAGTTATGACCGCAAGTCTCAACCGGGGTGCACCTCCCATTCAGAAACCTGAATGACCGCCAATCCAAAAGGAAAATTATTTCTTCAAGGATGAGGATGCCGTGGAATTACTTAACATCTTGCTCGAGGGCAAGAAACTTACACTTCCACCTTACGCCCCGAAGAAGTAGATAAGGTGGATGATCCCAAATACTGCCATTACCACCGGTACGTTCACCACTCGACTAAAGACTGCTATATCCTGAAGAACCACATACAACGGCTAGCGGACGCCAACGTGCTATCATTGGACTTTGAGGAAAAAGTGGTCTCCGTCAATATGGTAACCCTCCAGTTCGACCAGTTTCTGCCTACGGAGACACATGATGGCGTCATCCCAATCCCCAAGGCAACTATTGTGGTTATTAACCTTCCAACCGCTCATGCATCGGGGTTAGTCCCCGTCAAAACACTTCGACGGATGGTCATGTGGGTGCATCCTGATCTCACCAATGACCTGATCAAACCTGCCCTACGTCGTGCTGTCAAGGCCAAGGGCAGGAAGGACAGATCTTGCAATGCTGTCTCTGCCTCATCTGATGAAGAAAGGGACGAAGCAACTAGGACTGGTCTAGAATATTCATGTAATTATGACCAGGCCCCTGGCAAAGAGGCAACGCCAGTCACAACATCGACCGTTCCCGGTACTTCTGAGCCGGGTCCATCTCAACCGTCGACGGTGGACAAACACCGCTGCAGGGTTGGACCGACCCTACAATTTCGACATGCAGGCTCAATTGACCAACACTCCAGCCAGACTATCGCTTTTCAAGCTCTTTTGTCTCTCCAAGAATACCCGAGAAGCTCTGACGGAGGCATTACAGAATGTCGAATCCTACCTGGGACAAATCTAACAGCCGGATGAGGACCCTGCTGCATGTCCCACATGCCATAGTGTGATAGAGGCCATGCCTAATATCACGTTCTCACAACAAGATATGCTGCTAAAGAATAATAGGCATGCCCGATCCCTGTATTATACAGGGTACGTTGGCTATGTCAAGGTCGATCATACGCATATCGACCCTGGTTCATCTGTAAGCGTCATCCTCCATTGTCTGCTGCATAATTTTATTCTCCTAATGTTTTGGGGCATCCCGACAATTATATACCTGCTAATCCGATGCCCACCCTGCTTCATATTATGTCGGAATGGTATTTCCTACCGATCCATGCCGATGCCTATATTGCTTTGGTTAAAAAAATGCATCTCTTTACCTGTCTTGATAGTTGCCTGCTGCAAATCTCGAATTGCAAAGTCTCTCAAATCTTCTGACATTACTACTTATGAAGCTGGAACAAGAGAGTCAGAATCTCTACCAGAGCCAAGGTTTTTGTCCCTTTCTTTAACCGGTGCCTTCTCCTTGGAGTTTAGAGATATTTAGGAAACAGGCTTGGGAGTTGATTTGGCAGGAATGCTGACAGGTTTCGATCACCGAGGGAATCGACTTGGAGGAGTAGACCCTAAGCTTGAGAACCCATCATTCTCCTTTGATAACAAAAAAAAATCCAACTCGTGAGATGGCCTTCTTGGTCATATAGATATCTTTACGCCTTTCTTTTCTCGGCTAGTAGAGATGGAAAAGGACCACCCGATTCTGCATAAGGCTATTCTCGGCAAGTAATCATTTCCTTAGGCCACTCCATTCCCAGCTGATAGAACAACCATCTATGTTGTTTTTTTTATCAAAACCTTATGAGAGAGCCCTCTCTCTGTCTGTCTCTCCGAGTTTCTACTATAAAGTGAAGTAGCATTTCAGCTATTCAATTAGTGAATGGAATCTGATCAAGCAGGATAAGGTAGTCCTTTCATCTCTCTGCTTGCTCCATACTGTATAGCCTAAGGATCATGAGCTGGTTTAATGCTATAATACATTAGATCTGCCCAGTCATTTCGGTAGATGAAGTAGTGGGGCATGTTAAGTTTCAAATATCGAAGATTGTAGTATTCTTTTGACGGTTGGGGTTTGATTTTCGAAGTTTCAAGAACGCAAGCGCCTTTTCCCTGAATATCAAAATACAAAAAAGAAAAGCATCGAGCGAGACCGTTCTGTTCCATTCGGTACAGGCTGCGAGAGCGGTACCAAATTGAGGCAAACTCTGAATACTAGATATGACCCCAAAATAACAAGGGCCAAGGTCGACCAATGAGACAATGGAGGATAAGCTTCATCATCGAGAGGGAAACAACCCGGATAACCAACTAAGGCTCCTAAATAAGTGATGACGGGAGCTAATAGAAGGAGCGGTAAACCCGGAAACGAAATGAAGCATCTTGTTCCTTTTCAGGGTAAGGTAGGCCAATAACAACGCAGAAGTTTCATACAAAGGTGCCTTGAACAGGTAGGGAAATGGGGTTCTCGTTAAAAAAATATTGAACATGTGGGAGAGAAGAGAGATGACGAATTCTGCTTTCATTTCCCCCGTCTGGAGCACTGAGTTACTTAAGAAAGATAAAAGATATTATGCTACAGATCTTGCTTTCACTCACTTAGAGTGTAGTGAGTCAAACTTCGCTCGCCTCACTTTTATATTTAGATATTAAACAACCGAAACTACTGGTAGGAACACACAAACCTTATATTTTTGGTATCATAGATCTCATCTCTTTCCATCAAGCAGCAAACCTGGGATTTCGCCCTTACAATATTTCGCGCTTAAAGGAACCTTCTTTTGCCGTAAATCCCGAATTGGAAAAGTCTCTCAAATCTTCTGACATTACTACTTATGAAGTTGGAACAAGAGAGTCAGAATCTCTGCAAGAGCCAAGGTCTTCGCCCGTCCCTTCCGTCTACTTTATCCGACTCCCCAGTCGAAAGGATGGTTTCTCGTCTCGACAAAGTCTGGAAAATGCTCCTCACCTCTTCGTAGAGCCGTGTATTATAAGTGATCCGAACCTTCCCGGAGCGAGCCCCCTTAGGGAAACCCTACTCTACGAACTCGAAGAAAAGCTGCACAGCTTCCGTAGGGACGGTAAGACTGGACTACTCAGCTCTCTAGAGGCTAATGAACCTTTTATGACTGGAAGCTCAGTAAAAAATGTCAAGATGGGCCCGAACCAGAACGAAAATAGATTCTACTCACTCTCGTATAGCTCGCCCTCGAGCCCTGGGAGGCAATCTTGCTCGGGTTGGTCAAGCGAACTGATTCATTTCATTCTTCGCCTACCTCGAAGAACAGCAAGAGCTCATTGTTCGGGCTGTCACCCGCGGTCACCGAGGAGACTAGAAGAGTCAGTCGACTCTTTCTAGAAGATTTTAATGCCTTTCTTGGTCGGACCAACCCAGCCGACGATTTTCGACAAGTCTTTCTTCATTTTTAGAGCAAAAAGCGGAACCAAGGCATCGTCGGAATGTGGAATAATGGACGCAGAAAGCACTCAAGAAGTTCCCAGTTAACCATTTTCTCTCGATTCTAGAGGAATCAATTTTTGTGGAACCTCGAGTCTTGGGTGTTTGAAGATTTTGATGCCTTCTATTCCAGTCAATGAACCAATATTGGGAGGGAGCACTCAAAATGGCTTGCACTTATTGCAGGAGATCCGGGAAACTACCTAAATGGAGAGCCCACAGCTGCAGGATGCCAAGATTCCTTCGTCTTTTTTTGGGACTAGCTTCCGTCGTTAGCTCATGGGTTCAACATTGGTGGTTGGCCTGTAAATATAGTCTTATTGGGCTAGGTCGAGAATTAGATCATCATTTGACTCAGGCTCCACGAGTTCCTGTGATGAAGCAGTGGAAGACGAGTTAATAAGCCAGAAGAAGAGTAAGAGAAGGTCAGGAAGGACTCTGCTAAGTGGTAACACGATGTATATAGTCTGACACCTGCTTGGTACTGGAAGGGCGGAAGAAGAAGTATAATAAGCTTCGAATGGAAAAAACTTATTAGAGTGGAGGTGGGAACTGACTAATTGACAATAGAAAGGTCTTTCAAATAGAGATTACACTGAAAAAGAATCATCAACTGAATCCGGAGAAAGCTTCCGTATCAGGAGAAGGAACCCATCACCCTGGAAACCCCTGCTAGCAGTGATGGCTGATGTCATTGCTAACCGTTCTTCTGGTATATGGAAGACTCATCACCCAGACTGTACCTTGTTTTGGTAACCGATCTAGCTTTGGTGTCACCAAAGCGTCACGATAGCGTCCAGACCCCTCATCTCCAGTAGGGGGCCCAAGAAGTCGGAGCACGTAGGCGTGCACATCGCTCGTTAAGCTTGAGATCCTCTCTCAACCGACCGACATAGGTGAACAAGTAGAGTATACTAGGGCGTGTTGAGAGGACCATGTCGAAGGAACTCGGCAAAATGACCCATAACTTCGGGAGAGGACTTCATTCTGTGACTCTGTGATCGCCCTATGAACGATCAGAATAAGTTAAAGCTTGAAGATAAGTTTTGTATTCTATTAATTTCTCAGTCCCGAGCTCTTCCCTACCCATATTTCTTTGAAGGGGCCAAAGAAATATCTCCACCTACTGCCTCTTTCTTCGAAATTCTAAAGAAATGGTTGATATATTCAAGATAATTACCTATTTACAAAATACTGTCTCAATTCATCCTATTTCATCAGATCTGGGATGTGATATGGATCTTAGCTTGATAACAAGTAGTAACTCCGGCTAAGCCCCTTAAGCTACTCAAGAGGAGACTAGGGAACAATCTCAGCCATTGGCAGGAATTTCTCCCGCATCCGATCCCTAATTCTTGTTCACCCCAGATGATCGTGTTGGGTGAATTGTGACCTCGTATGATCGTGTCGGTGAGCAACAGCCGCTTAGGTCCAAACCAGCTGAGCTAGCTTATTTTTCCTTTACAGATCTCAGCTCTTCGAAATGGTTGGAGAGAGCACCGCCTCCTCTTGGTTGCCGTCGACGTGTCTACTCGAATGACTCTTTCATACAGTATACAGAGTGCTTGCTTCAGCTCCAGCTACTAAAGCCTTCATTCTTTTGTGGATCCCTGGATGTAATGGCTGGTGAACCGCTTCTTCTTCCAGAAGATTCAGACAAAAGCGAGGCGATGAAAACGGTCGATTCATATCATGCGAAAGCAATTTTCATGTTCATTTCTCAGGCCTCGAGGGCCTAATCTACGTCATCTAACAGAAAATTGAATAGAACAGGACCGATGGGTTATATGGGGTATAAGAAGGGCATTCGGAAGAGGAAGATGTTGAATCGAAACCCTCAATAGTTACTTCAATCTTTTCTTCAGGATCCCGCGAGTAGAAATAGGGGGCGAAGTAACTAGACTAAACATATTTGGTATAATCCTCCCTCTAGAGGGATCATATAGAAAGAAAGTAGCTTTGTATGCATTCAAGCCAACATATTCAGTATTAGCTTACTTCACTCGCCTTCTGAAAATGGCAACCAAATTCTTTTAGAAGACCAGTTCTGACCCGTGACTATAGGAGTACCTGTCAGCTCATCCTAAGTATCGCACACGGCTTAATAGCGCCTTCTTCCCTTAAACCAAGCTACCAAGTAGTTTTGTTTGGTCCAAACTGTACGCTTATTTTCAGGAATACTTTTCAGAGTTTCGACGGAGATAGGAGGATAATAAGAGGTTAGCAATGTACGAACGTTTTCCAAGCGAGCCATGGGAGTCTCGATTTTTTGAGCTAGCCCGAAAAAGAGGCAAGCCTATATAATGGTTTTGGTCCAATCATTCTCCCCATATGCTATCAGGCATAACCGTGGGGATACGTAAAGATCGAGTGGGTAGCGGAGATCCTTCTTTACTTTCAAGAATTCCATAGAATAGTCTAATTAGTCTACCAGTCTAAGTAGCAAACCTTGATGAAAGTCAGCCATGTCATGTTCTCGGGTACATAAGTCACTGTGAGAATTCACATTTCATGAATATGGAACATAGGTTTTCTTATGAAAGAAAAGATAGAATTCTCTGAATTATTCTTCTTTGGGTGCCTCATTCTACTCGTCCAACCCTCTTCACGAACTTGTACAATCAATGTCAGAAAGATAGGCAACTCTATGATCGAAGAAATAAGGAAAGGAGCGTCGATTTGGCACCAGATATCTGGAAGAAGAGGAATCCGATGGTAGATCAAGGATCTGGGAAATCCTCGTTGTCTTTCGGAGGTGGATCTACGTTGTTCTTCGCTCCGTGAATGAGAGAGAAACTTATCAGAAAAAAGATGTTTTCCCTTTGTGAGATCCGAAAGTGGAGAAGGCATTGCCTTCTCTGGGCACTGCATACTGTATGAAAGAGTCATTCGAGTAGACACGTCGGCTGGTGGAGGTTTTGGCCTTGGTCTCTGTGAAAGGTCCTATTGCTTATATATAAAATTTTAATAAAATAAAAAGGAGTCTTTATGTCTCGTTACCGAGGACCTCGTTTCAAAAAATATGCCGTCTGGGGGCATTATCGGGATTAACCAGTAAAAGACTTAGATCCAGAAGTGATCTTAAAAATAACCAGGAAAAGAAGAAGGATCAAGAATGTCATATATTTTAGGAGCTAGATCAGTTCCCCATGAGCAAGTCAGAATTGCCTCAACTAAAATGGATGGAATTGGAAAGTACTAATAAATGACGAGGATCGCACCCTATATACCAGCCGGGAAGACATCCATATTACGACGGGGGCTGAGAACTGCTAAACCTATGTATGATATGAGACCTATTCTTTGGCTTGATAAGGTAATGGATCGCAAGATTTACGATGCTATTATGCTGACCCATTCCGCTAATACGAGAAAATGAGGCAATGTATATTGTGTTGAGAGGTTCCACACGGATAGAAAAGGTCTTTACGGATACGTAAGCTAAAACAATATTCCTTGTCTATAGCTACACAGGCTTGGTGCCTATGGAATCATTAGCCATTTGAACAGGTCTATTATTTAGAAAAAGACTGAAATTCAAGTCCTAATCTTTCTTCCCTCTCAATCTAAATAATTTTTCTTAGGAGGATCATTGGACTGGGTACGACGAGAAGGGGCAATAATAACTAATTCAGAAGAGTGAATTCGAGCACCCCCAGAGGTCATCTTTTCCTTATTAGCCTGTAGCTCCTTCTGTCCCTCAATCCTCTTGTGGGCAAATCCCTGAGGCTAGTGCAATTCGAGCATTTCCAGAGAAAACCTTGGGCAAGAAATCCCTCTCTCCAACCTAACAAAATAAGTAAACCAGAAGTGTCGCAAAAGACTGGGATGGAAAACAAAACGGAATGTATCAGATTTTTAGCACGTACAACCATCAAACCAGAGACCAAAGCAGGGCTCGACGAAACAGTAAACATTAACTAAGACAGACGACCAAGAAATAAAGGTTTTCCAAGTGGTTCATCTTAGCGTGCTAGCCGTTGCTTCATTTTGTATCATATAGCGATAACGCTTTTCTCTTTCTTAGCGCTCCACCCCGCGAAGAACTTCCGTTATTCTAGAATAATCTATGTCCGCTTTTCTGTTTAAATGCATCCAAAATGACTCGCTTTCTATATGATCCCTCTAGAAGAGTAGGATTTTACCAAATCTGTCTAGTTACTGCGTTTCCTATTTCTACTCGCCGAATCCTGAGGTAATGAAATTGTTAATAAAACACCGATGACACTGCTGAAAAGGAATTTGTCCATTTCATTTTTCGAGGTATCAAAAAAGGGGGTGGAAACACATAGGAACTCTTGAATGGAAATTGAAAAGAGCTATAGCTCCAGTTCCTTCGGAAATGGTAAGATCTATGGCGCAGACCATAGTAGCTGCATGAATCAAAGAAGATATCGGAGTGGGACCCTCCATTGCATCGGGTAACCAAGTATCCAATCCTATCTGTGCGGATTAATAAAAAAAGACAACTACTTATTAAACAATTAGTTGAGTGCTCCGTCGTTGTTCGGATCTTGACCGGTTCTGAGCTTTCCAAGCTCTATGCAGTTTGGGAACTCTTCAAGGGTCTTACCACCTTCTTTATTTACTATATTTGAGACTTTGGGGTAAAGATGATCATCTCATGGCTGTTGAGAATGAATTAAATCAGATGGTTCTATTTCTCAATCTTTCTGACTTGCTCCTACGGAACCAAGGTCGAAAGATTGAAAAAGTAAGTCATCCACAACCACTGATGAAGGATTCCTCAAAAAGTTAAGGATTCCGTTCACGGTGCTACGGACCAACACCATTCGAAGGTGGATGGCCCGCCCCGCCTAGAATATGAATCTTTGACTGGGCTTACACATATTTGCTCACTCCAGTCGCGTCGAAAAAGACGGGTGACTTGGTGTCTAGGTCGTCTCCCTTTCTCCGAACATTGTTTTTGATTCAATAAAATGAGAGGCCTCACTCTTGGACGACTGGTTCGCTTAACTAGTCAAGGTATGGAAGAGGGGTGTTGCAGCTTCATTCACGTCTGTCTTTAGGTCGTGAGTTGTTAAGGAACTGTCACCTTCATTTTCCGTTATACGTATTTCCAGTATACGTGTACGGGATTCTGACCCGTACCATGACTTGTCATTTGCTAGCTAATCCTGGTTTAATCTTGTTTAGATTCATCATGGCATATATTGGCTTGGTTTGATTTATTTTGGTTTAACTTGGTTAGACCCTCTTTGGTTCATCATGATAAACCATCCCTTATAACTCACCAACCCTTTCTCTCTCTTCATTATTTCTTCTTCTTCTTCTTCTTCTTCTTCTTCTTCTTCATTTACTCCTCTCCACCTACACCCAAGAGCCCTAGGCAAGTGCAACTTACTTCATGATAGATCTTAAGTTTTATTGTTCTATTCTCTTCTTTACATGATTATAAGCCTCTTTAGAACTTGGAATTTTTTATTTTTATGGATAGATTCTTCTAGATCTACATTATAACTTTGGGGTTTCATGGGTTCATAGAGTTTTCTTAGTTTTTGACCTACTAAAACTTGTTATTTTTGAAAACTAATAGTTCCATGAGCAAGAGCACGAAATTTCGTATGAATTTGGTTTTTGATTCACCTCATTTCGAGTTAAAATGAAATTTTTTTGGCCAAAACAAGTTTTCTGAATTTTTCATGTCGGCTGAAGAATGTAGTACTGGCTGAATGTAAATTTTGCGCAGGGAACCCTGTTTTTGCGTATTTTACGTCGGATTGTATCCTGAATATAAATTTTACGCAGGGAACCCAAGATTGTATCCTGAATGTAAATTTTACGCAGGGAACCCTATTTTTGCGTATTTTACGCAGGATTGTTTTCTGATTGTAAATTTTACGCAGGGAACCCTGTTTTTGCATATTTTATGCAGGATTGTATCCTGAATGTAATTTTTACGCTGGAACCCTTCTCTTTTGCGTATTTTACGCAGAATTGAATTTTTGGCGTAAAAAGTGCACATAATGACTGTTTTTGCCAAGTTAGCTATTTTCTAGCCAGAATTTCAAAAAACTTAAAACATGAAAGTTGTAGATCTTTTCCTTGGCTTCAAGAATATGTCACTAGTTATTTTATGCAAGTTTCTCTCATTCATATTAATGTATGAATAAAACACGATAGTGGCCTGTTAAGGCGCACTCTTAACAAGTATCAAGTAACATGATAATTCTTGATAGTGACCCGTCGTGGTGCACTCTTGACTTTGACATGATAATTCTTGATGGTGGTCCGTTGTGACGCACTCTTGACTTGATAAAGTAAACCTACATGATAATCTCGATATGCCTTGCTAAGTAACTCTTGTATTGACACCGTGGGTGTTTGTGCTTGTATAACTACATGCCTCATCTTGCATCATGTCTAGGACATAAATTCCTGATTTCTACGGTCAGGAATTCATACTGAATCTGACTAGGATAATGACTAGAGTGATAAGTAGTTCATGAAGAGATTTCCCAGCTACAGGCAGTCCCGTTATTTGGGCGCTTTAATTGGACTTGTAGCCTGCCGTCGAGTAGGGCACATTTCCAGCACACTATCATGTGTTGCACCCCCAAGTCACCTAATCCAACTCTCTCAACTTGTGACCGGATAACCTGGATTAAGCCTGCAGGGCTTGGGGCTGTTGGAACATCTCGACGCATCTTGTTAGTAACTAAGCTTGTGATAACCCTAGTTAGTTAAAGTATCAAGCCGTACTCTTTGCTTGGCCGTGAATGATGGATGGAGTCCTATCTTGTCTAGTCTTGCCTAGATCTAGTACATGGCTATCTCAGGTGTAAAACCCCTAAATTTCTACTATTTGTTTTTATTAAATTTAGTACTGATTTAAAAATTTTGTATTGTACGTCACGTAGTCGTATTGTACGTCGTGTGCGGAAGTTCGTTTTTCGAATTTGCTCGACGAGTGCGAATATGCGCGAGCGTACATATTTTAGAAAAATATTTTGTTCTATTTTATTGTTTCAAGTAATATAATAATTAGTTTTGCTATCATTTCTAAACTTGTTATTCTTACGTCATTTCTAAAAATTATTAAATATAAAATATTATTTTTGTATACTAGAAAAGCATAATTATGTAAAGAATATTTTTTTTCATAAATATATTTCATAATTATTTATTAGTCTATTTCAAATACAAATGTAATTTTCGAGATCATTAATATTTATATTTTATTGTTCAAAAAGATATTTGAAAATATTTATTATTTTTGAAATTATTATTAATAGTATTTTGGAAAATATATTTGGAAGTGATTGTGGCCATTTAAATCGTGATTTGATTTTTGGATTTATTTAAATAGATATCCATCTTTGCAATTTGATTTATCCCATTTGAATTTTAAACTAAAATTTAATTAGATTTAAATTGATTTGTATTTGAATATGGATTGTTCGATTTTAAATTAAATTATGAATTATCTAAATTGGGTTCAAATGAATCCAAATCCTTATCCAATAGGTATTCCCACATCCTATATATAGGCAGGTACTCCTCCACAATTACTCCACAACTAATTCTCAACCCCGTGCACCGTGTCTGTGTTTCCTCCCGTCCATCTTATTCCACAATTACATATTGTCACGACCCGATCCCAATTTCTTGGGTCGACTCGGATCATGCCCAGCCTGCACCGTTGTCGAGACGGCGGCAGTAAGCTGTATTCCATATGCAGGTACAATCAACAACATTTGAAACTATAATTGCCACAACATTTAATTAAACGATAATATAAACTTGTCCATTACAAAGCTTGTCCACAACTTTAACATAACATTTATTTTATGTAAAAGATAAACTAAAACTCCAACTAAGCAGAAGTGTCATCATCATCTCCATGGACCTCGTCTGGGAGCACAGCAGGGTACAGCTCCGGGTCGTAGTAACTACTAATCAGTAGCTCTGAGTCATCAATAGAACCTATTGGGTGTGGGGGATCCAGTCAGGAAAGGAGCAAGTACAATTATGAAAATTAACAATTTGCATAATGAATAGAAACTTGCAATATTAAATAATTTTGAAACAATGATTTCCAACTATAAAACAATTGTGATTTGAGTAAGCAGTATCTATGACCGGTTTAGGATGATTCAATTGTATCCTATTGATACGGTCCGGCCTAACCCCCGTGTAAAGAGGGGTAAGCTCGCACATTCATTAACTATTTGGCTTTGATCATAGATAACTACGCTACTCCCCATTATCCCGATGCAATGATTCAGTATATTACTCTAGGAGAGAGTACGTGTAACAGTTGTGTATTTAACATGCAAAATTTCTAATATTAATTAAACTGCAATTAACCACAACCGTACTTGCCTTGATTTAAACTGGACTTCGATGGATGTTCCGAAAAGGTGCTAGTTACACCTTCGTAATCCTACAAATGGAGCATCTATACTTATCAAACTGCTTCAACCAACTAAGTATGCTAATTTTCAATCTCTATTATCTTTCCTAATAAATTTTATCCTTTTTATTCTAATTAGAACACAATTATCGGATGGTTTACTATTTACAAAAAAAATATCAATTAATCCTTTTCTTTTTGGAAACTTGCAATTTTCATTTAAATTATTAAAACTTGCATTTTGTACATAAATTAATATTTATTTAACAAGTGAGAAAATCACTAATTTCTAATCTTTATGAAAATATGTAGATATAGATAATTATTCTACTTTTTACGTTACACTACGACATCCAGAAAAGAAAACAAAATAAATCCTAACTATTTCATTTTCCAGCACGAGCAAATGAGTAATTGGGCTTATGCCCTTACAACCTAATTTACATGAATTGAAATAAGACGAAAATATAGTTAGTCTCAAAAGTACAATTTCTAATTTAAATTATATAAAAATTTGTGAGTCTCAGACTCTGGTCCATTCTTCACGATCAACTACTCTGCCTTAACGTCCGGTCGAACCGGTGCGTTTGCATTTCGCTGGGGCCCAGTGACCGTTAAGGTCGTCGCCCAAAAATATTATTATTAAAATAATATTTTTATATCGAAAATCATTTAAAAAAAAATCATTTTTATTATTTTGCAAAATTTTCGGCAGCATCTCCTCTGTTTTTGGTCAACCCAAAAACTGGGAATGTGCCGTAAACCTGCAAAATAACTCCAAAACCCGAATTTTATATAAACAACCATATAATATTTTTTTCCAAGTCAACCAGTACTGAAACCAATACCAGAACCAACTTCCCAAGGGAAAAACCAATATCAGCATAATACCAAAATCCCAAAATACCAACAGAATCAACAACAGAACCAAAATTGCAATTATTCGGAAATTCCGAAGAGGACAATTTCCGAAACTAATCCCAAAAATCTCGAGATCGAAAAGTAAAACTCAGAAGTAAGAAATCTAATCATTCTCCAGAGTTCCTTCCGAAGGGTTCTCGGAAATTCGACTTTCCGAAGAAACTTCGGAATCAAAAATAGTAACGTAATTGTTACGTTGCTGGAAATTCCGAATTCCCACTGGAATTGGGTTGGACCAGTTCATCATAGACTAAAGATAC
Source organism: Iris pallida (assembly GCA_029216955.1). Taxonomy (NCBI): domain Eukaryota; kingdom Viridiplantae; phylum Streptophyta; class Magnoliopsida; order Asparagales; family Iridaceae; genus Iris; species Iris pallida. Next base: position 13,741,816 of record JANAVB010002795.1, read on the forward strand.
TAATTGGGTCAGAGTGTACCGACAATGGAAACCGACGGGAACGTCACGTTGCGGAGACGGAACCCGAAGACGTCGTCGAACAGCGAACCGGAAGTGTTCGGGACGAACAGGGGCGGTCTCCGGGGTGAACGCCGGTGAGCGGGTGGTGCTGGGAGGCCTGGCCGAGCTGTCGCCGGCGGTCGTGGGTCGCCGGGAAGCGGACGGTGTCCACGGGAAGGGGCGGCGACAGTCGGGTACGGCCCAGGGGTCAGGGCTCGGCCGGATCTGGGTCGGATCTGGGTCGGATCGACTCCGAGAAGCCTCGAAAAACTCTAGATCTCACCGGAAATGGTGGAATCTCTCAGAAATTTGGAAATGAGTGGAGATGGAGATTGAAGAGGGGGTTTAAATAGGAGTAGAAATTGGGGGTTACCGGACTTGGGAAGGCGAAGGGGTGGCCGACCATCAAAACACCGGCGGCGGAGCGTTTGGAAAGCTTCGGAAAGAAAACCGAAATTCCTTCGGTTGAAGGAATTCCAACCAACAGAGCAAATGAAGCCATTAATCTCTCTCTACAAGTGCTGTAGACACTTAAACAAAGTTTGGGTTTATAAAGTTAAAAAGGTTAAAGGGTTTTGCAACCCATTAAGAATATGGGTTGGGCCCATATACAAGGCTTGGGTTTAATAGCTTCATGGCTTGTAAGAGTCAAGTAAAAAAAAAATTGTTTTGGTTTTTTTTTAGAATAAATGAAAAACTTTTGGTTTATAAAAATTAGAATTTGGAACTAACAGGATTTTAAAATAATTTTCCTCTTTTAACAATTTAATCAATATTTGTTTAAAAAAAAATTAAAGCCCAAATTTTTTTTTTGAGTTCGGGTTTGGCTAACACTCAAAAATCCTTGTTATTAATTTTGAAAATAAATTAATTTTACACTTAAATAAACATTATAAATTTTAACTAATTATCTAACATTATTCTAGTAAAAAGCAATTTAAAAATTAGAGAGAAAAATGTAATTTAAAATTATGGGTTTCACACATATACATTCCATTAATTCCGTGTCGGACACCCCCGACACCATAAAAATTTCTATCCCTAACCCTACTCTAAATCCTGTCCGCCATCACCTCGGCGAGACACCGTCTTCCTCACCCAATCCTAACCCTACCACCCTCTTGGCCGCCATCTCCCCCGCAGCCAGGCCAGCACACGACTCCCCGCCGCCAACAGTCCATCACCACCATCGACAAATCACCACAACCAACTCGACCCAGCTATCTCGACCGCAGCAATCACCACAGCAGAACCCCACCATCTTCGTCGTCATCACCATCCCGACCGAAATCCCTAAACCACCATCCCCATCAACACCTCCACGACCATGGCGGCCTCCGACATCAGTCACCATAACCAAAGCCAGAAAGAAACCAAAAATAGATAAAACCTAACTTACCTCCGCCATGGTCTCCTTCGTGCCGGGTTTGCTGACCGTCGGATCTGAGCGTGCGGCACCACCCCCGCCTTCGCTGCCTCGGCATCCCGGCATCTCCCAAACGCCGTACCGCAATTTTTCTCCCAAACCCAGCTCTCAGCCAGCGCGTCGCCCTGCTGAGTCTCCCCCGGCGAACCCCTTCCCCAGCGTCGATCCTCCCATCCGCCTCCCCAGCCGGATCCTGTCACCTCTTGGCTGCGTCATCCGCCCAAGCCACCGCCGGCGTGAGCGCTGGCTCGCCCACCCCGTGCGCCGGACCACCTCGCGCCGCCTCCACCAGTGGACGGTCGAGCGTGCACAGCCCCAGGCCCGCGCCTCCGCGGTGCCCCTCCGCAGCGACCAGAGCCGCCGTCTTCCACTGGCCGTGCCGCTCCGCGCGAGCCCTAACTCCGATCGCCGCCGCGGTTTTGCCCTCTCCGCCGTCGAGCCTCGACGCCGCCGTGCCGAGCTTCCGCGCCCGTCTCCTCGCCGAAGCTCCACGATGAAACCCCTGCGCCCGACGCACCCCGCGCAGCCGTGCTCCGCTCCACCGCCAGAGCAGCTCACCGCCTCCGCCGTCGGGGAAAACTCTCTGTGAGCGCCCTCTTCTCCGCACTCTATTCCTCTTTCTCTCTCTTTCACCACTCCATTTCTCCTTTTAAGAACAGTATATTTATTTGTATAATATAATTTATATTATATTAGATTTTTAGTATTAATAACAGTATTATTATTTGTATAATATAATTTATATTATATTAGAATTTCAGTATTAATAGCAGTATTAATATTTGTATAATATAATTCATTTATTTTGTTTGTCTGATTCCAAGTTCTTTTGTGTTTCCTTACCAACATTTTGTATTATTATACACAGGATATAGATACGTAAGGTGCTACTGTTTTCCTTGATATATTTATTATTATTATTATCAACTATTATTATTATTACTATTAATTTCCTTGATTATTATTATTATGAGGATTATTAAATATCATTAGATATATAGATATTTCTATTAAATATTTATCTAAACTATGTTGACCAATAAATATGTAGCCTCTTATAAAATAATTTATAGTATTCCTTTTTAAAATTCTTTTATCTAATTAATAAAGATATAGTTTTTGTAACCATAACTTTTATTTTGATAAACTTGGAGTTTGTAGCCTAAAAACGATTTTCGATTTTTCAAAGTATGTATTTTATTTAAAAACTATTTAACAAACAAAATATTTTCAAGTGTTATAAATACTTTCTAAAAATTTGGTATACGTATTTACCTCCCCAAATTCTTCTTGATTATCACCATTGATCCTGACTGATCATGCATTTCTATTTTTTGTGAATTTCGGACCCTTGCACATCGACCCCGACCATTGGACAGAACAGGACTTGTTGGATCATGGCACCACCCCAGGCGTAACACCAGGCAAGACACCTTGCCTTTACTGTTTAAATTTCCTGCTCAATAACATGCATGTTGTATTTATTTTCAAGTTGTTTTCTTTTTAAATTATATGTAGATACAAATTACTATATTTTGTGCAATTGACTTAGAGTTAAGGGACCACCGTATGTTTAAGTGCATCTCATAAACTGTCACGATGTGCCACGGGTTGTGTGTGAGCTGCGAGTCGCATATAGCTTTGGACTTGCGTATCGACCGTACATCGGTGCGTAAAGGCCGTACGTTAGGATGTAACAGCTAATAGATTTTTTGTAGAAGACTTGGCAGTTATTAAGGATTAAACATTATCGTCGAGGCGACGCATGTATAGTATCATGGGGAGGGGGGAAGACAGTTATTAGCGTAGGGGCTACATGTTCAGTACACACATAGATTTGGGCCGATAGTGTCTCGGATGAGCGCTACTTACTGCCCCGGGGCCGATAGTTCTCGTATGAGAACTACTTTCTGCCCATAGTCGATAGTGCCTCTTATGAGCACTACCTACTACTACTCTCTCTCCATCTATGCTGAACACCTAAGCTCCTGCGTAGAACGTTGTCTTCTCAAAGTCTATATCACATAGAATGGTTAGCAACCTTACGCATGTATATTTCTATTGAGCTCTTACTATTCAGTTTATGGCATGATATTATGTGTCTTGTTACGTCCCTCTGAGGACCTGGTTTTTTCCCAGGTGTGTGTTTTCGTAATTTCTTGCAGGTGCTCTAGCTAAGGCCATGACTTGCACTCTATTCCGTCGTGTGATTACTCTTGGATTCGTCACTTGCTCTCGCTTGCTAAATTCTTTCCTTGTGTATTTTTCCATATTTAAATTTGGTTGGTAGTAGACTTTGTCTCCGCCCAACTATGGTGTACATGACAAACTCAAAGTTGCTTTTATATTATTATTTATCTTTGTGGATGAGATTTAGTATCTTGGCTTTCTACATTTATAGCTTATGTATACATACGAGCCGTATATTTACTCGTATGTATACAGCTGGCATGATACGTATCTAGTCCCAAGTATTTGGGACTGGGGCGTTACATGTTTTTGTGGTGACCCATGCAGGTCTAGTTTGCCGTTTTGGTTACATGACTGTACCAAACGGACCTGCAATATAGGATTAGAGTCTAGAATCTCATCCACCTACTTGACATCCTTTCTTGACTTCAAATTTCGAACTCTCGTTCGACCTCTTTGAATTGCATCTTGCTTGACTCCTTCTACCGTAAATTCTTAGTTTCGTGTTTAGTAAAGATGACTACACTAGTATATGCCCATAGGTTAAACACATGGCTGGATGGATTGTATTAACAATTAATATGCATTGAGATTTTATTTGAGTGATAGAGACATTTATTTTTCCTAGAGATATGATCATAAGGATTAGTTAATTCCAAGTTGGGTAGTTGCATATTACCGCCATCAAAGGATAGTTGAAATTTTACTTTAAATTTACAAGGTGGTATACACAAGGGGATAGCTAGACCGAGAAAAAAAATATTTATGAATTTTGAAATTGTGAAATAGTTATGATGTATTAGGGATATAAAATCAATTTGAGAGATATCTTGAGTTTTTTTATATATTGTGACACTTGATTTACGGTTAACTGTAAGTTGGATATCTCGAGATTTTTAGAGTTTAAATTATGATGACTAGAGAGACAAAAGTTTAAAAGGGAAAGAACTTAGGTTTTAAAATTTGCGCGTACGAGTTATAAGTTTATTTAAATTTTGAAGAAATGATAGAGAAAAAAAAATTGTTTAAAATTCTTGGAAGATATCGACTTTGAAGGAAAAATTTAAATTTTAAATTTTGTCCTATGATCTATGATTTATAGAGTTATTTAAATTTCGAGTTTAAGGCCTTTTATTATGTATATTAAAATTTTGGTAAAAGCATGTTCATTTTGCGATATACAAGGACTATTTCGAGATTGATTAAGATTTAAATTAAACTTGACAGTCTAAGATAATTGGTAATTGTGGCGGAGTATCTTGAAAATTTTATTGAGAACTTCGAGGAACTTAAAATTTAGATTAAATCATATTGGTAGAGGACCAAGAAGCAAGGAAGGTCACCCTAGTGAGATAGAAGTATTGTACATTAGAGTGCCATGCCACCTATGATTATGATATTGCATATACACAAGTATAGATAGTCATCGACCAAACCGATGAACATATCTTGACCCACTCGCCCTTCTCTCAAATCTAGATCTTTATTCGTGACCATCAAATTGTTTGAGCTTATAAATGATTGGAATCATTCCTTTTACCATACCCTTATCTATGAGATTTTTTTTCCTTCTAGAAACTGTACTCCTAATTTATTTTACCTTGATTTGTTAGAATCTAAGTTATCTTTATTTCATGCTTTAGCTCGGTCATTTATTTGGGTCGTTAATCATTATCTCATTAACTCCCACTTTCTACTTTAAGTTCTTTGGTGTCCCTATCGTGACTTTGATATTTGGAGCACAACACTAGACTTTTCCTTTCCACAACTCTCATATTTAAGACCTAGACGAGCCCACCTTCATGTAGGTATATCCCGTGCCACTAAAACACGTCTCCTTATACTATAATTTCATATTACGACTTTCGGGTCAAAATGACTGGACTCTAATCCCTACCGTGAAACCAATATACTTTTTAACTTGAGATGAGACTCGACCTCGACTCGATTCTTTCAACCCGATATATGATTTTTGTTCTACTTAAATCCTTACATGCTTAACCTTGCATTTTATCTTGATTGCTGGACCTATCACACCATTAGTTTAATTCTTTAAGTTGGGTAGAATACCTTATGAACTAGCCTTATGAACTAGCAACCCCTTTGACCTAGTGACCTATATTAGCAAGCTTGTTTAGATCCTAGAATCTAGAGGACCTAACCCGTCTAGCCAACCAAGGACTTGGACAAGAAGACTATAGGACGACTGTATGACTTAGAATCATTCTACCTTCTTTAAATCTTAATCTCTCGTGCCTATGTATTTACCCTTTTGACTAATGATGCTAATGTAGCCTAGTTTTTGCAAGCTTATTCCTTATCAAGCTTGTCCAAGGCATATGTTAATTGGGTCGCTCCCACTAACGTATTGTCTACTCAGAACCGGTGCATAATAGTCTGATCAACCAAGTGCACTTTGGTTCGCTTTTATCTATCGTTCTACATGGATGGGGGCATAGCTAAACTTGTCCTTTAGAGTTCCATCCACGACGGCCTTGAAAATTCTTTTTGAAATTTTTCGGTCACCTTTGAACCATGTATTCGTATTCGATAAATTCACCTTTTGAACCCTTTATCGCTTTCGTCTTCCACCTATTTTAGAAGGACGAAATCCCTCGTGCCGAGTATCCCCTTTAGCTGTCCGATCACTTATGACCACTGTAATTAGCCATTACCAACCCGTGGCTATATCCTCATCCTAAAACTATTCGTCTTTTCCCTTGATCCTAAACCTACCATCGTAACCTACTAAATGCTTGTTTATGTTAAGGCGTTATTTCTTTGCCTCGCCCGAAGTCTTGTCATACCCCTTATACCTTCTCACCCCCTTACTAATCCTTAATTTCGAGGACGAAATTCTTTTAAGTTGGGTAGGATGTAAAACCCCTAAATTTCTACTATTTTTTTTATTAAATTTAGTACTGATTTAAAAATTTTGTATTGTACGTCACGTAGTCGTATTGTACGTCGTGTACGGAAGTTCGTTTTTCGAATTTGCTCGACGAGTGCGAATATGCGCGAGCGTACATATTTTAGAAAAATATTTTGTTCTATTTTATAGTTTCAAGTAATATAATAATTAGTTTTGCTATCATTTCTAAACTTGTTATTCTTACGTCATTTCTAAAAATTATTAAAAATAAAATAATATTTTTGTATACTAGAAAACCATAATTATGTAAAGAATATTTTTTTTCATACATGTATTTCATAATTATTTATTAGTCTATTTCAAATACAAATGTAATTTTCGAGATTATTAATATTAATATTTTATTGTTCAAAAAGATATTTGAAAATATTTATTATTTTCGAAATTATTATTAATAGTATTTTGGAAAATATATTTGGAAGTGATTGTGGCCATTTAAATCGTGATTTGATTTTGGGATTTATTTAAATAGATATCCATCTTTGCAATTTGATTTATCCCATTTGAATTTTAAACTAAAATTTAATTAGATTTAAATTGATTTGTATTTGAATATGGATTGTTCGATTTTAAATTAAATTATGAATTATCTAAATTGGGTTCAAATAAATCCAAATCCTTATCCAATGGGTATTCCCACATCCTATATATAGGCAGGTACTCCTCCACAATTACTCCATAACTAATTCTCAACCCCGTGCACCGTGTATGTGTTCCCTCCCATCCATCTTATTCCACAATTACATATACATTCCATTAATTCCGTGTCGGACACCCCCGACACCATCAAAATTTCTATCCCTAACCCTACTCTAAATCCTGTCCGCCGTCACCTCGACGAGACACCGTCTTCCTCACCCAATCCTAACCCTACCACCCTCTTGGCCGCCATCTCTACCACAGCCAGGCCAGCACACGACTCCCCGCCGCCAACAGTCCATCACCACCATCGGCAAATCACCACAACCAACTCGACCCAGCTATCTCGACCGCAGCAATCACCACAGCCGAACCCCACCATCTTCGTCATCATCACCATCCCGACCGAAATCCCTAAACCACCATCCCCATCAACACCTCCACGACCATGGCGGCCACCGACATCAGTCACCATAACCAAAGCCAGAAAGAAATCGAAAATAGATAAAACCCAACTTACCTCCGCCATGGTCTCCTTCGCGCCGGGTTCGCTGATCGTCGGATCTGAGCGCGCGGCACCACCCCCGCCTTCGCTGCCTCGGCATCCCGGCATCTCCCAAACGCCGCACCACGATTTTTCTCCCAAACCCAGCTCTCAGCCAGCGCGCCGCCCTGCTGAGTCTCCTCCGGCGAACCCCTTTCCCAGCATCGATCCTCCCATCCGCCTCCCCAGTCGGATCCCGTCACCTCTTGGCCGCGTCATCCGCCCAAGCCACCGCCGGTGCGAGCGCTGGCTCGCCCACCCCGCGCGCCGGACCACCTCGCACCGCCTCCACCAGTGGACGGCCGAGCGTGCACAGCCCCAGGCCCGCGCCTCAGCGGCGCCCCTCCGCAGCGACCAGAGCCTCCGCCTTCCACTGGCCGCGTCGCTCCGCGCGAGCCCTAACTCCGATCGCCGCCGCGGTTTTTCCCTCTCCGCCGTCGAGCCTCGACGCCGCCGTGCTGAGCTTCCGCGCCCGTCTCCTCGCCGAAGCTCCACGATGAAACCCCTGCGCCCGACGTACCCCGCGCGGCCGTGCTCCGCTCCACCGCCGGAGCAGCTCACCGCCTCCGCCGTCGGGGAAAACTCTCGGTGAGCGCCCTCTTCTCCGCACTCTATTCCTCTTTCTCTCTCTTTTACCACTCCATTTCTCCTTTTAAGAACAGTATATTTATTTGTATAATATAATTTATATTATATTAGATTTTCAGTATTAATAACAGTATTATTATTTGTATAATATAATTTATATTATATTAGAATTTCAGTATTAATAGCAGTATTAATATTTGTATAATATAATTCATTTATTTTGTTTGTCTGATTCCAAGTTCTTTTGTGTTTCCTTACCAACATTTTGTATTATTATACACAGGATATAGATACGTAAGGTGCTACTGTTTTCCTTGATATATTTATTATTATTATTATCAACTATTATTACTATTACTATTAATTTCCTTGATTATTATTATTATTAGGATTATTAAATATCATTAGATATATAGATATTTCTATTAAATATTTATCTAAAATATGTTGACCAATAAATATGTAGCCTCTTATAAAATAATTTATAGTATTCCTCTTTAAAATTCTTTTATCTAATTAATAAAGATATAGTTTTTGTAACCATAACTTTTATTTTGATAAACTTAGAGTTTGTAGCCTAAAAATGATTTTCGATTTTTCAAAGTATGTATTTTATTTAAAAACTATTTAACAAACAAAATATTTTCAAGTGTTATAAATACTTTCTAAAAATTTGGTATACGTATTTACCTCCCCAAATTCTTCTTGATTATCACCATTGATCCTGACTGATCATGCGTTTCTATTTCTTGTGAATTTCGGACCCTTGTACATCGACCCCGACCATTGGACAGAACAGGACTTGTTGGATCATTGCACCACCCCAGGCGTAACACCAGGCAAGACACCTTACCTTTACTGTTTAAATTTCCTGTTCAATAACATGCATGTTGTGTTTATTTTCAAGTTGTTTTCTTTTTAAATTATATGTAGATACAAATTACTACATTTTGTACAATTGACTTAGAGTTAAGGGACCACCGTATGTTTAAGTGCATCTCATAAACTGTCAGGATGTGCCACGGGTTGTGTGTGAGCTGCGAGTCACATATAGCTTCGGACTTGCGTATCGACCGTACATCGGTGCGTAAAGGCCATACGTTAGGATGTAACTGCTAATAGATTTTTTGTAGAAGACTTGGCAGTTATTAAGGATTAAACATTGTCGTGGAGGCGACACATGTATAGTATCATGGGGAGAGGGGAAGACAGTTATTAGCGTAGGGGCTACATGTTCAGTACACACATAGATTTGGGCCGATAGTGTCTCGGATGAGCGCTACTTACTGCCCCGGAGCCGATAGTTCTCGTATGAGAACTACTTTCTGCCCATAGTCGATAGTGCCTCTTATGAGCGCTACCTACTACTACTCTCTCTCCATCTATGCTGAACACCTAAGCTCCTGCGTAGAACGTTGTCTTCTCAAAGTCTATATCACATAGAATGGTTAGGAACCTTACGCATGTATATTTCTATTGAGCTCTTACTACTCAGTTTATGGCATGATATTATGTGTCTTGTTACGTCCCTCTCAGGACCTGGTTTTTCTTCAGGTGTGTGTTTTCGTGATTTCTTGCAGGTGCTCTAGCTAAGGCCATGACTTGCGCTCTATTCCGTCGTGATGATTACTCTTGGGTTCGTCACTTGCTCTCGCTTGCTAAATTCTTTCCTTGTATATTTTTCCATATTTAAATTTGGTTGGTAGTGGACTTTGTCTCCGCCCAACTATGGTGTACATGACAAACTCAAAGTTGCTTTTATATTATTATTTATCTTTGTGGATGAGATTTAGTGTCTTGGATTTTTACATTTACAGCTTATGTATACATACGAGCCGTATATTTACTCGTATGTATACAGCTGGCATGATACGTATCTAGTCCCAAGTATTTGGGACTGGGGTGTTACATCAGGACATGCTTGTTTATGCTTTACTTTATCGATAATTGGTTAGAGACTAAGTTCTGATCAGGTGAAGGGTTACAACCCCGGTCCTTGTTTGGTTTACGGGTTGTAACTTGGTTACCAAAATAGTCCGTTAGTCATCTTATCGTTTATCACCTTGCTTTCTCTAACTCGTGTCTTTCGTTATCCTTTATGTATCATGTGCTAATATGCTGGTTTTAGTTCTTAAGTGAAGCCTACCTTATGGCACTTGCTCTTTCTGGGGTCTGACCCAGCTGGTTTTGTATGGCCTAATTTTAGAGTAGCTCCCGAGGATCTCCCTGTCTTCCAGCCAGATGGTGACCACTAGGCGCAACCCTGGCAACGAGTGGCTTCTTATTTTGCTCTTCCACTCCCTTGTAAAAATATTCTTTTGAGACGTTTAGCAACCGAACAAGTGTTAGCTCGTTTGCAACTTTACTTACTGTCTGCCTACGGGCTGTAACATGATTGACAAATCCTAGGGTTGATCATGTATGACTGAAACTCTTGCTAGTCTTCATGTTTTGTATGACTAGCTTCATGATCATCTGAATGTGTAATATTTTGGGACGCCTTAGTTTGTATGTCAGATGATCTAACATCTTGTAATATTTACTTACTTGCTTGAGATTGAAACACTAGGCTGGTTCATGACCATAAGAGACTGATGGCTTGTAGTAAACCCTCATGCTTCTAGACAGCCGTGATCGTATTGCAAGGTGGGATTCACTTCAATATACGTAGCTGGCTGTGTCTGTCCCCCGCTCTCCAGTATTCTGGTTCTGGGGCGTGACACGGTTTAAGTGGTGGCCCATGCAGGTCTTATAAATCAAGATGTGTGAGGGTTTTACTGAATAGATGTCTCAATCAGCACTCGCCCTTGATCTCTACTCGTGTCTTCTAATCTTTTTGAAATCTTGACCTGATCACATGTTTATATCCTCGATCTATCATGGTCCTTCCTTATTGTTCCTTATGTCGTTTCTTTATCGGCATTGTTCCTGGTCCTACCGATCAGCAAGGCGAAGCACCTCCAATGGACCAACAGCAACCTGGAGACCAAGCCCAGCACTCTGGAGCGGCCTCCCGAGTCATGCATTCCGGGGATCCAGAGCCCCCAGTTCAACCCGTCTAGCCTGCAGAGCCTGATAATGGAACCCTGGTGGGTCTCATCAGGGAATTGCTTGCATCTCAAGATCGTCGGGGCGATGCCCTGCACCAGACAGTACAAGATGCCATGGGCAGAGTTGGGTAGAGTTGTCACCTTTATTTTTCGTTATACGTATTTCCAGTATACGTATACGGGATTCTGACCCCTACCATGACTTGTCATTTGCTAGCTAATCCTGGTTTAATCTTGTTTAGATTCATCATGGCATGTATTGGCTTGGTTTGGTTTATTTTGGTTTAAATTGGTTAGACCTCCTTGGTTCATCATGATAAACCATCCCTTATAACTCACCAACCCTTTCTCTCTCTTCATTATTTCTTCTTCTTCTTTATTTACTCCTCTCCACCTACACCCAAGAGCCCTAGGCAAGTGCAACTTGCTTCATGATAGATCTCAAGTTTTATTGTTCCATTCTCTTCTTTACATGATTATAAGCCTCTTTAGAACTTGGAGTTTTTGATTTTCATGGATAGATTCTTCTAGATCTACATTGTAACTTTAGAGTTTCATGAGTTCATGGAGTTTTCTTGGTTTTTGACCTACTAAAACTTGTTATTTTCGAAAACTAATAGTTCCATGAGCAAGAGCACGAAATTTTGTATGAATTTGGTTTTTGATTCACCTCATTTCGAGTTAAAATGAAGTTTTTATGGCCAAAACAAGTTTTCTGAATTTTTCATGTCGGCTGAAGAATGTAGTACTGGCTGAATGTAAATTTTACGCAGGGAACCCTGTTTTTGCGTATTTTACGCAAAATTGTATCCTGAATGTAAATTTTATGCTGGAAACCCTGTTTTTGCGTATTTTATGCAGGATTGTATCCTGAATGCAAAATTTTACGCAGGAAACCCTATTTTTGCGTATTTTACGCAAGATTGTATCCTGAATGTAAATTTTACACAGAAAACCCTGTTTTTGCGTATTTTATGCAGGATTGTATCCTGAATGTAATTTTTATGCTGGAACCCTTCTCTTTTGCGTATTTTACGTAGAATTGAATTTTTGGCGTAAAAAGTGCACAGGATGACTGTTTTTGCCAAGTTTAGCTATTTTCTAGCCAGAATTTCGAAAAACTTAAACCATGAAAGTTGTATATCTTTTCTTTGGCTTCAAGAATATGTCACTAGTTATTTTATGCAAGTTTTTCTCATTCATATTAATGCATGAATAAAACACGATAGTGGCCTGTTAAGTCGCACTCTTAACAAGTATCAAGTAACATGATAATTCTTGATAGTGACCCGTCGTGGTGCACTCTTAACCAGTAACTTGACATGATAATTCTTGATAGTGGTCCGTTGTGACGCACCCTTAACTTGATAAAGTAAACCTACATGATAATCTCAATATGCCGTGCTAAGTAACTCTTGTCTTGACACCGTGGGTGTTTGTGCTTGTATAAGCTATATGCCTCATCTTACATCATGTCTAGGATATAAATTCCTGATTTCCACGGTCAGAGATTCATACTGAATCTGACTAGGATAATGACTAGAGTGATAAGTAGTTCATGAAGAGATTTCTCAGCTACAGGCAGTCCCGTTATCTAGGCACTTTAATTGGACTTGTAGCCTGCCGTCGAGTAGGACACATTTCTACCACACGGTCATGTATTGTACCCCCAAGTCACCTAATCCAACTCTCTCAACTTATGACCGGATAACCTGGATTAAGACTGCAAGGCTTGTGGCTGTTGGAACATATTGACGCATCTTGTTAGTAACTAAACTTGTGATAACCCTAGTTAGTTAAAGTATCAAGCCGTACTCTTTGCTTGGCCGTGAATGATGGATGGAGTCCTATCTTGTCTAGTCTTGCCTAGATCCAGTACATGGCTATCTCAGGACATGCTTGTTTATGCTTTACTTTATCGATAATTGGTTAGAGACTAAGTTCTGTTCAGGTGAAGGGTTACAACCCCGATCCTTGTTTGGTTTACGGGTTGTAACTTGGTTACCGGAATAGTCCGTTAGTCATCTTATCGTTTATCACCCTGCTTTCTCTAACTCGTGTCTTTCGTTATCTTTTATGTATCAGGTGCTAATATGCTGGTTTTAGTTCTTAAGTGAAGCCTCCCTTGTGGCACTTGCTCTTTCTGGGGTCTGACCCAGCTGGTTTTGTATGGCTAGATTTCAGAGTAGCTCCCGAGGATCTCCTTGTCTTCCAGCCAGATGGTGACCACTAGGCGCAACCCTGGCAACGAGTGGGTTCTTATTTTGCTCTCCCACTCCCTTGTAAAGATATTCTTTTGAGGCGTTTAGCCGTCGAGCAAGTGTTAGCTCGTTTGCAAATTTACTTACTGTATGCCTACGGGCTGTAACATGATTGACAAATCCTAGGGTTGATCATGTATGACTGAAACTCTTGCTAGTCTTCACGTTTTGTATGACTAGCTTCATGATCATCTGAATGTGTAAGGTTTTGGGATGCCTTACTTTGTATGTCTGATGATCTAACATCTTGTAACATTTACTTACTTGCTTGAGATTGAGACACTAGGCTGGTTCATGACCATAAGAGACTGATGGCTTGTAGTAAACCCTCATGCATCTAGATAGCCGTGATCATATTGCGAGGTGGGATTCACTTCAATGTACGTAGCTGGCTGTATCTGTCTCCCGCTCTCCAGTATTCTGGTTCTGGGGCGTGATAAGAACTTTTTGTATTGCACATAGGGAAGGTACGGAGTGGTTCTTTATCTTATCATTGCCCTAAGGCTTAGAACTGAACTGCAAGTATATAATATAAGAAAGGATATTGCTAAGAGTTAGCAGTCGAAGAGATAGCTGACCGAGCGAGCGAAGAAACGGAGGGATTTATTCACCCGATCGAGGAGTCAGCTATCGAGTCTGCAATCTACGAATCGAAAGCTACATACAAAATTGATTTTCTAGTCTCTCTCCCGTGATTATCTTTTGTTTGAGAGATTTTTATCATACTAGAGTAGCACAAATCGAGTTTTGTTTGATGAATCAATCACTGAAACAACATTTGAGATTCGATAATTTTTTTGACTCCCACCCAGCCCTCTCCTTCTATCTGGGTAATGACTACCCTGGAGGATTAGAGCTTCCCTCTACTCAACTCGTTATCCGAAGGTAACTAAGAAATTCCCTTAGGCCCAGTGACCACCTCTTGACTTCAGTCCATTGATGTCCACCTGGCTCTGCACCCGAACTTGATGAAGTGGTGACATCCGCCTTCCCCCTGTAAAAGCTGCTAAGGGACTTCAATCGTCAAGAGCTGCGAAGGAACTTCGATCCTTCCCCTTTCCCGGACTCGAGAACCCCTGAAGCGCACTTGGAGCATCTCAAGGAAAAGAGAGAAGTCGGATATCGTAGGCTTTAGATAAGATTCCTACTTTCTTTCTCTTTCCTTCCCGAAAAGGTGGATCAAAGAAAGGTGATGGAATCCTTGGTCAAGGGAGAGACTGCATCCCTTTCTTTCGGTAGCTCTTTGGGTTTCCCAAGGTGCGTAGCACACTATTTGATTTCAGTAAAGTAGTATACACCGCCAACAAAGACAAACAATACTGGGTCGTCAGATTCAGCCATATATGGCTGGGCAGGGTAACCATGCACTCCCAAAAACTTAGTGCAAAAAGAGTCAATAACTCTTAGTTTCATCTGAGGGGAAACCGAATGCAGTCTCAGTTTGACTTCCCTTACAATTTTATAAAACGACGTTCTATGCCGAAAGGAATTCTAAACCAGCGTGGCACTGCCTTCTAATTAATAGAACAAGAAGAAGAGGAAAAAACTAAGCTCATGTCCCTCCCAGTACGAGTATATGATTACGTCTTCCAAGCTAAAGAACTTGACTCGCGAGGTATTTCCCTCTTGCTTCAGTGAGAGTTCTTGTAAGAGTGTGAGAGTTGTTTGAGTTTGAGAGTTTCCTCCTCCTTCTATTACCTCCCTAACGGTTTGTTCAGTGAAACGACTTTCTTAGTTGCTTGTTCTTTCTTTCAGAACCTTGCGCGCTCAAAACGGTAATTCTTTGCTTGTTGCTTCAAAATACAGGGTTTGTAGATCTCCATATTTTACCCCTACACACGAAATTCCACTCTCCTCTGTCTCACTCAAGTGAATTGGTTTCGAGAGCATTCCGCAACTTGACCGATTCCTCGGAGTCGGAGGAAGATCGACCCTGAACAAGAAGGATCTCGATGTGAGATCTGTAGCAAAAAAACGTCCTGCCCCAGAACAGTAGCCCCCAAGCATATTCCCCTCTGTAGAATGCAGGATGTCCAGAAGAAAGAAGAAGCAACCTTCAGGAAGACTTTCACATTCTCAATCTTTCTCATAAGAAAAAGATTGCTCAATGCTGTCACGACTGGTACCCCCCTTGGCCTTCTTTATAATCGATATCATCTTCTTTGATCTCCTAATTATAGTGGTACGGTAGAAGAATCTTGTATTGGCATCTGCAGCCTGAAGTCATGTAATGCGAGATTGATCTTTCCAGTCCGTACAGTATTTCTACGATATCGTTATGATCAATTAATGGGACCTAGCCGGAAAGTATTCTTGCCTCTATCATTAGCTTGGGTAGTCCCCGTTTCTGGTGTTAGACAGATGCACAAGTGAACTTTCAATAGTACACATCTTTCTAGTGAAAATCATTCTTGGGGAAGAAAGAAAAGACGAATAATTAGTAGAAAGTAAACCACTCTTATGAAGTAGATCAGGGTTGAACCATATCATTTTTCTGTTGATCGAGCTAGAAGTGAACTGAGTTGTGCAGAACACTTCCCTGATGCTGTGAGACGGAGATAGCCTAGGATAAAGCCAGAGAAGATATATCAAATTTACCGGGTCGTCTTTGGCTGTAACGCCCTAGTCCCAAAATACTTAGGATTAAGTACGTAGCCATGCCAGCTGCACACATACGAAGTATACTCCAGTATATGGAAACTTCGTATGTATACATAAGCTGTGAAATGCAGTAAACCATGATAACTAAATCTCATCCACAAAATAAAAGAGTAATAATATAAATCAACTATGAATTTTGTCATTTATACAAGTAGTTGGGCGGAGACAAATCTACTACCAACCATTTAAATGAGAGAAAATATACAAGGAAAGGATGGATAAAATAGCAGGATGAACCAAGAGCAATCATCTTCGAAGGAATGGAGAAGATCATGGTCCTGGCTAGAATACCTATGAAAAGTCACAAAGCACACACCTGGAGAGATCATCAGGTCCTCAGAGGGACGTACCAAGATATAGGAAGAACATGCCATAACAAAATAAATATATAATATGTCACAAGACACAAATAAAGTAAAATTGTCGCAATCGTAACAAGGCTCAATATCTCATCATCGAAATAGTGAACTACCCCTACCACCAAACAAGGACAAGAGGTAGCATACTAATCCGTGATGTGACATTGTCCCATGTCATGACTAGAACGGAGAGCAACATGGCATTTACTAAGGTCTCCTAACCATTCTAATATGCAATTTAGAAGACATCTCAATGTATGGGTAGGTAAAGGCTGACTCCCCCATGACAAGATCACAACACACAATACACATACGTCAAGTACCAATACTATTAGCCGGCATAACTCGAGACTAGCGGCCCACGTGACCCATCAGTCCACATAGCTCGAGGCTAGTGACCGTCGCAACACGACTACCGTAGTACGTAGTTACTACGGCCATTTGCTTTTGGGTAGCCCATACATTTAACTATCTTCTCCCTTCCAAGGTCACTAACAGAAGGTAGTCCGCTAAGACTAGTTCCATATGCATATTAAAAGACAAGAAAGAAAAACAACTGAAAGCAAAATAAAGTAAACTATAAACAGTAAGTAATGGATCGAACTAGTAAACTAAAAAAAACAGACAATAAATATGTAGTAAATAAATAAATAAATATGTATCTAATTATAAACAGTAAATAAGGCAAGGTATCTTGCCTTAGGTTGTGTGCAAAAGGGCAGGATCCACTAGCTCGAACCATCAGAATAGTGAAGTAGAGATAGTCAATTATCGCAAACGTCCTCGGATGCTGAAATAAACATCCCCAACATTCCCAAAAAAAGAAAAATAGCAAGGATGGACTACCCATAAGTCCAATTCTGGACACAGGAGCAAAATCATAATTTTAGGTCAAAATGATATCCGTTGGTGGACCCGTTTTGTCCCAAAATGTGTGCCGGCACAATTTTGGTGCAAAACGGGTCGGTGGACCATGTACAATTTTGCCCTTTGGAGCGGGTCGCAGGCCCGCCAAATAGGCATTCCGGTCGACCTTCTCAGAATCGGACTAAACTTGGCATACAGGACCAAAAAAATAATATGGTCCTATTGGCATAAGTTTAATCTCAATAGACGAACGTACACAAAGTAATTAACAAATTTTCGAAGAGGACGATATGGTAAATTTTGACGGATATGCATCAAATTCGTCGCGTACACGCAACCAATTCGAGTTCCTTCAAAGTCCCACACGTCCACGAAGTCGATACGCACCTTTTGATGCTTTCAGTTCGTGATCATGTCGCACGGTTTGTCGGGACGGACGCCATATCGGAGAGTTTTCTAGGTTTTTGAAAATAGTTTTAATGCATTTTTCTTGATTTTTACACCAATTTATCTTACTATATAAACTACTGGAAATAAAACTAATGATGGGGTTTCCATCTTGGTTAGGTTGTCTACGTCCTTGTTCAAACAAATTTTTAGACAGTCGAAGGATCGACGATGATCTGCCTTCAAGTTGGGTGCATAGCTTATTCTTGGCTCTGTTTAAAGACAGATTTTTTTTCTATTTTGGCATCGAATTTTAACTCGACTTCGTTTTGATTTAGGTAGAAAATATCCAATGGGGTCGAAGGCCTATAGGTTGTGTTCTCAATGCTACAATTGGTTTGGGAAACGACGAGGAGACGGATGAGAAACATACATATAAAATTGTCGTCGCGACTGCTACTGTTGCGCGGTTACTGCTGCTATGCGGTGCGATTTTCGGCCAACTCCAGTGGTCCTCGGTGGCCGCGCGGTGGCGCAGGCGTGCGCGGGTGACAGGGGCTGGCGTGGCGAGGGGTGTGAGGGTTAGGCAACTCGTTAGGGTTGATCGACTCTTTTTCATATCGATCTTTCATATATATAGTGTTCATATATATACAATAGAGGGGTGCTATCGGGTTCAGGGTTTTGCCCTTTTTTTTCTTTTCTTTACCAATTGTATATATATATATATATATATATATATATATATATATATATATATATATATATATATATATATATATATATATATATATAGGTTCAGGGTTTTGCCCTTTTTTTTTCCTTTTCTTTACCAATTGTGTACATATATATATATATATATTGAAATAATAATTAAATAATTCATATAAATTCTTATATAATTTATAAGAATATTTCTAAAATATTTTGATAAGTAATTTTAGTATTTAAACCTAATAGCTATCTATATTGTAGAATTTCTTACTAATATTAATATTAGTAAATAATTCATTTATTAATTTTAATACATTATTTTAGCTAATAAAACCCTATAAATTAAAATAAAATTTCCTTATTTTTCAAAAAAAAAAAATAAGAATACCGTTTTGATACATTAGGTAGATAAATTTGTTACAAGTTCACCTATGTATATACATATTGTAGCCTTTATCTTGCTACCAAGATGATTAACAATTCTAGAAAAATTAAAAAGTAAAAAAAATAATGTAAAATATTTGAAATAAAATCCCTAAAATTTAGGGGTTTTACATCCTACTCAACTTATATTTCATCCACGAAATTAAAATAATTTTAATATATAAAAATATAAAATTAACGAGCTTAAATGTAAGGGAGGTCAGGTACATCATATCATAACTCGGTTTTCGTGAAGAGGGAGGTAGTTGTAAAAGTAATCCATGTTGTCATCCATATCCTACAAGATGATGTGTAATTGGTTCGAGGCCTACCCAACTTATAGAAGTTGGCTAACTGTAACATTCGTCATTACAGAATTTCTGGAAGGGACAGTTTCTAAGAGGAGGCACGTGGATATTGGACACTTCTGCCCGCACTCACGAATTCTAAGTGAGCCTAGATATGGTCAGTGCATCTTTGGTCAAAAAATACTATAAGGAAGTTACTACAATCAAATATTGTCACTCTAGGAGTCATGATTCTGACAAGCTGGTAGTGACCTCTTGTTTAAATATACTAAGGTGTGTCAGTTCAGAAGGATTCGTTTTACGTCTAAGATGGAAACTAAGAAGTGAGCTTGAAAAACTTAGGGTAAGAAGAATTTATGGCCAAGTGATGAGAATCTGTGATAATTAAAGCACCCATGCTATAGAATATGATTCGGCAAGGGTTTTGAAAACTCTAAGTCATAACGGCTAATATGTGGGGGATGATATTTTGTGTCGTGTATGAGGCAGGTACTTGCCTGAGTGGAATACATATGTCATAGATGTAATGCGTCTTGCATAAATCATAGGTATTTAGTTTGGTTAAGGGAATGGGTCGATATTGTATGGTTTGAAATCAATTGGAACAAAAAGGCATATATAGTTTGTTCTAAAGGAAGAATGCGTCATACGTATGGTAAAATTAAAATGGAGCACAAGAAGGTTTGTTTGTGCGGGACATGTATGTCATATATGTAGTTTGACTGATCTAGTCCATGAGTATGAAATTTGTTCGAGGGAACGGCTCGTGTTGTGCTCAAAAGATCAAAGTCACGGTAGAGGATATCAATTGATACGGATAAAGATGGACGTTATGAACCACTGAAAAAAAAATTATAGCTTAAATGTAATCAATCTACCTAAATTATTTGCTAATTCAAGAACTCTGCATTCTAGAGCAGCTTGTCAATACACTTCAAAAATTTCATTCTCAAAATTAAAACTAAGTATGATTTTTATGATAGATAGAAATTTGAGGAACCAAGGTTGCGATCTTTTACCGCGGTTATCTAAACTCAAGAGAAAGGGATATGAAATGCAATTCGAAGATCGTATCACAGCTTTCAGAAAGAAGGAAGGACAGTTATGGATGACATCCCATTCTAAGGGGTAAGAGTATGCTAAGGTCAAGGTTCTACGCAATTTACGCAAATTGGTTAAGCGAGGGAAGCGCAGTGATAGGGATCCTACGAAGGTCAAATTAGAGGAGATATATAAGGATCTAAGGTACTTATGATCATAGTCACAGACTCTATAGGAAGCCTAGGTATTACCTATTTAATATTTCCCATGTATTGACCATATTTTATCAAGATAGTAGGAAGGTCGTAGTCAAGCTTAAGCAAAAACAAGTTGGTACCACATGATACCATTCATCTCATAACATAGGCTACAAGAGATATGGTTACAAAATCTATGGAAGGAGAATTAGTGAGCTAAGAGGTGGGACCTACATAATAGGTATAAGTTTTATTTTATCAAGTTTGGTTTTATGGTCCAAATATGGCGATAGGCATGGATGGATTTCACTGGGTCTTAATAGGTTCTCTAATTGGACATCCACCCTTTTATTGAAGGAATCATAGGTTTTAATCTATATTCACTGGATGATATGCTATGAAATCATTCTGAGTCAATCCTAATAGGTTAGGGTAATCTTATATAGGTTTCAAGTCAAGTAATCGACAAATTTTTCAGCCGGGTTGGTTAACCAGGTTCCTAAAGCCCGAGAATACACCTTATGTGACTTTTGTGTTTAAGTAGCACAAAAAGGCTCAATTGAGTGGCACACTAGTGGCCTGTGCATAGTGGGCTTCGAGTAGATCACAACCATATATTGGGTCAAATAATTTGAGTCGAGGTTGGATATCTAACTGAAGTCAGAAAGGACAATGGTATTATGGTAGGGGTTATAGCTAGCTTTTTTGTCCTAAAAGTCGTATCATAAAAATAGAGTACAAGGGGACATATTTTAGTGGGACATGATATGTCTACATGAAGGTGGAGTTGTCTACATCTTGTATGTGAAGTTTGTTGGAAGGTAACAGCTGGTCTCGTACTCCAAATACTAATGTCACGGTCGGGGACACCAAATGATCTAAATGGAAAGTGGGATTTCATGGGGCATTAATTATCATCACAGTGGAAATTGACTTATCCTGATCATTCGGTAATCTTTATATATAAAAAAAATCGAAGGCTTAGACTCTATTCTCTCCAAAATTTCTTTCTCTAAATTAAGACGAAGGCACGGTTCTAGGATTAATGAGGTTATAAAATTTCAAAGTTGTTTTATTGTGCTTGGGCTCTGGGTATAAGGAATACTACGCAATGTGATAGATAACATGATATGGTAGATATGAATCAATTAAAAGGTGGTTCTCCGATTTCGAATAGATAGAACGATTGTGTAAATATAGCCTTCATGACCATAGGTGATATGGCAAAATAAGGGGGACATTCTGGGTATATCTTCCCTCAAATATGAGCATTTATTTTCCTGCAGTAGTAAAAGCGAAAAAAATAAGGAGTTTAAGGGAGATGGAATCAATGCGAATACGGGGTTCCCAGGATGATTGAATAATTCAACAGAGTTGTCAAAGCAATTGTAGATGAGTTCGTTGGGACGCCTATATCTCAATCCACGTAGGATGATTATATGAAGAGAGAACCAAGTGCACTAAGGTTGATCAGACCATAATACATTGATTCAAATTAGACGATATGTTAGTGGACGTCCCCAGTAAACACACGTCTTGAATAAGCTTGATAAAGAATAAGCTTGCAAAAGTGGGCTATAATAGCGGCGTTAGTCAACATAGTCAAAAATATAATTATGCGAGATTTATGATTGAAAGAAACATAATTAGTTTATGTTCATCGAACTATATATAAGACTCGTCCGATGTTCGTGGCTCTAAGTTGTCCTACTATTTTCTTTTCTCAGGTCTTGATTGAATGAATTAGTCATGGATCTTTAAGCACTATAGTCTAGGTAATCTTCTTAAAAATCCTCTTTAACGGGTTGTAAGGACAAATGGTGTGATAGGTTATGAGGCATACTACCCAACTTATAGGAGTTCAACTAGTAGGGTGATTAAGCATATACACTTATAACTAGTATGAGTCATCTTCCTAACCTCTCTATCAAGTACGAAGGAAATAATAAGAATTACAGTGGAAAGGATTCAAGCAGAAGAAAATCAAGGCAGTCGGACGAGAGTTCGAAATTAGGATCAATGGAGGAGATCAAGCATGTGGATGAGATACCTAGATTCTAATCCTATATGCAGGCTCACATCGGTACAGTAATATAACCGAAGTGATAAACTCGACTTGCATGGGCCACCATAAAAACATATAACGCCCTAGTCCCAAAATACTTAGGACTAAGTACGTAGCCATGCCAGCTGCACACATACGAAGTATACTCCAGTATATGGAAATCTCGTATGTATACATAAGCTGTAAAATACAGTAAACCATGGTAACTAAATCTCATCCACAAAATAAAAGAGTAAAAATATCAATCAACTATGAATTTTGTCATTTATACAAGTAGTTGGACGGAGACAAATCCACTACCAACCATTTAAATGAGAGAAAATATACAAGAAAAGGATGGATAAAATAGCAGGACGAACCAAGAGCAATAATCTTCGAAGGAATGGAGAAGATCACGGTCCTGGCTAGAATACCTATGAAAAGTCACAAAGCACACACCTGGAGAGATCATCAGGTCCTCAGAGGGACGTACCAAGATATAGGAAGAACATGCCATAATAAAATGAATATATAATATGTCATAGGACACAAATAAAGTAAAATAGTCGCAATCGTAACAAGGCTCAATATCTCATCATCGAAACAGTGAACTAGTCCTACCACCAAATAAGGACAAGAGGTAGCATACTATTTCGTAATGTGACATTGTTCCATGTCACGACAAGAACGGAGAGTGACATGGCATTTACTAAGGTCTCCTAACCATTCTAATATACAATTTGGAAGACATATCAATGTATGGGAAGGTAAAGGCTGCTCCCCCATGACAAGCTCACAACACACAATACACATACGTCAAGTACCAATACTATCAGCCGGCATAACTCGAGGCTAGCAGCACATGTGACCGATCAGTCCACATAGCTCGAGGCTAATTACTGTCGCAACACGACTACCGTAGTACGTAGTTACTACGGCCTTTTGCTTTTGGGTAGCCCATACATTTAACTATCTTCTCCCTGCCAAGGTCATTAACAGAAGGTAGTCCGCTAAGACTAATTCCATATGCATATTAAAAGACAAGAAAGAAAAACAACTGAAAGCAAAATAAATTAAACTATAAACAGTAAGTAATGGATCGAACTAGTAAACTAAAAATAAACAGACAATAAATATGTAGTAAATAAATAAATAAAGATGCATCTAATTATAAATAGTAAATAAGGCAAGGTATCTTGTCTTAGGTTATGTGCAAAAGGGCAGGATCCAGTAGCTCGAACCATCAGAATAGTGAAGTAGAGATAGTCAATTATCGCAAACGTCCTCGGATGCTGAAATAAACATCACCAACATTTCCAGAATAAGAAAAATAGCTCGGATGGACTACCCATAAGTCCAATTCTGGATACAGGGGAAAAATCATAATTTTGGGTCAAAACTATATACGTCGGTGAACCCGTTTTGCTCCAAAACGCGTACCGGCATAATTTTGGTACAAAACGGGTCAGTGGACCGTGTACAATTTTACCTTTTGGGGCGGGTCGCAGGCCCGCCAAATAGGCATTCCGGTCGACCTTCTCATTATCGGACTAAACTTGGCATACAGGACCAAAAAAATAATATGGTCCTATTGGCATAAGTTTCGTCTCGATAGACGAACGTACACAAAGTAATTAACAAATTTTCGAAGAGGCCGATAAGGTAAATTTTGACGGATACGCATCAAATTCGTCGCGTACACGCAACCAATTTGTAACGCCCTAGTCCCAAAATACTTAGGACTAAGTACGTAGACATGTCAGCTGTATATATACGAAGTACAAGGGCCTTGTATGTATACATAAGCTGTAAAATACAGTAAACCACAACTAACTAATCTCATCCACGAAATAAGAGAATAAAAGATATCATATAATGAATTGTTCTGATACAATATGTTGGGTGGAGACACATCCACTACCAACCAAAATAAAAAAGAAGAAGTACATGATATATAAAAGGACTAAGTAGAAGTAGCAAGGAGGAACCAAGTCACGTCATCTTCGAATAAATGGAAAAGACCGCGATCTCGGCTAGGATACCTACGGAAGACATGAACACACACACCTGGGGAATAACCAGGTCCTCAGAGGGACGTAACAAGATACAGGAAGAACAAACTAATATGAACTGTCAAAATAATAATAATATGCAAGACTCTCCTAGACACCAATATGCAAAAGGGAAGGCTAACCATCTATTGTGGAATTTAGAGGACAACTTTCATGCGCATGGGTAAGATTTAGGCTACATGTACATAACTGGCATCCAGTCATCTGTATCCGTCCGTAACGTCCAAAACGTCAGAGGGCCTCTGCAAATATAAATCGCCACAGTTCTATCCAGAGACTGTGGTTTACCTGTTTGGATTCTCATACACACTAGTGACTGTCCTACTCCAGTATTTTCCATACTGTTTAAGTCATGTCCATAACCTTCCCAGTTTTGTAACTGCTTGAGTCTCTATACCCTAGTCATAGCAGTTACGATCTAACCGTCACACGACAATAGAGATGGCCAGTTCATAAGTCATGCCCCTAGTAAAATGTCTCAAACCGTGTAGTGTGTGTGTCATGGCCAAGGAGATATAAGGATATCCCACAACAAGAAGGTAGTCCGCTAAAACTAAGTCAATATGCATAAAATAAAGTAACGACTAATAGAGTCGCTTGTACCCAACTGTGGCTTGGACGCGTAATTTATAACAAAAGAAACTAACAATATGAAACAAAGTAAATAATACAAAAAATAAATAATATGACAGTAAATTAGCAAGGTATACTTGCCTGAGTCTTGAGCACTGTGGTAGCAAAGATCAGACAGAAAAGTAGGTGGAACAACGGCTGCTGAGGAACTAAGGTCCAAACAAACATCTCCGGATGCTAAAAATAGTCTATCATCTAATTATAATTAATACTATACCTATTAGATTTATTTAATAAATTTTGAAATTAGGATATGGTATAGATTTTCGTATCAGCTTTCCAAAAAATAAAACGGATCACATTTTCGTGTCCGAAATCTTCCGAAATCACAAAAATACTGAAACACGTTTATTTTTGGGACACTAGATACTCAAACAGTTTTGCAAAAATCTATAGAACGAATTTTATCTATTAGAATATATTTTTGGAAACCTTACCTCGATATGCTTCTTTTAAAAAAAACTGAAGGCGAAACGGAGTTCGGAGCTATGAGATATCTTCATTCCAAGTTGCTCTTGCTGCTAAAAAGCGGGGCTGAATTCTAATGACGAATTTTATAGTTTCTATTGGACTAAAAATAATTTTGAATTATGGCTGATAGAAGGGGATGTATTGGGTTTATATAGGTATTTATTTCAGATTTATCTCCTAAATTAGATAGGATTTGATTTAAATAAATTGGAGTTTGCTTTATTAGGATAGGATATAGATAGAGATATTTTTCTAGTAGAAGTAGGATTAGTATTTATTTAAAATATTGTTTATATTTATCTAAATTATCTATAACATTATTTAAAATTACTATAGATAATAAATAGAGTTAATATTTATTTAAACAACCTTCATCTAATCTCATTTATACAAGCTGAAATATTTAATACTAAATTGACATTTATTCTATATTATGTAAATAGTGTACAATATAAGTAACATGTAAAAAGTAATAAAATTTATGAAATAAATCCTAAAATTTTGAGAAAAATTGTATAATATAGTTTAGATCCTTAATGTACTAGAAAAATAGCTTTATATATTTTTATACTAAATTCAATAATGAACACTATACTAAATATATGTAAAATAATACAAATTATATAATAAGTCAATAAATAGTTATTTAAAAATCCAAAAATTCCACAAATATTTATTTTGAAAAATTAGGGGGTTTACAAAAGTCTTATCTAGATAAGTACTAAGAAGAGTTTTAAATCCCTTGGATTTTCTACTATTTAATTCAAATTGATTTAAAAGTAACTCAATAAAATATAATCCAATGTAGATAGATTCTACCTCTAATTTAAACTGTATTTAAATAACTTAATATTTTTTTCCAACTTAAATCACCATAATTAATTACATATTAAAACAACCCATATTTAATATACGTTTTTCGAAATAATATATTAATGATAATAATTAATTTCGAAAATACAAATATATATACACTCGCATGCAAAAAATAATACTTACATAAAATACAGTTTTTTCTAAATTACTAGTTATACTAGTACCATAAAATAAAATGGCCCTTTTTTAAAATAAAAATAAAGTTTGGCAATCCTCGACGCGACGAATTTACAACTTCAAGCAATATAAAATATTTATCGTCTATTATTTTGAAATATTTTCTACATCTATATAATTAAAATATTTTATAAAAATATGTACTTCGCACTTATTCGCACTTGACAAAAAATTTATGAAACGCAAACTCGTACGCGACGTACAAATACGAAGTACAAAAATCAATACCATATTTATTAAAAAAATTGTAGTAGAAATTTAGGAATTTTACATCCTACCCAACTTACAAGAATTTCATCCTCGAAATTTAGGAATAACTTGGGTAGAGGAGACAGAAAGAGTTCATCAATACCGAAATACGATTAAATTTTTGGATGAGGCAAAGAAACGACGTTCGACACAAACAAGCATTGGAAGATCGTGATTTTGATATCTGCGAAAATACATCATGGTTATTGAATTGAAGAAGGGTCTCTAGTTAAGGTAATAAAATTATGATAATACGAATTAGAGAATAGAAAGAATTTGAGTAGGTCAAAGAGAATAATTTAGACATTTATGAGAGATGGTTTCTTGGGCGAATATAGTCGTTTAAGGTATGGTTAAGGAAATGATTTGAATCATTTTCTAGTCTCAAGAACGATTAGAAGGTTGCGATGATGAATCTAGGGTAGAGAAAAAAGGTAACTCAAGACGGGGATATAGTCACATTGGTTGGTCAGTGGTTAACTATCTTGGCAATAGAGGGTGGGCAACTAAGGGGATATCAAGTACGAGTGTTTGTCTTTCTAATATAGACAAAAAACGTAAATAATAAAGAGTTCGAAGAAGATATTATCGAATACGAATAAGTGGTTCAAAGACGATTGAAATTTTTTAAAAAGAATTGCCAAGGCAGTCGTGGAGGGAATTCTAGAGGCCAAGTTTGACTATGTCTCCATCCACGTCGAACAACATATGGAAAGTGAACCAAAGTGCACTAGATTGATCAGACCATCATGCACCGGTTCTGATTATACAATGTATTAGTGGGCGTCCCCAATAATACATATGTCGTGAACAAGCTCGATAAAAGAATAAGCTTGCAAAACTAAGGCTAAATTAGCATCATAAGATAGTCAAAATATAAGTAAGGAATACTAATGAAGGAAATTAAATAGTCAAAGATCCATTAAATCTAAGTCTTGCCCGAAGTTTGGGCTTATGCAGTCGTCCTAGTGTTTTCTTATCTACGGCTTGGTTGACTAGATAAGTTAGGGTCCTCTGAATTCTATAGTCTAAGTAAACTTATCAATATGGGTCACAAGGACAAAGGTTTGTTAGGTCATGAGATATTCTACCCAACTTACAAGAGTTAAACTAGTAGTGTGATGGGACAATGGGTCAAACAATCAAGATAAAGCACAAAGTTAAGCATTTAAGGAATTAAGTAGAGCAAAATCACATATCGGATCAAAAGAATTGAGTCGAGGTTGAATCCCTATCCTTGGTCGAAAAATATATTGGTATCATGGTAAAGGTTATAGTATAGTCTTTATGACTCGAAAGTTATATCATAAAAATAGAGTACCAAGGGATGTGTTTGAGTGGGACATGATATATCTACATGAAGGTGAGCTCGTCTAGGTCTTACATATGAAATTTGTTGGAAGGTAACATCTAGTATTACACTCCAAATATCAAAGTCACGGTAAAGGACACAAAAAGATCTAAAATAGAAAGTGGGAGTTCATGAAGTGACAATTAATGCATAAACATTAAAGAAGATCAAGTTGAAGCATGAAATAAAATTAATTAAGCAATCTAGTAAAATAATTTAGGGACATAGTTTTCAGAGAGAAGATAGTCTCCTAGGTGGATACAGTCAAGCAACGATTAATTCATTTCTTAAATTTCAAACGGTTAGAAGGTCACAATAAAAGATCTGGATTTGGAAAAATGTCGAGTAAGTCAAAATTGAGATATAATCACATGGTTTGGTAGATGACTAACTTCACCTGTGTATGTGCAATGATCATGGATGATATGGCAATTAATGGGGTATACTTCCATCTCATTAAGGTGACCCTATGTCTATCTTGGTTTCTTATCAATACAAGTCTAAACTTCTAATTTTTCGAGCTTCCTTAACAATTCTCAATGGGATTCTCAAATTAATTTACCAAAAATTATTTTATGTCGCCAAGTATAAACATACTTTAAAATTTTAATTCCTTCAATAAATCTCGAGTTATCCCTTTAGATTATTGTCAATACCTTTTCTCTCCTTATTTTTTTACCAACATTTAATACACAAATCGAAATCTTAAACTCAAAATCTAAATAACTTTATTTTTAAATCACATGGCACGAAAAACTTAAGATATATTTTTTTCTCTTTCACATCCCCATATATTATAAGTATTTCTAAAACCTTCAAATAAAATTTTATTTTCTCCATCTTATAGGATTTATCGGTCCTTTCGTGAATATCTTCCAACAGTCTCAAATTAACCTTTATCATAACACCAATAAATTGTTCATCAAGTTTTTAATGTTATCAATCCAACTTTAAACTCAAAATAATTTTATCAATCAATCATCAAATATAAATTTGAAATTTGAAATTTCCTTCAATCAATTTCATATCTTCGAAAATATTTTAAACCAAAATTTTTACTATCATCCTTCAAAAACAAACTTGTAAATCTTACCACTAAAGTTAAAAATCTTAAGCTATTTCTTATATCGATTTCATACTCAAATAAATCGTAACTATTTCACAAAAATTAACATTTTGTTTTCTCAATTTATCAATCCTTTAGTAGTATCAAGATAAAATACATCTCTACTACCCAACTTAGAATTTGCTAACTCTTAAGATCATACTTTTAGGAAACATAAATGCTTTTATACACAAATAAGACCTCAATGTATACTAATTGTCAATGTAATCCTTCTAGCCATGTGTTTAACCTATGAGCATATACTAGTGTAGTCATCTTCCTAGTTGTCACTAAGCACGAAACTAAGAATTTACGATAGAAGGAGTCAAGCAAGATGCAAATCAAGAAGGTCGAACGAGAGTTCGAAATTTGAAGTCAAGAAAGGATGTCAAGTAGATGGATAAGATTCTAGATACTAATCCTATACGCAGGCTCACATCGGTACAATTACGTAACCTAAGTGATAAACTGGACCTGCATGGGCCACCACAAAAACATGTAACGTCCCAGTCCCAAAATACTTAGGACTAAGTACGTAGACATGCCAGCTGTATACATACGAAGTACAGGGGCCTTATATATATACATAAGCTGTAAAATGCAGTAAACCACAACTAACTAATCTTATCCACAAAATAAGGGAATAAAAGATATCATATAATGAATTGTTCTGATACAATATGTTGGGTGGAGATGCATCTACTACCAACCAAAATAAAAAGGAAGAAGTACATGATATATAAAAGGACTAAGTAGAAGTAGCAAGGAGGAACCAAGTCACGTCATCTTCGAATAAATGGAGAAGACCACGATCCCGGCTAGGATACCTGCGGAAGACATGAACACACACACCTAGGGAATAACCAGGTCCTCAGAGGGACGTAACAAGATACAGGAAGAACAAGCTAATATGAACTGTCAAAATAATAATAATATGCAAGACTCTCCTAGACACCAATATGCAAAAGGGAAGGCTAACCATCTATTGTACAATTTAGAGGACAACTTTCATGCGTATGTGTAGAATTTAGGCTACATGTACGTAACTGGCATCCAGTTATCTGTATCCGTCCGTAACGTCCAAAACGTCAGAGGGCATCTACAAATATAAATCGCCACAGTTCCATCCGGAGACTGTGGTTTACCTGTTTGGATTTCCATACACACTAGCGACTGTCCTCCCCCAGTATTTCCCACACTGTTCAAGTCATGTCCATAACCTGTCCAGTTTTGTAAGTGCTTGAGTCTCTATACCCTAGTCATAGCAGTTACGATCTAACTGTCACACGACAATAGAGATGGCCAGTCCATAAGTCGTGCCCCTAGTAAAATATTTCAAACCGTGTAGTGTGTGTTTCATGGCCAAGGAGATATAAGAATATCCCACAATAAGAAGGTAGTCCGCTAAAACTAAGTCAACATGCATAAAATAAAGTAACGACTAATAGAGTCGCTTGCACCTAAGTGTGGCTTGGACGCGCAATTTATAACAAAGAAAACTAACAATATAAAACAAAGTAAATAATATAAAAAATAAATAATATGACAGTAAATTAGCAAGGTATACTTGCCTGAGTCCTGAGCACTGTGGTAGCGAAGATCAGACAGAAAAGTAGGTGAAACAATGGCCGCTGAGGAACTAAGGTCCAAACAAACATCTCCGGATGCTGAAAATAGTCTATTATCTAATTATAATTAATACTATACCTATTAGATTTATTTAATAAATTTTGAAATTAGGATATGGTATATATTTTCATATCAGCTTTCCGAAAAACAAAACGGATCACATTTTCGTGCCCGAAATCTCCCGAAATCACAAAAATACTGAAACACGTTTATTTTGGGACACTAGATACTCAAACAGTTTTGCAGAAATCTATAGAATGAATTTTATCTATTAAAATATATTTTGGGAACCTTACCTCGATACGCTTCTTTTAAAAAAACTGGAGGCGAAACGGAGTTCGGAGCTATGAGATATCTTCGTTCCAAGTTGCTCTTGCTGCTAAAAAAGGGGGCTGAATTCTAATGACGAATTTTATAGTTTCTATTGGACTAAAAATAATTTTGAATTATCGCTGATAGAAGGGGATGTATTGGGTTTATATAGGTATTTATTTCAGATTTATCTCCTAAATTAGATAGGATTTGATTTAAATAAATTGGAGTTTGCTTTATTAGGATAGGATATAGATAGAGATATTTTCCTAGTAGAAGTAGGATTAGTTTTTATTTAAAATATTATTTATATTTATCTAAATTATCTATAACATTATTTAAAATTACTATAGATAATAAATAGAGTTAATATTTATTTAAACAACCTTCATCTAATCTCATTTATACAAGCTGAAATATTTAATACTAAATTGACATTTATTCTATATTATGTAAATAGTGTACAATATAAGTAACATGTAAAAAGTAATAAAATTTATGAAATAAATCTAAAATTTTGAGAAAATTTGTATAATATAGTTTAGATCCTTAATGTACCAGAAAAATAGCTTTATATATTTTTATACTAAATTCACTAATGAGCACTATACCAAATATATGTCAAATAATACAAATTATATAATAAGCCAATAAATAGTTATTTAAAAATCTAGAAATTCCACAAATATTTATTTTGAAAAATTAGGGGGTTTACAAAAGTCTTATCTAGATATGTACTAAGAAGAGTTTTAAATCCCCTTGGATTTTCTACTATTTAATTCAAATTGATTTAAAAGTAACTCAATAAAATATAATCCAATGTAGATAGATTCTACCTCTAATTTAAACTGTATTTAAATAACTTAATATTTTTTTCCAACTTAAATCACCATAATTAATTACATATTAAAACAACCCATATTTAATATACGTTTTTTGAAATAATATATTAATGATAATAATTAATTTCGAAAATACAAATATATATACACTCGCATGCAAAAATAATACTTACATAAAATATAGTTTTTTCTAAATTACTAGTTATACTAGTACCATAAAATAAAATGGCCCTTTTTTAAAATAAAAATAAAGTTTGGCAATCCTCGACGCGATGCATTTACAACTTCAAGCAATATAAAATATTTATCATCTATTATTTTGAAATATTTTCTACATCTATATAATTAAAATGTTTTATAAAAATATGTACTTCGCACTTATTCGCACTTGACGAGAAATTTACGAAACGCAAACTCGTACACGACGTACAAATACGAAGTACAAAAATCAATACCATATTTATTAAAAAAATTGTAGTAGAAATTTAGGGGTTTTACACAATTTGAGTTCCGTCAAAGCCCCACACGTCCGCGAAGTCGATAGGCACCTTTCGATTCTTTCAGTTCGTGATCATGTCGCCCGGTTTGTCGAGACGGACGTCATATCGGAGAGTTTTCTAGGTTTTTGAAAATAGTTTTAATGCATTTTTCTTGATTTTTACTCCAATTTATCTTACTGTATAAATTATTAGAAATAAAACTAATGATGGGGTTTCCATCATAGTTAGGTTGTCTACGACCTTGTTTAAACAAATTTTTTAGACAATCGAAGGTTCGACGATGATCTGCCTCTGGGTGCATGGCTTGTTCTTGGCTCTATTTAAAGACAGATTTTTTTTCTATTTTGGCATCGAGTTTTAACTCGACTTCGTTTTGATTTAGGTAGAAAATATCCAATGGGGTCGAAGGCCTATAGGTTGTGTTCTCAATGCAACAATTGGTTTGGGAAACGACGAGGAGACGGATGAGAAACATACCTATGAAATAGCCGTCGTGACTGCTACTGTTGCGCGGTTACAGCTGCTATGCGGTGCGATTTTCGGCCAACTCCAGTGGTCCTCAGTGGCCGCACGGTGGCGCAGGCGTGCATGGGTGACTGGGGATGGCGTGGCGAGGGGTGTGAGCGTTAGGAAGCTCTTTAGGGTTGATCGACTCTTTTTCATGTCGATCTTTCATATATATAGTGTTCATGTATATACAATAGAGGGGTGCTATCGGGTTCAGGGTTTTGCCCTTTTTTTCCTTTTCTTTACCAATTGTGTGTGTATATATATATATATATATATATATATATATATATATATATATATATATATATATATTTATTTATTTATTTATATATATACAATGAAATAATAATTAAATAATTCTTGTAAATTCTTATAAATTTTATAAGAATATTTCTGAAATATTTTGTTAAGTAATTTGAGTATTTAAACCTAATATCTATCTATATTGTAGAATTTATTGCTGATATTAATATAAGCAAATAATTCATTTATTAATTTTAATACATTATTTTAGCTAATAAAACCCTATAAATTAAAATAAAATTTCCTTAAATTTAAAAAAAATAAGAATACCGTTTTGATACATTTGGTTGATAAATTTGTTACAAGTTCACCTATGTATATACATATTGTAGACTTTATCTTGCTACCAAGATGATTAACAATTCTAGAAAAATTAAAAAGTAAAAAAAATACTGTAAAATATTTCAAATAAAATCCCTAAAATTTAGGGGTTTTATATCCTACTCAACTTATATTTCGTCCACGAAATTAAAATAATTTTAATCTATAAAAATATAAAATTAACGAGCTTAAATGCAAGGGAGGACAGGTACGTCATATCATAACTCGATTTTCGTGAAGAGGTAGGTAGTTGTAAAAGTAATCCATGTTGTCATCCATATCCTACAAGATGATGTGTTATTGGTTCAAGGCCTACCCAACTTATAGAAGTTGGCTAACTGTAACATTCGTCATTACAGAATTTCTGGAAGGGACAGTTTCTAAGAGGAGGCACGTGGATATTGGACACTTCTGCCCGTACTCACAAATTCTAAGTGAGCCTAGATATGGTCAGGGCGTCCCTGGTCAACAAATACTATAAGGAAGTTACAAAAATCAATATTGTCACTCTAGGAGTCATGATTCTGACAAGCTGGTAGTGACCTTGTTTGAATATACTAAGGTGTGTCGGTTCAGAAGGATTCGTTTTACGTCTAACATGGGAACTAAGAAGTGAGCTTGAAAAACTTAGGGTAAGAAGAATTTATGGCCAAGTGATGAGAATCTGTGATAATTAAAGCACCCATGCTATAGAATATGATTCGGCAAGGGTTTTGAAAATTCTAAGTCATAACGGCTAATATGTGGGGGATGGTGTTTGGTGTCGTGTATGAGGCAGGTACTTGCCTGAGTGGAATACATATGTCATAGATGTAATGCGTCTTGCATAAATCATGGGTATTTAGTTTGGTTAAGGGAATGGATCGATATTGTATGGTTTAAAATCAATTGGAACAAAAAGGCATATATAGTTTGTTCTAAAGGAAGAATGCGGCATACGTGTGGTAAAATTAAAATGGAGCACAAGAAGGTTTGTTTGTGCGGGACATGCATGTCATATATGTAGTTTGACTGATCTAGTCCATGAGTGTGAAATTTGTTCGAGAGAACGGCTCGTATTGTGCTCAAAAGATCAAAGTCACGGTAGAGGGTATCAATTGATACGGATAAAGATGGATGTTATGAACCACTGAAATTTTTTT
Organism: Iris pallida; assembly: GCA_029216955.1. Lineage (NCBI taxonomy): Eukaryota > Viridiplantae > Streptophyta > Magnoliopsida > Asparagales > Iridaceae > Iris > Iris pallida. The sequence continues at coordinate 13,776,979 of JANAVB010002795.1, forward strand.
TTATAGCTTAAATGGAATCAATCTACCTAAATCATTTGCTAATTCAAGAACTCTGCATTCTAGAGCAACTTGTCAATACACTTCAGACATTTCGTTCTTAAAATTAAAACTAAGTACGATTTTTATGATAGATAAGAATTTGAGGAACCAAGGTTGCGATCTTTTACCGCGGTTATCTAAACTCACGAGAAAGGGATATGAAATACAATTCGAAGATCGTATCACAACTTTCAGAAAGAAGGAAGGACAGTTATAGATGACATCCCATTCTAAGGGGTAAGAGTATGCTAAGTTCAAGGTTCTACGCAATTTACGCAAATTGGTTAAGCGAGGGCAGCGTAGTGATAGGGATCCTACGAAGGTCAAATTAGAGGAGATATATAAGGATCTAAGGTACTTATGATCATAGTCATAGTCTCTCTAGGAAGCCTACGTATTACCTATTTAATATTGCCCATGTATTGACCACATTTCATTAAGATAGTAGGAAGGTCATAGTCAAGCATAAGCAAAAACAAGTTGGTACCGCACAATACCATTCATCTCATAACACAGGCTATAAGAGATATGGCTACAAAATCTATGGATGGAGAATTAGTGAGCCAAGAGGTAGGGCCTACATAATAGGTATAAGTTTTATTTCATCAAGTTTGGTTTTATGGTCCAAATATGGCGATTGGCATGGACGGATTTCACTGGGTCTTAATAGGTTCTCTAATTGGACATCCACCCTTTTATTGAAGGAATCATAGGTTTTAATCTATATTGACTGTATGATATGCTATGAAATCAATCTGATTTATTCCTAATAGGTTAGTGTAATCTTATATAGGTTTCAAGTCAAGTGGTCGACAAATTTTTTAGCCTGGTTGGTTAACCAGGTTCCTAAAGCCCGAGAATACGCCTTCTGTGACTTTTGTGTTTAAGTAGCACAAGAAGGCTCAATTGAGTGGCACACTAGTAGCATGTGCATAGTGGGCTTCGAGTAGATCACAACCATATATTGGATCAAATGATTTGAGTCGAGGTTGGATCTCTAACTGAAGTCAGAAAGGACAATGATATTATGGTAGGGGTTATAGCTAGCCTTTTTGTCGTAAAAGTCATATCATAAAAATAGAGTACAAGGAGACATATTTTAGTAGGACATGATATGTCTACATGAAGTAGGAGTTGTCTACGTCTTGTATGTGAAGTTTGTTGGAAGGTAACAGCTGGTCTTGTGCTCCAAATATTAATGTCACGGTAGGGGACACCAAATAATCTAAATGGAAAGTGGGAGTTCATGGGGCAATAATTATCATCATAGTGGAAATCGACTTATCCTGATCATTCGGTAATCTTAGTATAAAAAATATCGAAGGCTTAGACTCTATTCTTTCCAAAGTTTCTTTCTCTGAATTAAGACTAAGACACGATTCTAGGATTAATGATGTTATAAAATTTCAAAGTTGTGTTATCGTGCTTGGGCTCTGGGTTTAAGGAATACTACACAAAGTGATAGATAACATGATATGGTAGATATGAATCAATTGAAAGGTGGTTCTCCGATTTCGACTAGATAGAACGATTGTGTAAATATAGCCTTCATGACCATAGGTGATATGGCAAAATAAGGGGGACATTCTGGGTATATCTTCCCTCAAATATGAGCATTTATTTTCCCGCAGTAAGTAAAAGCAAAAACAATAAGGAGTTTAAGGGAGATGGAATCAATACGAATATGGGGTTCCCAGGGCGATTTAATAAGTCAACAGAGTTGTCAAAGCAATTGTAGATGAGTTCATAGGGACACCTATATCTCAATCCACGTAGGATAATTATATGAAGAGCGAGCCAAGTGCCCTAAGGTTGATCAGACCATAATACACTGATTCAAATTAGACGATATATTAGTGGGTGTCTCCAGTAAACACACGTCTTGAATAAGCTTGATAAAGAATAAGCTTGTAAAACTGGTCTATAATAGCGACGTTAGTCAAGATAGTCAAAATATAACTACGCAAGATTTATGATTGAAAGATAGATAATTAGTTCATGTTCATTGAACTATAAGACTTGTCCGATGTTCGTGGCTCTAAGTTGTCCTACTATTTTCTTTTTCATGTCTTGATTGAATGAATGAGTCATGGATCTTTAAGCACTATAGTCTCGATAATCTTCTTAAAAATCCTCTTTAATGGGTTGCAAGGACAAATGGTGTGATAGGTTATGAGGCATACTACCCAACTTATAAGAGTTCGACTAGTAGGGTGATTGAGCATATACACTTATAACTAGTATGAGTCATCTTCCTAACCTCTCTATCAAAATGATAAGAATTACAGTGGAAAGGATTCAAGCAGAAGAAAATTGAGGTAGTCGGACGAGAGTTCGAAATTAGGATCAATGGAGGAGATCAAGCATGTGGATGAGATACCTAGATTCTAATCCTATATACAGGCTCACATCGGTACAGTAACGTAACCGAAGTGATAAACTCGACTTGTATGGGCCATCATAAAAACATATAACGCCCTAGTTCCAAAATACTTAGAACTAAGTATGTAGCCATGCCAGCTGCACACATACGAAGTATACTCCAATATATGGAAACCTCGTATGTATACATAAGCTTTGAAATGCAGTAAACCATGATAACTAAATCTCATCCACAAAATAAAAGAGTAATAATATAAATCAACTATAAATTTTGTCATTTATACAAGTAGTTGGGCAGAGACAAATCCACTACCAACCATTTAAATGAGAGAAAATATACAAAGAAAGGATGGATAAAATAACAGGACGAACCAAGAGCAATCATCTTCGAAGGAATGGAGAAGATCACGGTCCTGGCTAGAATACCTATAAAAAGTCACAAAACACACACCTGGAGAGATCATCAGGTCCTTAGAGGGACGTACCAAGATATAGGAAGAACATGCCATAATAAAATAAATATATAATATGTCATAAGACACAAATAAAGTAAAATAGTCCCAATTGTAACAAGGCTCAATATCTCATCATCGAAACAGTGAACTACCCCTACCACCAAACAAGGACAAGAGGTAGCATACTATTCCGTGATGTGACATTATCCCATGTCACGACTAGAACGGAGAGTGACATGGCATTTACTAAGGTCTCCTAACCATTCTATTATACAATTTAGAAGACATCTCAATGTATGGGTAGGTAAAGGCTGACTCCTCTATGACAAGCTCACAACACACAATACACATACGTCAAGTACCAATACTATCAGTCGGCATAACTCGAGGCTAGCGGCCCACCTGACCCATTAGTCCACATAGCTCGAGGCTAGTTACCGTCGCAACACGACTACCGTAGTACGTAGTTACTACGGCCTTTTGCTTTTGGGTAGCCCATACATTTAACTATCTTCTCCCTTCCAAGGTCACTAACAGAAGGTAGTCCTCTAAGACTAGTTCCATATGCATATTAAAAGACAAGAAAGAAAAACAACTGAAAGCAAAATAAAGTAGACTATAAACAGTAAGTAATGGATCGAACTAGTAAACTAAAAATAAATAGACAATAAATATATGTAGTAAATAAATAAATAAAGATGCATCTAATTATAAACAGTAAATAAGGCAAGGTATCTTGTCGTAGGTTGTGTGCAAAAGGGCAGGACCTAGTAGCTCGAACCATCAGAATAGTGAAGTAGAGATAGTCAATTATCGCAAACGTCCTCGGATGCTGAAATAAATATCACCAACATTCCCAGAATAAGAAAAATAGCTAGGATGGACTACCCATAAGTCCAATTCTGGACACAGGAGAAAAATTATAATTTTGGGTCAAAACGATATCCGTCGATGGACCTGTTTTGTACCAAAATGCGTGCCGGCACAATTTTGGTGCAAAATGGGTCGGTGGTCCGTGTACAATTTTGTCCTTTGGAGCGGGTCGCAGGCCAGCCAAATAGGCATTCTGGTTGCCCTTCTCATAATCGGACTAAACTTGGCATACAGGACCAAAAAAATAATATGGTCCTATTGGCATAAGTTTCGTCTCGATAGACGAACGTACACAAAGTAATTAACAAATTTTTGAAGAGGCCGATACGGTAAAATTTGAGGGATACCATCAAATTTGTCGCGTACATGCAACCAATTCGAGTTTCGTCAAAGCCCCACACGTCTGCGAAGTCGATACGCACCTTTCGATGCATTCAGTTCGTGATTATGTCGCCCGGTTTGTCGGGACGAATGCCGTATCGGAGAGTTTTCTAGGTTTTTGTAACGCCCCAATCCCAAAATACGTAGGACTAGGAACGTAGACATGTCAGCTGTATACATACGAAGTATACTCTAATATATGGTAACCTCGTATGAATACATAAGCTGTAAAATGCAGTAGAACCATAACTAATCTCATCCACACAAAATAAATGAATAAAAGATATCATATAATCAACTATGAATTGTCATTGGTACATATATTTGGGCGGAGACAAATCCACTACCAACTATAAAAAAGAAATACATGATATACAAAAGAATAATTTTGGCGAGCGAAGCGAAGACGATCAAAGTGCAATCATCCTCGGAGAAATGGAGATGATCATGGCCACGGCTAGAACACCTGCGAAAAACAAGATCACATACCTGGCGAGATAACCTGGTCCTCAGAGGGATGTAACAAGACACGTAATATCATGCCATATAAACTGAATAAATATTGCTCAAATAAATAGGTCAATTGAATTATAATATGGTCTAATACATACCTATTGAGCTAGTTTACCATCCCCCCAACCAAACAAGGACATGAGATGGAAACTAATTCACGGTGGCGTATCTTTCCATGCTATGAATCCAATATGGTATCCGGACCCCAACAAGGTACAATACCTTCTCATCGAAGTAGTAATTCACACCTACAACTAAACAAGGACAAGATGTGACGAACTAATATGCGACAAGTTATTGTTCCAAGCCACGGTCAGATATAAGTATCCAAACCAAAAGTACTCATACCTAACGGATAAGGTAGCCTAACCATTTTAAGTGAAATATAGTTAAGAACAATCATTCCTACGCATGGGCCCTGGCTAAATAGGATCGGCGTAGTCCCCCCTTGGGGCACCACAGGCCCAATTAATAAGAGCATAACGTTCCGCAGAACGTCAGTGGCCGTCAGTAATCATGGGTAATATCACCCGCGTCTCCGACAGAGCTCACGGGTTACAAAAGGGAAAGTGCATCGAAGCCCATACGCTAAGGAATTGTCCTCCCCGCCCAATGCCTACTATGTTGTATCCACAACACAAAACCTCTATTAACCGCTAAGTCAAACTAAGCATGCAACCTCTATTAGCAGTTATTCCTATCGCACGGCTTATACGTACCGGTGGCCATGCCAGTCACGCATGTCCGTGTTCTACATGCGGCATACAACTTCGTGTACAACGTGTCAAGGCCAATGAATGCAACACACAAAGGTGGTCCCTTAAATCTAGGTTTAATGTGTAAAAAAAATAATACATAGTAGAAAATATAACTGAACAGTAACTTCTAACAGGTTATGCCATGTATCACAGTTTATTTTGTATAAAGAAAATAATAAATAATGCATGAAATATGAGCTAAAATAAATAAACAGCAAATGACATGGTATCTTGCCTGGTAGTACGTCTGGTGTGCTGCGATAATCACGGTGGCATGAACCGCGACTTCGGTACGATAACTATGCAAGGTGACCTCTGATGGTGGCACGGACAGTTCCATCGGGTCCAGGATGGTTAAATTGATTAGGGTCGATAGGAGGAAGGACAGAATTGGCAGGAGGATAGGAATAATGGGCGTAGTTACGGACGGAAGGATAGTCGAAAGAAAATTAGGTAAATAATATATATACGATTTTTTGAAAACTATTTACAATCCTTGAAAACTATATTTTACTATTCCGAGATATTTATAAGTAGTAAAAATTGTTTTTTTAAGAAGAAAAACTATAATTACCTATTATAATATTTTATATAATACTTGAAAATATGTACAACAATTTGGAGTACATTAGTTAAAATTTTAAATAAATATAAAAATCAAAAAAATATTTTAGGGCTAGTCAAAAGTAATAATTTTGGTCAAAGCTTTAAATAGAAAGAAATAATCAATAATATATTTAGGGTTTTCTAAATATGTCTTTGAAACCAAATGCTGGATAATAATTATACATTATTTTTAGCAATACAAAATATATACATGTTTAGGCAAAAAGTCATAACAAAATAACAATAATATTTTTAGGGCTTTTAAGCCCCATCTTGTACTATATATAGGGTCAAGTCCCCAAAAATTCATATATTGTTTTACAAAGTATAAAATTTATATATATATAATTAATAACAATAGTATTATAAAATATACTGTTTTTACTCAAATAATAATAATAATAATAATAATAATAATAATAATAATAATAATAATAATAATAATAATAATAGAAATTGTATACTGTAGGTGCTCCTCTCGAAGAAGAGCACACCACAGTAGTGAAAAGAGAAAAAAATAAAATAATAATAAAAATGAAAAGAAAAAAATTAAAAGAAGGAGAGAGAAAGAAAGGTGGGAGAAGAGGAGTGAAGAGCGGGGGAACGAAGGATGGAGTCGGGAGGCTGAGGATGAGGATGAGCGGAGGAGAGGGGTTTCCGGTGGTGGGCGGTGCCGGTGGCGCGCAGGCAGGGTTGAGAGGGAACTGGGCGCTGTGGACGTTGGTGGGGCGGCGCGCGCTCGGCGCTGGATGCAGCGGCTAGGGCACGCCGGTCGGCGGAGAAGGCACGGCTCGGTCCAGATCGAGGGTGCGGTAAGGGGCGCTCACGGCTGTGAACTCAGGGGTACGATCAAAGTGGAGTCGCCTGATCTTAGCAGTGGCTAGGTCAGCAATTAAGCGGAGACGAGCGGTTGTGATGAAGAGAAGGTCGGGTGGCCGAAAAAGGTCTGGGCTTGACGCTGGCGGAGAGGTGCTCGGTTGTCTGGGCTGGAAGAAGGAACGGCGACTGTGGTTTGTGTGAGACTGCGACGAAGGTACGGCCTGATGGTCGACATGGCGAGGCTGGGGTCTGTGGGGTCGGTGCTCGGCTACAGACGCCACACGGCGGGGATGGCGGTCAGAGGTGAGTCTATGTCATGCCCCAGAACCAGAATACTGGAGAGCGGGAGAATGACTCAGCCAGCTACGTATTACGGGTAGATGAATACCGTATAATACGATCAATACTGTCTAATACGACGAGGGGGTGCATACTACATAAAAGTCTCACTATGGTCACTTCCCATCTATTGTCTCAATCATTCAAACAAGAAACAGAAATAGAGAACATGTGAGATAAAGCAGTAAGCCGTCCCAAACGCTCAGTCAAAATGTTCTTGATATCTGGCTTTACAAAACACAGCCAGATGATGTAGTAAGTATACACAATTGTTATCAGCTGCAGCCTGACTTAGTTACAATTATGTAAAAGTAGGTACAAGACAATCTGACTAACATGTCGGTGCCAAACGGCAAAGTATAAAGTAATTCACAAAACGAGCGGGGAAGTAAGAAACCCACTCGAGTCCTCCTGCGATCATCCCTCTAGTATTGACCATCTTGGAGGTAGAAGTAAGCTGGATCCTCGGGGACCGGCTCTAAATCTGGCCATGCAAAACCAGAGAGGTTAGACCTCTAACAGCAAGTACCGCAAGGGAGCACGATTATGAGGAATGAAGCCAGTAAGAAGAGAATATGGTAATAGATCTCTGCTATCTACTAGGATTGACATAACACCACGATACTTCGAACCAACCTCCCAACCAAACAAGGACAGAAGTTGGCCCGTCATGTCCTGACATTCTGATCATCTCCGTTAGGTAACAGAGTAGGTACAGTACACAAACAAATCAATTTAAACGGCCATGCAACTACTACAGCTTGCTACTGTGAGTTCCAAGTTATCTTAGAATTATGCAATAAAGGATTCCTCAGTTCTTACTATGTGCAAGCAAGACTAGTCTATCCAGTCAATCAATTGTGCCAATCATGATTTAGACGAGTCCTGGCGGGACGCTCGTCGTTAATATACCATGTACAATTAAATAATAAGCAGATATCGCTCCCTGCCCGTGTGGCAGATTTGTAGTATCTGTGGGAACCAGCCGGCTTGTCGGGCACTTAATAGTCCCAAGGGCTGCCATGTAAGAACTCGGGAATCCATTCTCTCCATGCAATCATTATTTTATCTAACTTAATAGTCTCTGCGTTGAGTGAAGTCCCATGCCGTGGATCATGGTCATTCAAATGAGTACTTTCGTACGGGGTACGATATGCACAACTCTACAACGATACCCGTGCGGTTAGGTTATAGGTCTTACATAGCGTAATGCAACAATCAAAACTAACCACGGAATAATCATGCCTTGACCATAAAGTACACATGCTGCTTTGGTAAGATAAGTAAATAAATAAATAAATAAATAAAGAAATTGAAGCCTGCATGTGCCTGTATGCCAATATTCGGGATTAGCCAGTCGATTTCAATAGTTCATAATTAATATGAACGTGTCTCATTCATTCATTTCAATAAGACGACTAGCCAGTCTCTTAGTTCCAACTAGGAACGCATGATCAATTATTAAATTAAGATGACAATCCTCGTTTATTAATGTCAAGACAATAATTAATGTTAATAAGTGCCAAATCAATCAATAAATGGTAATAAATGTCAATCAATCTCAATCAATGTCAATTTGAAACAAGAATCAGCCAAAAAGGCATTATGGCTAGCATTCATGCGGCTGGAAAATTATTGATTCATGCGGCCGGGAATGAATGGGTTACATGCGGCTAGGCAAGGGTGATTCCATGCGGCCGAAACCAAAATAGTCTCATGCGGCCAAATTAGCAAAGTCCTATGCAGCTAGAAATTAAAGGGGTCTTATGTGGCTACAGGCAACATACGCACATGCGATCAGGGGAAATTCTATGCGGCAGAATAGGTACATGCCTATATGCGGCTAAGAAGTCTCATGCGCCATACGGTTGAGAATGATCACCGCCATACGGCTGAAATGGGTGCATGCCTACATGCGGCAGATTAGTCTCATGCGGTCAGATTACTCTATGCGGCTCGGGTTGATCTTTATGCGGCAAGCGGCCGATCAAGCTTATGCGGCTGACTAAGCCCATGCGGCTGACTAAGCCCATGCGGCCGAGGGAGACTTGCCGTATGAAAACTCATGCGGTCAAGCACTGTTCTTCTTCTCCTCTTTTTCGAGAGAAAGAACCATGGGAAGTCATTGCTTCTAAGCTCCATAAATCCTTCGTTCTAAGCCCAAATCCAGACTTCCATAGGTCAAAATTGGGTAAAATAAAATTCTCTACAACATGGAACCATCCAAACTTGAAGATAACAAAGTTTACTAGATCAAAACCTAAAAAAAAATCTGAAAATACATTAACTTAGATCTACAAGGAATGAACCATAGAAATTAAAAATGTTAAATACTAAAGAGGCTCAAAATCAAGTAAGGAAGATGATGGAACAATAATAATGGTGATCTATCAAGAAGCAAGTTGGCACTTGCCTTGGCGGCTGGTAGGTGGGGGAGGAGTTGTGAGGAAGAAGAAGATTAATGGTGAAGTAATGAAGAGAGAGAAAGGGGATGGCTTTAAATGGAAGGGGTGGTGGTAGGTGGGGGGTTTGGTTCGGTTCATGATGAACCAACTTAACTAAACCAGTCCAAGCCGAACCCAAAGTAAAGCTAAAGCAGAGTATGAAAGCAGAAAAATAAAATATAGAAATAAAATTGCAGAAAATTAATTAACATAAAATAAAAGGGGTTTAACTACAGAACAATACATGATGGTTATTAAATAAATATATTAAAGCAGTACATGTATTTAGAATACGTATTCGGGGAACGGGAAGTGACATCTCTACCCTCCTTAGAAAAATTCCGTCCTCGGAATTTCAAATCCAAGCAGGATAGGAATATCAAGACTAAGCTAATCTAGGTACAAGAAACTTGAGCAAGCAATCATTCTTCAATATTAACTAGCAGATAACATATCTATATTAACAATCTACGATATCAAGTAGTTCTACGCATAGGGTGACAAGCATGAGGGGTTAAGACAATCAAGGTACACGGGAAGAAATATACCTTGTGAGTCAAACAAATATGGATACCGTGATCGGATATCATCCTCACGTTCCCACGTTGACTCTCCTAATGAGTGATGACCCCAAGCAACCCGGACAAGGCTAATTGTTCGATTCTTGAGTATCTTCTCTCTTCGGTCCAAAATAGACACAGGATGTTCCTCGTAAGACAGGTTGGTACCAATAACCAGCTCAGAATGATCAAGGATATGGCTTGGGTCCGATACATACCTTCGCAACTGAGATACATGAAACACATCATGTACCTCTCGTAACGAGGGTGGAAGGGATAAACGATAAGCAACATCGCCTACCCTATCAAGGATAACAAACGAGCCCACGTACCGCGGACTCAACTTCCCGCGAACGCCAAATCTAATGACCCCACGGGTAGGTAAGATCCGTAAGAACACGTGGTCCCCAACAGAAAACTCTAGCGGCCTACGATGCTGGTCCGCCCAATGACGATACCGATCTTGCGCAACTCAAAGTCTCTCTCTAATTCCTTTGACCATTTCAACTGTTTGAACAATCATTTCCGGGCCTAACATCTTTCTTTTCTCGATATCATCCCATGCTAGTGGCGACCTACACTTCTTACCATATAGGGCTTCGAATAGCGCCATCTGGATACTGGCTTGATAACTGTTGTTATAAGAAAACTCAACTAAATACAGGTAGCTCTCCCAAGATCCTCCAAAATCTAGGGTGCAAGCTCGCAACATATCTTCCAAAGTCTGAATTATCCTTTCTGATTGCCCGTCCGTCTGTGGATGGTACGCCGTGCTAAATCTTAACTTGGTGCCCAGACTATGATGTAGACTCTTCCAAAAATGTGATGTGAAACGGGTATCTCTGTCTGACACAATACTGACATGGACTCCATGTTGCCTGACTATCTGTTGCATATACAACTCTACTAACTTTTCTGTAGATTGCCCTACTCTGAAAGGAAGAAAGTGTGCCACCTTCGTAAGCCGATCTACTATCACCCAAATGGCATCTTTACCACTTGGTGATCTCGGTAAACCGGTCACAAAGTCCATTGTAATATGTTCCTATTTCTATTCCGGAATAGGAAGCGGTTGCAATAATCCAGCTGGCCTCTGCTGTTCTGCCTTCACTTGTTGACATACCAAGCAATGGGAAACAAATCTAGCTATCTCCCTCTTCATTCCATTCCACCAGAAGTGTTGCTTGATATCTTGGTACATCTTGGTCCCTCCAGGATGTATAGAATACTGAGAACTGTGAGCTTCTGTCATAACTTCTTGTCTGATATCTCCACTAGGCACACATAGACGTGACCCAAACCTAAGGGTACCATTTTTATGAATTCTCATCTCCTTTCTGAGTCCTGACTCACATTCTGCCCTAAGCTTCTGAATCCTTGGGTCCTGTACCTGAGCTGCCTTGATCCTATCTACCAAGTCAGATTGGACTTGTAGACTTGCCAGAACTCCTATATCATTAGGAAGTATAACTTCTATGTCCATCTTCTGAAGGTCTTCTAAGATATGATTCTGAGTTGTCAACATAAATGTGCCGCCTCTCCTGCTAAGAGCGTCTGCTACCACATTAGCCTTGCCTGGATGATACTGAAGCTCAACGTCGTAATCCTTGATCAGTTCTAACCATCTTCTCTGCCTCATGTTCAGCTCCTTCTGAGTAAAGATGTACTTTAGACTTTTGTGGTCTGTGTACATGTCCACTCGATCACCATATAAGTAATGCCTCCATAGCTTCAAAGCAAATACTATTGCCTCCAACTCCAAGTCATGAGTTGGATAATTCTTCTCGTGGTCTCGAAGTTGCCTAGATGCGTATGCTATCACCTTCCCATGTTGCATAAGGATGCACCCAAGTCCTTTACCTGACGCATCACAATATACTGTAAAACCTCCGGGTCCAACTGGCAATGTAAGAATGGGCGGTGATATCAACTTCAGCTTTAGATTCTCAAATGATGCCTGGCATTCTGCCGACCAGACGAATGGTACATCCTTCCGTGTCAAGTGGGTCATGGGTGCTGAAAGTCTTGCAAAGTCTGATACGAATCTCCTGTAATATCCTGCCAATCCTAAGAAACTCTGCACATCGGCTACGATCTTGGATAATGGCCAACTCTCTACTGTTTCTACCTTCTTGGGATCTACTGCTACTCCAGCTCCTGATATGATGTAACCCAAAAATGAAATGTGGTCCATCCAGAACTCATACTTGCTGAGCTTGGCATACAACTGGTTCTTTCTCAGAACCTGCAACACTTTTCTGAGGTGGTCTTCATGCTCCTCTTCACTAGCAGAGTATTCGAGAATATCGTCAAGAAACACAACGACAAACTGATCTAAGTGTGGCATAAAGATGCGGTTCATCAAGTCCATAAATATTGCTGGAGCATTGGTCAAACCAAACGGTATTACTAAGAATTCATAATGCCCATACTTCGACCTGAATGCTATCTTGGGAATATCTTCCTTCCGAACCCTCACTTGATGATAGCCTGACCGAAGATCTATCTTGGAGAAAACTCTAGCTTTGCTCAACTGATCAAACAAGTCATCGATCCTTGGTAGTGGGTACTTGTTCTTTACTGTTACCACGTTAAGCTTTCTGTAATCGATACATAATCTGGATGACCCATCCTTCTTCCCCACAAGTACCACTGGTGCTGCCCATGGTGATATGCTAGCTTGGATGAACTTCTTCTCCTTCAGTTCCTCTATATGCTGATATACCTTGGCCTGCTCCGAATCTGCCATTCTGTAAACCCGATCTGATATCGGTTTAGTTCCAGGTACCAATTTTATGCTGAACTCAATATCTCTAACCGGTGGTAGACCTGGAAGTTCTTCGAAAAATACGTCTAGAAATTCTTCAACTACCTTCAGAACTAGAACTTCTTCCATTGCCGTTACTACTCCCTGCTCTTGCTGAGTTGCCTCTGATCTGACTAAGGTGAATCTCTTTATGCCTGGAATATCAAAAGATACACTCCCTCTACGACAATCTATTGTCGCATGACTGTCTTTCAGCCAGTCCATGCCTAAAATAACATCGAAATTTTCAACAGGAAATTCTATCAACCGGGCGGGTAAAGAATACCCGCAAACTACAACGCTACATGCTAGGATAACTCTACTAACTCCTACGAGCCTATTACCAGTGAGTATATTAAACCTCCCTGGCAATGCCTCGAACTCCATTCCTAGCCGTGTCGTAAATTGTGCAGATATAAATGAATGTGATGCTCTCGAATCAAACAATGCTACTGTGGGATATGAGGCAACGAGAATGTTACCTGCCACAACATCTCCCGATGCTAATGCCTCTTCCAAGGACAGAGTGAATGCCTACCCTCGATCTCCTTGTTGGTTCCCATGTTGCAGCCTAGCTTGGTGCTGCTGCTGGCCCCTGCCTTGATGATGCTGGGGTGGTCTATGCTGGTGTTGCTGCATCGGCGGTCCCTACTGCCGAAACATCTGAGCCTGTGGCATCAACGGACGCTGGGCCAATGGTCTCACTGCCACTGCTGGTCCTCGATACTGGCCTGCCCCTGGTGCTGGCAGAGCAGGAAACTGCTGTACTGGTCCTCCTGACCTCGAATTCATGGGACAGGTGGTAACCCGATGATCTGGATTTCCACATATCAAACACAGTCCGTTCAATGACCGACACACATCCCTAGTGTGTCCTACCTTCCCACAATAAGTACAGCCCACTGGGGGTTGCTGATTCTTTCTCTGTTGCTGCTGCTGCTGCCTGGGTGGTGGTGCTGGCCCTCGTATTGCCACATCGTGAATGCGAATGCCAAGGGATGGTACTGTTGTTCGGGACGCTGCTCCCCATCCTCCTTCAATCTGACTGTAGGATCTCTTCTGACCTCCAGTCCTTACCGTGATCCTCTGAATGGTGATCTCATGCCTTCGGGTTGCCGTCAATACTTCGTTAAAAGTCTGATAATTGTGCCCTTCTATCAATTGCAAGAGCTCAAGATGAAACCCTTGCTGGAACCTCATAGCCCTCTGGCTCTCCATTGCTACCACCTCTGGGGCGAACCTACTCAATCTGCAGAACTTTGCTGCATAAGCATCTACCGTCTTACCGGCCTGCTTGAGGTTGATAAACTTCTGTTGTAGCTCAAACTGCGCCACAACTCCATAATACTTCGTCTTGAACCTTGCTGTGAAATCGTCCCAAGCAACAGGACGTCTGATGCCTACTTCTTCTGATTCCCACCAATCACGTGCGAGATCCTAAAGTAACAACTTCACCTGATCCACACGTTCTTCTGCCAGTACCTTAGCTGCCGTCAGAATAGCCTCAATATCCTTAAGCCATGCATCTGCTGAGATGGCATCCAACGTGCCTTCAAAAAGGCGGGGGTTGAACTTGCAAAATCTGGTTGATGCTCCTGAATCCGGCCTTGCCCCTCTTTCCAAAGCTGTCTGCAACCCTTGGTTGAGTAGTACGTTCTGCTCATACAATTGAGCGTGCATACGCTGCGGGGCTAACATCTAGTGTTGCTGAGCAGCCATCATCCCTCTCATGATCTCCAGAAGAGCCGGTGTGTCCACTTCCACGGGGGTTGGTGGAACTGTTGGTGGTGGTGGAACCTCCGGATACCGCGATCCAGCTGTTGCTTCCACTATCACTTCTTCCTGGATAGTCTCTTGAGGTAGTACTGGCCCTTGTTGCTGATCAACCTGGTCATGTTGTCTATGCTGTCCTTGTTGCTGCTGTCCAGTCCTGACGGATGCATACGAAGTGCCCCTAAAAAAAGGGATAAGAGAACAATAAAACGACCGGACACGAAGGATCAACGAAGTCAAAGGATATTGGAATATCAAGCTGGAGTTGAGAATCAACGAATCATGAGATCAAGGGAGAACATGTGTGATTGAGACATCCTATTAAAACACCCCATAAATCTGAAATTAGACCTGCATGGGCCACCACTAAAACCTTGTCACGCCCCAGAACCAGAATACTGGAGAGCGGGGGAATGACTCAGCCAGCTACATATTACGGGTAGATGAATATCGTATAATACGATCAATGCTGTCTAATACGACGAGGGGGTACATACTACATAAAAGTCTTACTATGGTCACTTCCCATCTATTATCTCAATCATTCAAACAAGAAACAGAAATAGAGAACATGTGAGATAAAGCAGTAAGGCGTCCCAAATGCTCAGTCAAAATGTTCTTGATATCTGGCTTTACAAAACACAGCCAGATGATGTAGTAAGTATACACAATTGTTATCAGCTGCAGCCTGACTTAGTTACAATTATGCAAAAGTAGGTACAAGATAATCCGACTAACATGTCGGTGCCAAATGGCAAAGTATAAAGTAATTCACAAAACGAGCTGGGAAGTAAGAAACCCACTCGAGTCCTCCTGCGATCATCCCTCTGGTATTGACCATCTTGGAGGTAAAAGTAAGCTGGATCCTCGGGGACCGGCTCTAAATCTGGCCATGCAAAACCAGAGAGGTTAGACCTCTAACAGCAAGTACCGCAAGGGAGCACGATTATGAGGAATGAAGCCAGTAAGAAAAGAATATGGTAATAGATCTCTGCTATCTACTAGGATTCACATAACACCACGACACTTCGAACCAACCTTCCAACCAATCAAGGACAGAAGTTGGCCCGTCATGTCCTGACATTCTGATCATCTCAGTTAGGTAACAGAGTAGGTACAGTACACAAACAAATTAATTTAAACGGCCATACAACTACTACGGCTTGCTACTGTGAGTTCCAAGTTATCCTGGAATTATGCAATAAAGGATTCCTCAGTTCTTACTATGTACAAGCAAAGCTAGTCTATCCAGTCAATTAATTGCGCCAATCATGAATTAGACGAGTCCCGGCGGGACGCTCGTCGTTAATATACCATGTACAATTAAATAATATAAGCAGATACCGCTCCCTGCCCGTGTGGCAGATTTGTAGTATCTGTGGGAACCAGCCGGCCTGTCGGGCACTTAATAGTCCCAAGAGGGCTGCCATGTAAGAACTCGGGAATCCATTCTCTCCATGCAATCATTATTTTATCTAACTTAATAGTCTCTACGTTGAGTGAAGTCCCATGCCGTGGATCATGGTCTTTCAAATGAGTACTTTCGTACGGGGTACGATATGCACAACTCTACAACGATACCCGTGCGGTTAGGTTGTAGGTCTTACATAGCGTAATGCAACAATCAAAACTAACCACGGAATAATCATGCCTTGACCATAAAGTACACATGCTGCTTTGGTAAGATAAATAAATAAATAAATAAATTGAAGCTTGCATGTGCCTGTATGTCAATATTCAGGATTAGCCAGTCGATTTCAATAGTTCATAATTAATATGAACGTGTCTCATTCATTCATTTCAATAAGACGACTAGCCAGTCTCTTAGTTCCAACTAAGAACGCATGATCAATTATTAAATTAAAATGACAATCCTCGTTTATTAATGTCAAGACAATAATTAATGTTAATAAGTGCCAAATCAATCAATAAATGGTAATAAATGTCAATCAATCTCAATCAATGTCAATTTGAAACAAGAATCAGCCAAAAAGGCATTATGGCTAGCATTCATGCGGCTGGGAAATTATTGATTCATGCGGCCGGGAATGAATGGGTTACATGCGGCTAGGCAACGGTGATTCCATGCGACCGAAACCAAAATAGTCTCATGCGGCCAAATTAGCAAAGTCCTATGCAGCTAGAAATTAAAGGGGTCTTATGCGGCTACAGGCAACATACGCACATGCGGCCAGGAGAAATTCTATGCGGCAGAATAGGTACAAGCCTATATGCGGCTAAGAAGTCTCATGCGCCATGCGGCTGAGAATGATCAGCGCCATACGACTGAAATGGGTGCATGCCTACATGCGGCAGATTAGTCTCATGCGGTTAGATAACTCTATGCGGCTCGGGTTGATCTTTATGCGACAAGCGGCCGATCAAGCTTATGCGGCTGACTAAGTCCATGCGGCTGACTAAGCCTATACGGCCGAGGGAGACTTGCCGCATGAAAACTCATGCGGTCAAGCATTGTTCTTCTTCTCCTCTTTTCCGAGAGAAAGAACCATGGGAAGTCATTGCTTCTAAGCTCCATAAATCCTTCGTTCCAAGCCCAAATCCAGACTTCCATAGGTCCAAATTAGGTAAAACGAAATTTTCGACAACATGGAACCATCCAAACTTGAAGATAACAAAGTTTACTAGATCAAAACCTAAAAAAAATCCAAAAATACATTAACTTAGATCTACAAGGAATGAACCATGGAAATTGAAAATGTTAAGTACTAAAGAGGCTCAAAATCAAGTAAGGAAGATGATGAAACAATAATAATGGTGATCCATCAAGAAGCAAGTTGGCACTTTCCTTGGCGACTGGTAGGTGGGGGAGGAGTTATGAGGAAGAAGAAGATTAATGGTAAAGTAATGAAGAGAGAGAAAGGGGATGGCTTTAAATGGAAGGGGTGGTGGTAGGTGGAGGGTTTGGTTCGATTCATGATGAACCAACTTAACTAAACCAGTCCAAGCCGAACCCAAAGTAAAGCTAAAGCAGAGTATGAAAGCAGAAAAATAAAATACAGAAATAAAATTTTAGGAAATTAATTAACATGAAATAAAAGGGGTTTAACTATAGAACAATACATGATAGTTATTAAATAAATATATTAAAGTAGTACATGTATTTAGAATACATATTCTGGGAACGGGAAGTGACAGTCTATGGTTAGGGTTTTAATTTCCTTCTTATTCTCGATGGTGGTGGCGGCCGTTTGGCTGGTGGTGGCAGGCCGAGGCAGGGAGCGGCTGGTTGTGGGGATGGCTGTTGGCGGACAGCGGGGTGGCGTCGGGACGGCCGGTGCAATCTGGGTAAACTGGAGCAGGCTTAGAGTCGGGTTTGGGATTCGATGATGTCGGAGTGTGTCCGACACGGGAAAGGAGATAATGTATTTGTAAAGGATGGAATAAGAATTGGACGGGGAACACGGACACGATGCACGCACGTTTGTGGTAGAAATATTTGTGGAATAATTATGTGGATGAGTACCTCTCCTTATATAGGAGGTGGGAATTCCAGTTGGATAAGAATTAGGATTTATTTAAACCCAATTAGATAATTTTATTTAAACCCAATTAGATAATTTGCTACTAATAAATTTAAAATCAATCAAATCCAAATCCAAATCCAATTTAAATCTAATTAAATTCCATCTTTTAGTTTAAAATCAAATAAGATAAATCAAATTTCATTTATAGATATCAATTTAACTATTTAAATATATACATAAAATCAAATCAAGATTTAAATTGCCACAATAATTTCAAAATATGTTTTCCAAAAATACAAATAATAATAATTTTGAAAATAATATTATTATTTAAAATACACTAATAAAAAATTATGAAATATATATATGAAGAATATTATTTATTATTAGTAACTGTTATAAACGAAAAGGCTTTCATAAATAAAATCATAAACTTGGAAATTTCGGTACGATAGCCAAAAATAATTATTAGATATATTATTTTGAAACTATAAAAATAGAAAAATATTTTTCTAAAATATGTACGCTCGCACATATTCGCACTCGTCGAGCAATTACAAAAAACAAAATTTTGCGCGCGTACAATGCAACTACGCGACGTACAATATACAAAAAAAAATTGGTATCAAATTTATTTTTTAAAAATAGTAGAAATTTAGGGGTTTTACAGTTTTTGAAAATAGTTTTAATGCATTTTTCTTGATTTTTACTCTAATTTATCTTACTATAAACTACTTGAAATAAAACTAATGATGGGGTTTCCATCTTGGTTAGGTTGTCTACGACCTTGTTCAAACAAATTTTTTAGACAGTCGAAGGATCGACGATGATCTGCCTCCAAGTTGGGTGCATGGCTTGTTCTTGGCTCTGTTTAAAGACAGATTTTTTTTCTATTTTGGCATCGAGTTTTAACTCGACTTCGTTTTGATTTAGGTAGAAAATATCCAATGGGGTCGAAGGCCTATAGGTTGTGTTCTCAATGCAACAATTGGTTTGGGAAACGACGAGCAGACGGATGAGAAACATACCTATGAAATAGCCGTCGCGACAGCTGCTGTTGCGAGGTTACTGCTGCTATGCGGTGCGATTTTCGGCCAACTCCAGTGGTCCTCAGCGGCCGCACGGTAGCGCAGGCGTGCACGGGTGATGGGGGCTGGCGTGGCGAGGGGTGTGAGGGTTAGGCAGCTCTTTAAGGTTGATCGACTCTTTTTCATGTCGATCTTTCATATATAGTGTTCATATATATACAATAGAGGGGTGCTATATACAAGATACAGGAAGAACATGCCATAATAAACTGAATATATAATATGTTACAAGCCACAAATAAAGTAAAATAGTCCCAATCGTAACAAGGCTCAATATCTCATCTTCGAAACAGTAGACTACCCCTACCACCAAACAAGGACAAGGAGTAGCATACTATTCCGTGATGTGACATTGTCCCATGTCACTACTAGAACGGAGAGTGACATGGCATTTAGTAAGGTCTCCTAACCATTCTAATATGCAATTTAGAAGACATCTCATTGTATGGGCAGGTAAAGGCTGACTCCCCCATGACAAGCTCACAATACACACACGTCAAGTACCAATTCTATCAACCGGCATAACTCGAGGCTAGCGGCCCACGTGACCCATCAGTCCTCATAGCTCGAGGCTAGTGACCGTCGCGACACGACTACCGTAGTACGTAGTTACTTCGGCCTTTTGGTTTTGGGTAGCCCATTCATTTAACTGTCTTCTCCCTTCCAAGGTCACTAACATAAGGTAGTCCGCTAAGACTAGTTCCATATGCATATTAAAGGATAAGAAAGAAAAACAACTGAAAGCAAAATAAAGTATACTATAAACAGCAAGTAATGGATCCAACTAGTAAACTAAAAATAAATAGACAATAAATATGCAGTAAATAAATAAATAAAGATGCATCTAATTATGAACAGTAAATAAGGCAAGATATCTTGCCATAGATTGTTTGCAAAAGGGCAGGATCCAGTAGCTCGAACCATCAGAACTGTGAAGTAGAGATAGTCAATTATCGCAAACGTCCTTGGATGCTGAAATAAACATCACGAACACTACCAAACGTCCTCGAATGCTGAAATAAACATCACCAACATTCCCAGATTAAGGAAAATAGCTAGGATAGACTACCCATAAGTCCAATTCTGGACACAGGGGAAAATTATAATTTTGGGTCAAAACGATATCCGTCGGTGGACCCATTTTACACCGAAGTACGTGCCAATATCTATGGTCTCTAAAGTCGTTAAACTATATGACTACGGTTCTGGTTTGAGGAGACGAACCTAACCGTATGTCCAAAGTTGGATTCTGGTGGGCCATGTACAATTTTGTACGTTGGAGTGGGTCGCGGGCCCGCCAAATAGGCGTTCCGGTCGACCTTCTCAGAATCGGACCAAACTTTGCACACAGGACCAGAAAAATAATATGGTCCTGTTGGCATAAGTTTTGCCTCGATAGACAAACGTACAGAAAGTAATTGACAAATTTTTGAAGAGGCCGATACGTTGAATTTTGACGGATACGCATCAAATTCGTCGCGTACACGCAACCAATTCGAGTTCCGTCAAAGTCCACACGTCCGCGAAGTCGATACGCACCTTTCGATGCTTTCAGTTCACGATCACGTCGCCCGGTTTGTCGGGACGGACGTCATATCAGAGAGTTTTCTAGGTTTTTGAAAATAGTTTTAATACGTTTTTCTCGATTTTTACTCCAATTTATCTTACTGTATAAACTACTGGAAATAAAACTAATGATGGGGTTTCCTTCTTGGTTAGGTTGTCTACGACCTTGTTTAAACAAATTTTTTAAACAGTCGAAGGATCGGCGATGATCTTCCTTCCAAGTTGGGTGCCTGGGCTTGTTCTTGGCTCTGTTTAAAGACATTTTTTTTCTATTTTGGCGTTTAGTTTTAACTCGACTTCGTTTTGATTTAGGTTGGAAATATCCAATGGGATCGAAGGCTTATAGTTTGTGTTCTCAGTACAATAATTGGTTTGGGAAACGACGAGGAGACGGATGAGAAACATACCTATGAAATAGCCGTCGCGACTGCTACTATTGCGCGGTTACTGCTGCTATGCGGTGCGATTTTCGACCAACTCCGGTGGTCCCCGGCGGCCGTGCAATGGCGCGGGGGTGCGCTGGTGACGGAGGCTGGCGTAGCGAGGGACGCGAGGGTTAGACAGCTCTTTAAGGTTGATCAACTCTTCTTCATGTTGATCTTTTATAGGGGTGCTGTCGGGTTCAGCTGGGGTTTGGGTTTTGCCCTTTTTTTTTCCTTTGTTTTACCAATTGTGTATATATATATATATATATATATATATATATATATATATATATATATTATATATGGATGGGGAAGGGGAAGAGGCCTTTGACCGGACCCTGTCCGTCAGTTCTCCCACCGCTGCTCACCGTTACTCCTACCTACCCCCTGGTGGCCGGGTGGCTCTGGTGGCCGAGCGGAACCCTTGGCCTGGCCGCGACGCCGGGGTTTTTCTTCCCCCTCGACGGACATCCCCCCTCCTTCCCACCCTCCCGCCAGGCGGACCCCCTGGCCTGGCCGGGTGACTCTGGTGGCCGCGCGGCCCCCTTGGCCTGGCCGGGCGGATTCCTATCGTGTGGCCTCCCTTCCTTTCTCCCCTCCCTCCAGCCTCCCCGACGCAGGCGTCCCAGGCGGCGCCATCGGCCGAGACGCCGGGCGGCTGGACATCCCCCTTCGCCGGTGGTCCCCCCTGTCGATCCACCGCCCCCCCTCGGTCCTCAACCAGGCAACCCGCCTGGCGCGCCTCGCCTCCCGGCGCCTCCTCCTCTGGCGGCTCCTCTCTCGTGGCCGACGGCTCCTCCCGTCGCCGTCCCCTAGCCGTTTCTCCTCCCGCGGTGGCGACCCCTCCAGCGTTTTCCTCTCTCCTGTGGCCGAAACCATCGCTCATCCCGGCTCCCGGAGGATCAGGAGCGGTTCCAGCCGACGCCCGTCCTGCCCCGCCGGTCTTCCCTCCGGCATTCGAGGCCCCCTTCCTCCCCCCCCCCCCCCGTGTGGGCGATGGTGGCTGCGTTGCAGCCCTCCCCCCCTCCCCGACCCCCGTACAGTGGCCCTCGGCGCTCTTCTCCGCCGTCCAGGCACCCTCGGCGTCGGTCGGCAGACCCTTGGCGTGCTCCTCCCCCGCCCCTGCGCTGTGGCCCGCGGCGAGCTTCTCCAAAGCCCTGGCGCCCTCCTCGACGTCTGCGGCATCGCCGCCCCCGTCATCTGCCCACCGTTATGCGCTCCAGAGCCTCTCCTAGCTGCGTGCAGGAGTGTCCTCCATCTTGCGGAGGTCGAGCCCTCAGATCCCTCGGACCGGCGGCCTTGCCGTTCCCCCAACCCCTCTCCCCCTCTTGGCCCCTCTCGCTGGCACTGACGGTGGCAGCTCCCCCCGTCGGCCGGTGCCCCCTACCGGCCTCCTTCGGTGGACCTCCCCCCGGGCCTACCCCTCCCCCCCGGGCTACGCCTCCCCGGACCGGCCCTCCTTTCCGGCTCCACCGGCCGGCGTTAACCCCGCTGGCCGTCGGGTGGGGGCCCGTGCCCCCTGATCCGCGCGCCCTCTCGGGCAGCGCGCCCCCTGGGCTCTCACGCCAGCATTGGGCAGCGAGCCCGCACCTACCCCCAACCGCTTCGGGCGGTGTGCCCACCCCAGGCGGGTTCGAAATTTTGAATTTTCAATTTTAAAAATTTTGTCTTTCGTTTCCACGTCCGGGCTAAGCAACCGCTCACCCGACTTTTAAATTTTGAAATTTCGTACTTGTTTCTGTAATTTCGTAATTTTAGATGCCCACTGTTGCTAATATATATATATATATATATATATATATATATATATATATATATATATATATTAGATGCCCACTGTAATTTTGTAATTTCTGTAATTTTAGATGCCCACTGTTGCTAATATATATATATATATATATATATATATATATATATATATATATATATATATATATATATATATATATATATATATAGATGCCCACTGTGGGCATCTAAAATTACAAAAATTACGAAATTACAGTGGGCATCTAAAATATATATATATATATATATATATATATATGTATATGTATATGTATATATGTATATATATATATATATATATATATATATATATATATATATATATATATATATATATATATATATATATATATGTATATATATATATATATATATATATATATATATATAAACACTGAAATATATAAACACTGAAATAATAATTAAATAATTCTTATAAATTCTTATAAAATTTATAAGAATATTTCTAAAATGTTTTAATAAGTAATTTGAGTATTTAAACCTAATAGCTATCTATATTGTAGAATTTCTTGCTAATGTTAATATTAGCAAATAATTCATTTATTAATTATAATACATTTTTTAGCTAATAAAACCCTATAAATTAAAATAAAATTTCCTTAAATTTCAAAAAAATAAGAATACCATTTTGATACATTTGGTAAATAAATTTGTTACAAGTTCCCCTATGTATATACATATTGTAGCCTTTATCTTGCTACCAAGATGATTAACAATTCTAGAAAAATTAAAAATTAAAAAAATACTGTAAAAGTGGTCAGAAAAGTGAGGCGAGCGTTAGTGAGGCGACCGTTTAGGGAGCTAATAGAAGGAAGTAGGGAGGCCCCAACATTGGTCGGAGTATAGACGAGCGAGCAGGGCCGAGCCCAGAAAAGTGGTCAGACCGTCATTGAGCAGTCTTCTACTTGTAGTCGAATGCTGGCCTGAGAGAAGGTAGTCTCACTCGAAAAATATGGCACAATTTCTCTTATTTCTTTTCAAACGGGCAACTTCCCAATCCGTATCCCTCAAGCCCTCATGTTTGAAGCCTATGGGTCATTGTAAACCATGCCAGCTCGTTTCCCACTCACTTAGAGTCTCTCATGCATGCCCTTAGAGATTGTTTTGTTGGATAACAACTATGGCATAGTCTAGTCCCTTGGACGGAAAGGAATCCTTTTTTCTCTTTGAAGTTGGTGGATTGGATTGATTGGAATTTGATATATCGTTGGTAGGCGCTGCTTACTCACCCTATCCCCTCAGACAATGCAATGCTCTGAACACGAAAGTTTGCAAGTCAGTTTTTCATTAGTCATGCTTTTACTGTTAAATAAAGAAGAAATCCTGTCATATACACAATACCAACTTGGTGACAAAGTACCGAAGATAGAGATTCTTTTCTCCTGACAGACACATTAATTTCCTATCTTATTCTGAGAAAGCAAGACTTTCAATACGCAATAATTTAAGTCAGCCCAGTGGCGGAGCTAGCAGCAGTAAAGCTTGAACGGTCCCGATCGAATAGATCGGTGAACCAGATGGCCGTGGCAAGGGAATCTGGGATGGAGGACTCGTAATATCTCTATAGATCTGGCAAAAGCGAATCGATCTAAACTAGCTGCCATAAAAAACTCAATAGACAGTCCTGGAATGCGAACCCATGCTGCAACTTTGGTGATAACATCCTCTGCCGGCTTGAATTAGTAGTTAGTCATAATATGTATCGGCCAGAATGAGCCATTCAGTAGTACGTAGTCGCGAGCTTTCTCGAACCTTCTCTCATGGATTCCCTGAATTTCTCACTATCAATCTGCTCTTATCCCTTGGCTTTTATTTCTTCTTCTCGATGATTCCTTTTCTTGTTGCTTCGCATTCGGATGATCAATCTGATCTTTGGGAACGAGTTTGACTTGCATTCCTCCCTTAGTGAGCTTCCAGTCATAGAAGGTTCGTTAGTCTCTAGGGAGCAGAGTACAGGGTGTTATGATATTCCTTCCATTCCTATGTCGAACTAATTATCTTTCCATAGCAGTAAGTTGCCTTTGCCTATTATCCATCTTGAGTGTAGCTCGATTATAGGTAATAGAGGCTTCATGGCTCTCCAACAGTGAAAGCTAGTAGCATTACTTCTAGTGGATGGTAGAGATGGATTTCCAACTCAACCTAGTAGGAGTCGACTATCTCAAAGTCATAGGTTCTTCTTGCCCCCCCTATCGGTCACCTCACTGTCGCTCGCATCACTTCGCTCGCCTCGCTCTCCCCACTCCAATCCTTGTCAGTGACGATGAGGCATGTTAGCGAGGTACATATTTACCGCGGCATGTTGATCCGCGATTACTAGCGATTCTAACTTCATGTTCCCGAGTTGCAGAGAATAATCCGCACTGAGGCAATCTTTCCAGATTTGCTCATTGACTTGACGTCCTTTCTTTTCCGCTCTACCCGACTCCTTCCTTCTATTAGCTCCCTAAACGGTCACCTCCCTTTCTTGCTTTCGAGCAAGAAGACTGCTTCGATTCGTTTGCTTTCCCTTTCTCACTCTGCCATATTGTTAGAAAGAAAGACGCGCGAAGTGAGGGTACGATTCTATCCTGAAGAGGGCTTCCTTTGTCCCTAAAGATGTAAAGGAATTGGTCGACTCATCAGGCTCATGACCTGAAGATTGCAGGTTCAAATCATGTCCCCGCCTAAGAACTTGAAATGCTGGGTCCGCCTAAGCTGTGCCACCATACTCCCTCGAGTATTTGGGAATACATACTACAACTACGATGAACAAATAGGCGAGCACTACAAGAAAAATACTCTTTTATGTCAGGTAAAAATCGTCATATATGACATTTTATGACGGATTTTTTTACATGGACAACCGTGATGAAAATGAGTGTTATAAATGTATATAATAACCGTTATGAATAGGTATACCTTATATGACATTTTGTGTTTGGAATTGATATAAATAGTTGTAGTATATATAACAAAATTTTATAAACCGACATTAAAGAAAGGATTATATATAACAATCAAATATTCAACCGACATTAAAGTCACATTATGTATAAAAAAATGTGATAACTAACATATATTCATAACCTTTTGTAAACGATTTAGCAATGAAAGAAGTGGTAAACCGTCATGTAGAGGACATATATACATAACGGTTTTATCCATATATAATCTGTGAAAACTTATAAATCAATACGTTATAAAAGCAATGACCAACATGAATTTCCTGAACATCCAAAATTTCCAAAACGACACAAATACTATAACATCTGAAACATTTCATTCATATTTTCCAGTTCCAAATATCATACCATCTTAATTACATTCCAAATATCCCATCTTAATTACATATATTTATCTCTTTTTCAACCTTTGCTTAACATATCGTCATCTTAACTATACATTTCAAAAATAATTCCCTTTCTAGCTTTTGCTTAACCAACATATCACGAAATTTCAAAATATATACATCTTCTTTCCTTTTTAGCGCACCAAACCTCAAAATATTTTTTCTGTATTCAGCAACACAAAGGACTCCTTCAAAAGACGGTCGACAGGAGCAACTTGAGAATCTATGATTCTACAACCAACAAATAAATAAAGGTACAAATAAGATACTTGAACGTTAAAATCAGATAAATCTTATACCTGACTAAACTGTGTTGGCTAAAGCCCAAAAAATTCCAGTTATCCCACCCAAAAAAACCAAAGTGAAACCCTTTATACCATCTGCAGATGCACAATCAGACAGCAGCAATTATATGCATAAATTAATAAAATGAAGATAACTAGAACATAATCCAACAGTTATATGTAGCAGCAGCAGTTATATCCATAAATTAATAATGTTTCTTTAAAGAGGCTCAGATCGACAAACATCTCCAGGAACATGTTATGCCATCACAAGATGGTAGAGATTCACTCAATGAGAATTCTCATTGTTGTCATTATCCCATTTTTATAGATATGTTTGATAAAAAAAAGAATGAAATAAAGAGAGATTCCATCAGAATGTGGATTTTAAAATCACGTACATCTTACCAAACTGGCTGCAGCTTAGCCACCACGCCAGCGGAAGATAGGAAAAAGAAAGCCAAAAACCCAATAAATAAGTACAACTAAAATGGAAATTAGCAATCTGTAAGAATCATCATCGCCTCTTTTAAAAACAGATAGCACATATCAAAATAAAACATAAGCAGCAGTATATAGTAAGAGCACAAACCAAGTACTGACCACCTGCACATAGACTCACAAAATCTAAACCATATGCAACCTCCAGTTATCCTTCTAATAATCATACTGCTGGACACTTAAATCCAACAAATTCCTCCAGGCCATATGTACTTAGACTCTGAACCACAGGCCACCTCCAGTATGTAGTAAGAGCCAAACACAGGCCTGAACAGACCTAGGCTATGTCCATATCAGGTCATGCTTGCTCGATGGCCAAATGACCAAGGCTTACTGGAAATAGGCCAATTAGTCATGTAAAACGTCTACGTTGTTACCTAACTACTAGGCAGAATAGGAAAGTATCAACTGATACTTCACTGATACCAAGTATGCAGGCAATTCAAACTGAAAGCATGCAGGATACATTTGGGTATTTGAAACAAGTATTGTACGAAGTGATACATTTGGGTATTTGAACAAGTAATGGGCTAGACAGGATTTGTAGTGAGCTAAGGAGTGTGGACCATAATTAAATGCAGGGAAGTAATATACAGGAAATGAATTACATTTTTTATCCACGATTTAGGAGGCTCAGATCGACAAAAGAAAGAAATAATTGATAAGAGGCTCAGATCGACAAACGTCTCCAGGAACATGTCGCGCCATCACAAGATGATAGAGATTCACTCAATGAGAATTCTCATTGTTTTCATTATCCCAATTTTATAGATATTTTTGATAAAAAAAAGAATGAAATAAAGAGAGATTCCATCAGAATATGAATTTTGAAATCACATACATCTTACTAAACTGGCTGCAGCTTAGCCACCACGCCAGCACAAGACAGGAAAAAGAAAGCCAAAAATCCAATAAATAAGTACAACTTAAATGGAAATTAGCAATCTGCAAGAATCATCATCGCCTCTTTTAAAAATAGATAGCATAATGAGCAGTCTTTTTAAAGAAAGGGTATCCATCTACAAGTAAGAAGTGCCTCAACTCTTATGTAGTCATATGAGAGGCAATGAATTCGATGAGTTCGCACCGGACTTCATCTATTTCCTCCCTTGTCTATGTTGGTTTTTCAGCCAACTATTTTAACTGAACGATTAGGAAAAAAATGGTTACATTTCTATAATTTCAAAATAGTAATTAAGGATTAAATTCATGAATAATTTACCTTTGTCTCGAATGGCACAGAACAGTCCTCCATAAGTTCCCTGAAGAATTCATAACAAAATACCGACATTCAAAATCCCCTGCTTGCTTTGGGCACTGCATAAATATATTATTTAGTAGCAAGAAAATATCACATCGATGATTATATAGCTATTAAGTCCTATATCATTTTGATTACCTTGGAAGTTTTCCATGTTGGCTTCTGCATTGATCTTTTTCCACCAATATAAGATGTTTTAAGCCCACTAGTAGAAAATAAGTTTATATGAATATCAGAATACACAGATAATAATAAATGAATTGAGAATGAAGATGTTACTCACGTAAATATGTGTAACTGAATGTTTCCTCTAGGCTTGAAATTCAGCGAGTCCAACCAATAAACAACAAAGGTAGAAAGGTGGATCACAATTAAAACCTAGCACACCCTGTAATTGAATGGAATCAAACATAGTTGAATAATAAAGTAAAATGTGGCTAGTGACTAAGTCTTCTTACTGCTTGAAATGGAATGGAATCAAACATAGTTGGTTCCGATTTGCAGTTTGGAGTCTCTCTCTAATCAAATTAGATATTTCATTCTTGATGCTTTACTAATGGCAAAAGGAGTGAATAATATCACAACTTCCCGAGAGCTTATAAACTTGTCATATAAAAATCTAAAGCAAAACAAAGAAAATAGTACATAAATATGGTGTTAATCTTTATTAAGTAATACACATAATATGAAATTTCTCACTTTATGTATGCTGTAATACAGGTGCCATCTAGCCAACCCATCGAACATAATTCCAGCAAAGCCTTTTTGGAAAGATAACAAAATATATCAACTTCGAACATCCCTTTCTCTAATGGGATTTTGACGTTATTGATGTCATCCATTGTTTCTACCACCATGTCTTTGAACGTATCAATTATACTAAAATCTTCGGCATCATTCCTTGTAAAATCTTCAACTTGCATTATGTTCTTTTCCTGTTTTGCATATTTAAATTATTAAGACAATATTCCATAAAAATAAATAAAGCACGCATATTAAATAATATTACCTCTATACCACTAATAACAAACTCTTTAGGCCATGCTACGAGAGACCCAATTGCATCTTTAACATTTTCCATCTCCCCGTAAACGGGCACGGGGAAGCTTGCATTAGGAGAAAGGGCTTTCGTGATTGAAACCCTTACATTACGTTCTCCTAAATCTACATTATGAATTTTCTCACTTGATCCAACTTTTTCAAAGACCACCCCCTCAGCAACAATATTATCTTTTGTGCTAAAGGCTAGCTTGCATTCCTTTCCCGAAACAAAATAAACTTGTAGTTATCGTGGATATTAATAAATGTTATATAGGCGGTTGAGGGCAACTAAATTATTTAATATATGCTTACTGTGCCAATGTGCAATGCAGGACGTGATACATGTTTCTTCCTTAACAGACTTGATACATGTTTCTTCCTTAACGGACAGCTTTGTTTCAACTATGTATAGAAGATAGAAGATAGAAAGCATGTTAGAATAAGCATATAATGATTAAATCTAATTTGTAATAAGCATTACCTTAGAACTAGGTGACAGACTCTTAATTCCATCTGACCCTTGTTTACTCCTTGGAGACTTCCTATAATTCATGTTGGAACTTGCTTTGGTATTGGAAGCAACCTTCTCAGATAGTTGTGAATCACCTTTGGCTTGAATTTCTTTCAACATCGCCTCCAATTTTTGGTTTCTTTTTTTTCCGCTTCCAACTGGAACTTAAGTAATTCATTTTGTCTTTTAATTCCTCGTTTTGGAACCTTAAAATATGTCATCAGGGTCGGTCCTAACCCCAAACCCCGAATACACCCCGCATATTCAGGAGTGCCCAAAGCCAAGGTCAAAATATCGGACGTCCCTTCAGTCGACAAAGTCCCTTCTTGTTTCTGTTTGATGTATGCCTCCTATAAAATTGACAAGTAACAACAAAATTTTACAAATTGTGAAACATGAATGTATTTTATAAATTCAGATTTTAGTGGAGACATGAGGTTGCATTTTCATACTCTTTTATGTAGAGTATGCAATCATTAGGGCATGCATGTATTCTCTTGCATCCCATTCCAAATGTTGAGAAACATCGCTTAGCCTCCCTAGTAGTTGCAGACAATTCATTCCCTCCCGGAAGCATATCGCCGAACAAAGTCAACACATCTGAAAAGCTTTTATCACTCCAGCCACTCTTGGCCCTGATACTAAAGAGCTTCACTATCGCTGAAAGCTTCGTATACTTTTTACAACCAGTATACAAAAGTTTCTTAGCATCATCAAGCAATGCATGAAAGTTCACTTCATCATCTCTTGCAGCATACTTCTATTTTAATGCATCGAACATCTCTATTGTATCTGCTACATCATTTAGAGTGTCCATGTCTTCATAAATAGGCGCATGTATATCCTCACATGATGGCATTTCATTAGGATCAACTTTCCCGTGCCATATCCATATAGTATACCTTGGATCGATACCAATTGTCGTTAAATGAAATTTTACATCCGCTAATCTTAGTCTATAGAGATTCTCGCAGTCATTATATGGGCACCGAACGAAGTCAAGATCATCCGCATTAGCTTTAACATACTCTATAAATTCTTTAACCCTTGCTCTATATTCTTCCAATAATAAGTGCTCTCTCATCCAAGATTTATCCATCTGTATAACAAATTAAGATTTATCATGACTAGCAAGAATGATATTTCAGTATTTAACTAAGATATCTTGCTTATAAACCACTTATCTATATAGATTCAGATTATTTTACATATAGTTAGCCCTATATTTCAGTATTTGACTAGCAAACATGATATTTCAGTATTTGATCTATATAGAATCAGATTTTTTTATCATATGTTTCACTATAAATATGACACTCTTCTATTTGGAGAGCCTATGTTTCAGATGACTTGGTTGTGTCTTGCCTATGTTTCCAATAACAGGGGAAATAACAAAGCCTGGTAGTTGCAAATGGATTTAGAAAAGAATTTCCATATCCATTTGTTCTCACATCACACACCAGAAATAAAATCATCACCTACACTTAGAGTATCACACATATATCTAATTATATCTATACAATGTATATATCTATATAGGTGTACATACAACATGTATACATTCATGTAAACCATTTCTAAAGGTTAAAAAATCTTCCAAGTAGGATATTCCTCATGCTCCTGCTCAAGGCTGAAGCCCAGTTCAGTCTAAAGGTCTGAACCCAGGGCCCCCAAGGCTCAAGCTTCCCCCACACATTAATGGCTAACTCGATCTTGAATCTATATCCTAACTTTATAACCCAAAACCCTCACACATTACATACATTTAACTATGTATATACATAACATAGATATTAAAAGGGGCTACATGTATGTAAGTTACTACATAAACATATACAAATACCAAGTATCCTTGTGTGTCCAAAATGACATACCAAGCCAGGGGGTTCATCACCTGCTGCCTACAGCAGATGCCAATGCTATTTGACTCCCCTAAATTACTGATACAAATCCCTACCTCTATCTACACTCACAAGATACTCTCAAGTGCATTGCATACCTATATCTCCTTCTTCTCTGTAATACTCTAAAGCCCTGTTCTAAACCAAATCAGTTTATCTTTAATCAGTAGCCTCTTGAGTATAGCTTTGTAAAGACAAGTCACTACTAAAATACAGCAATTTGGCGACGGAAGATTAGCGACAGATAGTATCCGTCGGCCATAGCGACGGTCTCGCGACTACCTTGTGACGGGCTATCGTCAGAAAGCAATAGATAATTTTTTTTAGTTTTTTGCGTCAAAATCAGTCGCACATCCGTCGCTCATTTGACGAAACTTTAGCGACGGATTCATGTCCGTCGCTAATATGTCGTACATTGTGGCGACAAAATTTGAAAAAAATGGTGCGCTAAATAAGCGTCTATCTAGCGACGGATGTTCCGTCGGTAATCTAGTGGGTATTTAGCGACTACCTACCGACGGATATATTCGTCGGTAATCCGTCGCTAAATACTGTAACCTAACTTAAATTGAACCGACGGGAGGGAATTTTCCATTCCCCCCAAAAAAGACTCTCTTTCTTTCTCCTCTCTCTCTCTCTCTCTCTCCGGCGAGCTCTCTCCGACGGATCACATTCTCCGGCGAAGCTCTCTTCGACGGGATCTCTCTCTCTCTCTCTCAGGTATGCTCTCTCTCTCTCCCTCTCTCTCTCTGTTTATCATAACATATAGGATTTCGAGTTGGTGGGGGGGTCGGCTGTCGCTGGGGCCAGCGGGGTGGGGGGAGGGAGTGGGGGCGGGACGGAGGTTGTTGAAGGAGGAGGGCAGGATAGGGTTTAGGGTTTAAGGGCAGGGGTAGGGTTTCGGGTGGGGGGGTGGGCCGGCTGTCGCGGGGGCCGACGGTGATGGAGGGAGGGAGGGGGGCGGGGGTGGATGGTGTTGGGTGCGGAGCGGGGGACAGGGGTAGGGTTTAGGGTTTGTTGTCGGGGGGTGAGGGGAAGGGGGGTGGGTGTTTGCTATCAGGGGGGAGGGGGTGGGGTGGGGGTTTGTTGTCGGGGGGTATGGAAGGGGGAGGGGGGTTTGCTGTCCGACGGGATAGGGGAGGGGGTGGGGGGGTATCGATGGTTTCAGATCGGACCATTCCTATGAGTATCGGTGGTTTCAAATCGGAGTATCGGATCGGGGGAGGGGGTATAGGTGGTTTCGGATCAGACCAATCCTATGAGTATCAGATCGAGGAAGGGGGGTATTGGAATCAAAATCGGTATCGGACCGATACTGACCGATACCGGTACAGTTTGGCATGTCCCGCTCCGATACTGACCGATACCCGATATTGACCGATACTGATCTGATATACAGTTTGGCATGTCCCGGTATCGGTATCGGACTATCCCTATGAGTATCGGCATCGGGGGTATCGGTAATATCGGTGGTTTCTGATCGGAGTATCAGATTTTTTGGTATCGAAAAACAAATAGGTATTAATAAATTATTAATATTAATAATTTATTAAAGTATCGGCCGATACCGATACCGATCGGACCATTCCTATGAGTATCGGTAGTTTCGGATCAGTGTATCGGATCGGGGGAGGGGGTATAGGTGGTTTCGGATCGGACCAATCCTATGAGTATCGGATCGGAGGAGGGGGGTATCAGAATCGGAATCGGAATCGGTATCGGACCATACCTATGAGTATCGGATCGGAGTATCGGATTTTTTGGTATCGAAAAACAAATAACTATTAATAAAGTTGACTGTCCTCCGACATAGTTCCTGTAGCCATTCGACTGGCGAGGCAGAAACTATGTAGCTGTAGATAAAGTTGACTGTCCTCCGACCATCATCCCTCGGCAATGATGATATGACAACCTATCACTATATCTTATATAGTAGTAGATGATGTCTTAGTATTACATTATGTGAGTTCATCTTGATTCTGTTACATTCTTCAGATACTAGATACGATAAGAACATATACTACACCATATGTTCAGAACATAGATGATTCACTCTAATGTATACTAGAATGAATTTTGGGTTGTGTTCTGAGCCATCCGTTCTCACACTTGTCAAAAAATCGAATATTCTGTCTTTTATCTGCTTTCGAAAATGTACTCAAACGACATGATGGTTCCTTTAGTTAGCTTGCTTATGTTATAATTATATTATTTATGAATATCAATCTTACCAGATGGCACCCATGACCCGAGGAGCGGTACGTCGTTAGAGGGAAATACTGAATGCTGAGGTGGCTCCTCCTACTGTTAAGAAGAAAGTGGTAGCGGTAGCTAGTGAGACCGGGAGTTCTATTCATGCAGCACTTGTAATGGACTACATCTCTCCTGCCGCCGTCGAACCCACTTATTCGAGGTGGTTGTGTGATCGTATCACTGAGCGTTTGCGTGAGCTGCGTGGTTCTCATTAGCTATTAGTACTTATTTGTATTGGACTATTTGTATTGGGTTGTTTTTGTATTAGACTATTTGTATTGGACTATATATATGAATTAGTACTGTGTCAATATCTGGATTGTATTGGACTACGACATGGTGATCAGGAGATAGTTCCAGCAGCCATTCGACTGGCGAGGCAAAAACTATATATGTAGCCGTAGATAAAGTTGACTGTCCTTCGACCCTCATCCCTTGGCAATGATGAAATAAAGACCTATTCACACTAATGTATGCTAGAATGAATTTTGGGTTGTGTTTTGAGCCATTCGTTTCCATACTTGGCAATTAAGCATGTAAAATAGAACTGATTATGTTTAGTTTGTCTTACGATACAGATTTTCACATCCAAATTGAAATGGATCGTTACTTCGTTGATCGTACATGGATGTACTAGCGGATCAACTTCCTGGACCGTAGGTACTTATAAGTATTAACCGTATCGGATTAGTATCGATCTATCGTTTTGGTATGGGCCGTATCGGTTGGTATTGGTCTTAGAGAATTGGTATTGTCCTATCCGATATGTATCGGCCATATAGCTAGGATTCGTATTGGCCTTATCGATTTGGTATTGGTCATATCCGATAGGTGTCGGTCGTGTTGGATTAGTATAGACCATTTTGGATTAGTATCGTGGAAGGTTTAGTAACAACTATACTTGGATTTCTCTCTTCTAGAGCTAGATTACCATTACAAGAGAGTCACGAGAGCGTAGCTGGCCAGTTACAGAACATACATACTTCCTTTTCAATCTCGCTTTTTCTGATGGAAAAGGAAGCATGTATGTTACTGTAACTGGCCAATCACGATCTGGTAACTCTCTTGCAATGGTATTCTAGCTCGATAAGAGAGAAATCCAAGTACATTTGTTACTAAACCTTTCACGATACTAATCTGAAATGGTCTATACTAATCCAACACGGCCGATACCTATCGGATATGACCGATACCAAATTGATAAGGCCAATATGAATCCTAGCTATACGGCCGATACATGTACATATCGGATAGGACGATACCAATTTGTTAAGGCCAATACCAATCTGATACGTCCTATACCAAACCGATAGACCGATACTAATCTGATACACTAAATACTAAGTACATCCGACCTATACCAGCGGATCCACCAATTATTGCACGATAGGCCCAACGACTCCAGTTACATCCGGTTATTGGTGAGTACATGATTACATAGTAATTTTGTTAGTCTTGTGATACAAATTTTTACTCTCTCATGCTACCAACGTCACAACTTTTCCAGTGCTGCTCCTTCTAATGATGATGAACGCAAAAATCAAAGACCCCCCTTTCCTTTCTCACTCTTCACAGTTCTCACAACAGGAAGGTTCAGTGCTTTCTATTTCTCTTCCATCCATGCTCTGGACCCATCTGCTCCTTCCTACTTTCCTTCTTTTTATTTGACTCTCTCGGCCACATATGGCTCAAGTATAGAGTCGGGGAAGAAGAAGTGGGCAGGAAGAGGAGGGAGAAGCAGCACAGCCAACGGCATAACCTGGAGGAAGTACAGAGGTTTTGCTGGAGGTGTTGGCGATTTTTCTAGGATGGTGTTGAGGAGCAAGTGTAGAGTCGGCCGAAGGAGCCACAGCTTCCTTCGGCCGACTCTACACTTGCTCCTCAACACCATTCTGGAAAAATTGCCAGCACCTCCAGTAAAATCTCTGTACTTCCTCCAGGTCATGTCGTCGGCTGTGCTGGTTCCCCCTCATCTTCATGCCCACTTCTTCTCTCCCGACTCTACACTTGAACTGGATATCATATGTGGCTGAGAGAGTCAAATAAGAAGAAGGGAAGTAGGGAGGAGTATATGGGTCCAGAGCAATGGTGGAGGAGAGGAGAAGGCTCCCAAGACTCCCCGAGGTGGATATCATATGTGGCTAAAAATTTCAATAAACTTCTTATTTTTTTTTATAATTTGAGTAAATTTCTTTACCCTATATGAAAATTTCTGTTGTCAGAGAGATGACTCCCAAGACTCCCCGAGGTGGTGCTGTTAGCCGAGGAAGGGGCCGAGGCAAAGAACCCTTGGAGGTCGTCACGAAGGAAGTCCCCATCGTCAAACAAGAGCCTGTGACTGTTAAGGAGGAGGTGTTACCAAAGGTCGAGGTCAAGGAAGAACCGATGACCATTAGGGAAGAATTGCTCCCAAGGTTGAAGTTAAGGAGGAGTCACCGTCAGAGAGTAGTTTCATCGGGACCGACCCTCCTGTCCCTACAGAAGACCTCAACCAGATTGAGCCTTCGTATGTAAAGTGGCTGATATAATGGTACATGCCTCAACGCAACTATGATCCCTGGCAGTGAGGATTCATCGTCTGACTTGCGGTCTTTGCTGAGGCCAAAGTCGACTTTTCTTTTTATTGAATATTGAATATTTGTGTTTAAATATTGAATATTTATGTGTTTTGTGTGAACAATTTGAATGCTTGGGATAGTTGTGTGTTGGAATTGTTTGTGTGTTTTGTATATTAGAATATTTATGTGTTTTGTATATTTGTGCTTGAGATATTTTTTTATTGAATTTTGAATATTTGTGTTGTGTATATTGAAATTGCTTGGGATTATTTGTGTGTTTGGTATATTGGAATTGTGTATATTGGGAATGCCCAGCTTTATGCTATTTTTTTCCAAATATTCCCAGATACCGACGGACTGGCGGCCAATTTCCGACGGACTATCCGTCGCTAACGGGGGGATTTCCAGTTAGCGACGGATGGGCGACTAAAACTTGACGGATTATCCGTCGCCAAGGTCCTGGAATTATGAAAGATTTCCAGGAGCAGGTCGACGGAATATCCGTCGCTAACCCGCCGCTAATCCGACGAGGTTTGTGATGGATTAGCGACGGATTAGCGACATATTTTGCGTAACGAAAACCCTCTGACACGCGTTTAACGATGTTTTAGCGACGTATTATCCGTCGCTAATTGTATGAATATATTAAAATTTTAAACTGTCGAAGTTGACGGGAAGCCGTCGGCTTGCCGTCGCTAAAAGTTTTTATTTTGCCAACGGAAATCCGTCGCTAATTAGTCGCAGAGCGGCGGACTAGCGACGAGCTAGTTTTAGCGACGAGGTTATTCCCGACGGATTTTTTCAGCCCTTATCCGTCGAAAATCTGTCGGTAATGTAAATTACCGACGGATTTCCGACGGATAGGGCCGTCGCTAAATCGTTGTATTTTAGTAGTGAATATTCATCTTTATGGAGTTTCCTTTGAACCATACAACCTGATGTCAGTCTATTTCAGGGATTGTGTTACTACCTACTTCTAGAGCAGACTTCCTGATATAAGTGTGTGTGGAGGATCCTAGCGACTCCCAATAGTCTTCTTCTCCCCCCTTAAACCCTTGAATATAATATATATATATATATATATATATATATATATATATATAAGAGATTCTTGACTACAGTAAAGAAATTAAATCAAGCAATCAAACGGTGGAGTTAAGCAATAGTTAAACAGTTAATAGAAGTATATAACTAAAAAGATTAACCGAGTGTTATTCCCCAACCATTAACTTATCTTAAATGAGCAAGAAAGTAATAAAGGAACTAATCATTGTTACTATGGGGTCTAGATAAGCCTAAGGTGAGGGGCTTTTAGAGTGCCTTGTATCCAAAATGATTGGAGTGCCTAACCAAGACAGATTTGTGTCCAAGCGAACATAGGCACCCTAGACAGAGTCCTTTCAGGGAAAGGGCCCCTGTTAATTTTTGATTTACTAAAAACAATTTTGAATCCCCTGTTTATGCTTGGCAGAATACAGTAGGTGACTCAATGCTCAACGGAAGTCACTGCTCAATGCACCTATTTATTATCAAATGAACAATGTCGATCGTCGAATTGAGGGATTGGTACCCTCAATTTGAGCCCCAAAAATTAAGCATTTGTATAAATATCAAATGTATGTCATTGAAAGTATGCATGCAAATTTGTTAATTTATTATCCAACACATAACAACAAACGAACAGAAGAATCAAAATTTTATTATACGAAGAGAACTTCATCGAGCAAGTTATACATAAATTTATCAAATAAAACATAGAAATTAGATGAACTTTTTCTTCAATACCTTCAAAGCCTTCAACTGAAGGAGATGTGCTCACTTTCTGCTGATTGTTTCCAGTTTCTGCACAACACTAATAAAAAAAACTCTTAGAACCCTAACCATAAACTTGTCGAATAAAACAAATTAGGACACAAATTAGGAGAAAACAGAAAATAGGATAGAAATCCTATTCCTAACCCTAACCCAAATAGAAATTAGGACAAAAATCATTTGGTTTCTCTATGGGACAGAAATTAGGGCAAAACAATGACAGAAATTAGGACAGAAATCCAAACCCTAACCCTAACCCAAACAGAAATTAGTACAAAAATCATATGGTTTCTCTATGGGACAAAAATTAGAACCCTAACGTAACATAACCCTAAACTTACAGAAATTAGGAAAAAACTTAGAACCATAAACCTTACGTAACCCTAAACTACATACCTTGTCGTCGTCGAAAGATACTCAACGGCTCGAGGGTTTGGTCGGCGGAGGAAGACGCGGAGAAGGAGAGGGTGAGAGTAAGGAAGTGGCAGAGGAAGACGCGGGAGTGGAGGCTCGGGAAAGTTAGAGGAGAGATTGAGAGAGTGGAAACTTCTCTCTGAAAGAAAAGAGGAGGAGAGAGAAGACAGAAGTAGTGAGAAGAGGGTTTTAGAGCGGGGCGTGGGAATTAAAAAGTTGAGAGGGGGTTCGAACGGCCAAAATATGCACTTTTTATTCACTTTTATAACGGCTCCTTCAAACATCGTTACATATGTTCTAATTTTACATAACGTTTAGCGCCAAAAAACGTTATGATAGGCCAAAAACTCTTCATACCCATCATATTATGTGCTGTTGCAGAAATTCTGTAACATTTATAAACGAACAGTTGTAATAAACTCTTTTCAAACATCATAATAGGGTCTTTTTCTTGTAGTGGAGAACGAGACCCGCTTCAGAGTCGAGGGAAAGGAGAATGTCGGAGGGTCAAATATCCAAACAACTAGTAGCATGACGTCTAGTGGATGGTAGAGATAGATTCCCATATTTGGAGGACATGAAGTTTGCCCAAATATCATTCTTAAGATCATTCTTTTGATAGATGATCCAAAAAAGTTTTCCCTGCAGAGCAGTCATAACTCAGCAGGAGCTATTTCACTCTGCCACAGGTCGAAAAAGGGCTTTTGACTCCATGAAGGAAGACACGCTCCCTTCGGTCGCCTCACGCCGCGTTCGCTTTTACTCACTTAGAGCATAGTGAGTCGAACTTCTTTCACCTCCCGGCACGGTCGCCTTCTTTCAATTTTGGGAATATCAATGAAGACTTTTTTTAGCTCATCCTTAATATGAATTTCTAATCCAGTTATTCTGTTTCATCTAGAATAGAATAAAAAATAAGAGTACAAAGGTTTCTAGCTTTTTAATAGCAGCAAATCGACATATTGCTACTTCTATTCTTAGGCATCCTGACATTCCAGGTCCTTTTCGAGGGTATTGATCATGTTCCGTCTACGCCAAGCGGCCCCGACAGGCCGGAGAAGGTTCCCACTTTGGTTCTTGATGTGGCACGGGCTGTATCTTCAGCTATCGCACGGGATCGTGTTTTCAGAAGCATGTTATTCCTCTTG
Source organism: Iris pallida (assembly GCA_029216955.1). Classification (NCBI taxonomy): domain Eukaryota; kingdom Viridiplantae; phylum Streptophyta; class Magnoliopsida; order Asparagales; family Iridaceae; genus Iris; species Iris pallida. The sequence continues at coordinate 13,817,115 of JANAVB010002795.1, forward strand.
TTCTGGGAATCAAATCAGTTCTATTAAGGACAGATCGTATAGTGGGCTCCCTTCGGTCGCCTTCGGGCACCTTAAGTAGAAGGACAAGAAAGCGATTATTAGTTTTCTTTCTCCCGCTTCCTCATCTGCGCTCGTCAAGCCTTTTTGGGAGGTGAAACAGCAGAGTGGATCCTTCTTATCCCTTTTCATTGAACGAACCAAGTTCACCTATACGAGAGTGAGGAAGACATTTCCAATTAGTCGGTACCCACCTCCATTCTAATAAGCTTTTAAGTCCTGCTTAGGTCACATTCTTATTCCTTTGCTCAATATGCGGGATTCGGATAAGATCTTTCGCTTTGACGAAAGCTTTTGGACCTAGCGAAAATGAGCCCTTTTTTATGCTTTTCTCGAAGGTCTAGAGAAAGCAGAAATCCATAAGATTTCCCTAATCCTCTTATTTGAAAAAAGCCTTATTCTTTGGAAGATCTATCTCGTGTCTGGTACTACATGGTTCCACTCTGCAAGAACTCCGAATTATTCTCTTTAAGTTCATCCTCAAAATTAATGCCAGACAAAAAGGATTTCGGTTATAGTTTTCCTTGCGACGGACCAGGACATGGCGGTACTTGTGATATTTCTGCTTGGGACATATTTTATTTGGCAGTTTTCTAGATGTTAAAGGCAACAAGTCTTAGCGAGAGGGATTTCTTGCCCAATATTTTCTTCCAAAATGCCTGGATTGCACTAGTCTCAGGGACATGCATGTTTGCCATTAAAATATCAAAAACAAGAATTACAGATGAATTGAACTTGATTGCAAACTCGCTTGTACAAAAAAAGCCTAGAAAGAAATTCTAGGAAACAATCTAAGTACAATTGTTTAATTTTTGATTCTGGGGGGTGACGATGGAGGCCCGGGAAAGTGTAGCAACTCTGTCTTACTCCTTGGACTATCAGACACTGTCTTTACTCTTAAAAAAATTTGCCAGCCTTTGATTGCCAACCTTTAGCATGGGTGTGGTACCCTGCTATTTATAGTGATTCCTGTATATAGCAGATTTTGGGCCGCATAGAGGGCCAAGTGGCCACGTGTCTGTAACAGCACACAAAGACTCGATCTTGGGCTGCCAGCTAGTAGGGGTTGTTGAGATTTCTTTGTTGTAAATCTGGGTAGTTGGGACTGGATCAAATTGCTACGTGTCCCTCCCACAAAGTAGAGCCTGAACCGATTTGGCCGCATAGTGGCCTTAGAAACCTTTCTTCTGCGGCTCAGCTCTGCTTGGCCGCATGGGATCTTCGAGAGCCTTACTTTTGCGGCTTGGTTCTACTTAGCAGCATAGGATCCTCGAGAGCCTTGCTTCTGCGGCTTGGTTTTACTTAGCTGCATGGGATCTTCGAGAGCCTTCCCTCTGCGGCCCAAATCCACTTAGCCACAGGGGGTCTTCGAGAGCCTTACTTCTGAGGCTCGAGTTTTCTTTGCCGCATGGGGTCTCCAGGAGCACTCCTTCTGCGGCTTAGTTTTACTTGGCCGCAGGGGATCTTCGAGAGTCTTCCCTCTGCGGCTTGATTTCTCTTGGCTGCATGGAGTGATGATCCGCTTAAACTCTATCTTTTCCATGCTTCTACAAGACCCCCTTCTAAGTTTTTAAATTGCAAATTTGGAATACTTTGAATAAGAAGCATGGATTCATGCATAAAACGTCAAGTCGTAGGGAAGCTTCGAGCCATAGGGAGATTTCGTCCAGACTGTCCAGCTGTTATTGCTGTGTTTAATGCTCTGATTCGGTTTTAGATTTGGTGCTGTCTTTTCGGTTACTATAACGGTTATAAAGGATAGAATCCCGAGGGTCATCATTATCTCTTAGTGGGCGTGAAAAACGAAGAGGCGTTGCCACTTTTTTGGCAATCTATAAATATAGGCCGTACGATAGTGAAAGAACTTCTATTGCTTTCTTATGACTTCTTCTCTTTCAGCCTCTTCTATTCCGACATCATTTTTGCTCTCGTTTAGCCATGGCCCCCAAAGCTTCCAAGTCGACCGGTGCTGCTAACAAAGGAAAGGGGCTTGCCTCTCCTTCGATAGCTGCGAACCCATTCTCCGTTCGTCCCGACGTACAGCCGCCTATCCACCGTAAGGATGGTGGATAAACGAGCATTTTGAACTCAAATGGCCATGTCGCATGCTTTATGCGCGGGCATTTCACATATCACTGCTATGCTTTGGCTTCAACGCCTTTTGTGCATAGACGGTGCGTTCCCTGTCTCACTGGGCCACATGCATTCTCTGTGATGGGGTCGCATGGACTGAGCCGCATAAGTGTTACATGACTGAACCGCATGGATGTCACGTGAATGAACCGCATGGGCATTATATAACTGAACCGCACGGGTATCACTCGACCGAGCCACATGTGCTCTCTTTATAACCGGGCCGCATAATCTCTGCCTGACTAGGTCACATATGCATCTCCTGTTTTGAGCCGCATACGCACCCCTCATAAGCGGGCCGTATAGGCTCTGCTTGACTAGGCCGCATATGCCTCACCTGATTTAAACTGCATATGCTCTTTATAACCATGTCGTATATATTCTGTCTGACTAGGCCGCATAGCTGAAAAGGAGCCCATTTACTTTATTTTTTTATGACTATCTTCTTCTTCTTTTTGACTTTTACAGCATCCATGCCGAAGGCTGAGACCATTGCAAAGGAGGTGATGCTGCCTCCTCTTATCAAACAAGATTCGTCGTTTGTTAAGGAGGAGGTGATACTAAAAGTTGAGGTAAAAAAAGAGCTAGCGACCATCGGGGAAGGAATTGCACCCAAGATTGAAGTTGCTGTAAAGGAGGAGCCCAAGTCTGAGGGTTGTAGCACTGGGAGTTCTGACCCTCCTACCCCTGCCGAGGACCTTAATCAAATAGATCCTTCTTATGCAAAATGGCTGAGGGAATGGTATGTGCCTCAACACAACTATGATCCTTGGCTATAAGGATTCGTGGGTTGCCATATAATTGTTGTTTCTGGGAGTATGAATAAAATAAATGTCCGTATTTTGTCTTGGTGTTTCTGTCTGTCTTTAGCTATAGTTTGTGTTTTGCTTCTTTTGGACATCGATGTAATCCTTTACTTCTTGCCTAGATGAAGAAATGAAAAACTTTTTGTTTTGCTCATTCTTGTGACGAATTTGTGATTATTTTTTTACACACTGATGGTGAGAGTAATATATTTGGATAATTTTTGTGGACCTATTATCCTTTTGTGCATCTGGAGATGCGAGCAATAGATTTGAATAATATTTTATGGACCTATTACCCTTTTGTGCATCTGGAGATGCGAGCAATAGATTTGGATAACTTTTGTGGACCTATTACCCTTTTGCGCACTGATGGTGCAGGTAATAGATTTGAAACAAAACCTAACAGAGGTAATATGGATGTGATAGGTTCTGTGGTCTTAACACCCTGATTTTATCCTGGGTTGGGTACAGGTGTTAAGTCAAGAGACTATCGGTATCAGAGGTACTATGGACGTGACACACGATAATCAGGAATAATTCTTGGTGGACCTATTACTCTTCTGCGTACTGGTGGTGCGAGTAATAGATTTTGAGATAAAACCCAATAGAGGTAATATGGACGTGATATGTTCTGTGGCCTTAACACCGTAATTTTATCCCGGGTTGGGTACATGTGTTAAGTTAGGATATTATCTATATCAAAGGTAATATGGACGTGACATATGATAATTAGGAGTAATTTTTGGTGGACCTATTACACTTCTGCGTACTGGTGGTACGAGTAATAGATTTTGAGACAAAACCCAATAGAGGTAATATGGACGTGATAGATTCTGTGGCCTTAACACCATAATTTTATCCCGAGTTGGGTACAGGTGTTAAGTTAGGAGATTATTTATATCAGAGGTAATATGGACGTGACATACGATAATCAAGAATAATTTTTGCTGGACCTATTACTCTTCTGCATACTGGTGGTACGAGTAATAGATTTTGAGACAAAATCCAACAAAGGTAATATAGATGTGATAGGTTCTGTGGCCTTAACACCGTAATTTTATCCCGGGTTGGGTACAGGTGTTAAGTCATGAGTATCGGTATCAGAGATAATATGGACGTGACACACGATAATCAGGACCAGGAAGTTTGCTCAGAGATGGCAATAAGCCTGGTAAACTCCGGCGGGGCAAAGCATTAGGGTAGAAGTTTAGAGGTATTAGTATACATGACTTGTCACCCAGGGGGATGCAACGTGAATCCACTTGGAGCTAATAGAGTCTAAGTTCAGAGGTACTTGGTGTACATAACTCGATAGTCTGGGAGATTTGGTGGTTTAAAGAAGTACCAGCATATCCTTAGACATAGTATTTCTTCAGGAACTTGTCATTTATGGGCATCATGAGCAAGTCTCCATTCTGTTTCGCGAGACGGTATGTGCCATTGGAGAATACAGTCTCAATGATAATTGGACCCTCCCATTTGGGCTAGAATTTGACGACGGTTTTGTGAGTCATGACCATCGATCTGCGAACGGCCAAGACAAGATCGCCTACTTGGAATGTCCTCTGCTTAACTTTCTTATTGAAGGCCCGAGAGATGCATTCTTGATAGAGCTCGATGCTTTGTTGAGCTTACAAACGCTTCTCGTCTAAGGCTTCCAATTCTTGTAGCTGTCGGCGGTAGTTATCGTCCGACGTCAACCGGTAAGTAAGGGCCATGCGAAGTGAGGGGATCTGGGTCTCCAATAGGAGAACTGCCTCGCTCTTATAAATTAGAGATAATGGTGTATTTTCTATAGCCGTCCGAATCGTAGTGCGATATGCCCATAAGCATTCGCCCAGCTTTTCATTCCAGTCGTGCTTGCTTGAAGACACGAACTTTTTGAGAAGCTTGATTATCATCTTGTTAAAAGCTTCAGCCAGACCATTAGCCGATGGGTTGTATGTCGTTGAAGCCACATTCAGAATCTGATTCTTGTCACAGAATCGATAGAAGGCATGGCTTGCGAACTGTGGACCATTGTCATGAATGATCCTTCGGGGCAGTCTAAAACGGTAGATGACGTGATATTTTATAAAACTAATCACGTTCGATGTCTTTACCTCTGCCAGCGGAACAGCTTCCACCCACTTGGAGAAGTAGTCGGTGATTGCAAGCATAAATCGGTGTCCCCTGGATGACGGCGGGGTAATTGGGCCAATGATGTCCATTTCTCATGCTTCAAATGGCCAAGAAGCCACAGTTGGGTGCAAGAATTCGGATGGCAGATGTATAAAATCTGCATGGATCTGACAAGCCTTACACTTCTTTGCACAATCGACTGCATCTGCTACCATTGTAGGCCAATAATAGCCCATCCGACGGAGACGGTCTTGCAACTTTGGGCCAGGTTGGTGAGCCCCACAAACGCCATCGTGAGCCTCGCGTAGGGCTTCCTTGGCTTCTGCTTTTGATAGGCATCTTAACAGTAGCCCGTCGTAGGATCGTCGATATAATATTTTTGTTTCTGTGTCATAAAAGAATCTGAGAGAACGCTTTCTGATTGAAGTTGCTTCTTTCACATTCTCTGGCAGGATTTCGTAGACTGCAAAGTCGATGAACGGGAGTCTCTAGTCTTGTACATCATTGGCTATCTAGGCAGAGTAACTCGTATCTAGTTGAACATTATTTTTGGGACAGACCAGCTCATGGCCTATGACGTCGACTAGATGATGAGCATGATTTGGAACCACCAAAGAAGAGACGAGGCCTGCTAGGGCGTCGGCTTCAATATTCTGGAGCCTAGGAACATGCTCTATAAAGAACCCCTCGAAGGTTGCAATGATGGAAATTGCTATCTGATGATAGGGAATCAGGTCCGCGTTACGAACCTCGTATGAGCCTCAGATTTGATTAACAATCAACTGCGAGTCGCCATATGCTTCTAGGTATTCGACTCCCACTTCTTTTGCAAGTCAGAGTCCGATGAGCAGAGCATTATATTTAGTTATGTTGTTTGAACAGAGTTCTGTGAGAGAATATGCCCGATTGACTACCAATCCAGAGGGAGAAATTAATACTATCCCGACTCCAGCGACGATATCACCTTGGGGCCCCATCCTTGAAGCCCCGTCGAAGAATATCCGCCACACAGCATCATGTGAAGTCATGTTTGAATTAATAACTTCGTCTGGGATTTCCTCATAGATCCTGGTTGTTTCTGAGCCTGGATGGGCTGCTAAGAAGTCGGCCAAGGCTTGACCTTTGACAGCCTTCTGTGGAACGAAAACCATGTCGTAGGGGGATAACAGTATCGCCCAGGTGGCTAGACGAGAACTGAGTGCGCCTGGCTTGGTCATGAGAACCCTGACGGGGTTAACTCGTGAGACAACATAGATGGTCTGCCCTGTCACATAGTGTCGTATTTTCTGAAAGGCGAACACCAAGGCAAGGCATTCCTTCCCCACGGCGGTGTATCTATGCTCCGGCCCCACCATCATTCGGCTAAGGTAATAGATGGCTTGTTCATGCCCTGCGTCATTGTTCTGTGCTAGCAAGGCGCCGAAGAAGTGTTCCATCGCCCGTACATAGAGCAGGAAGGGCTTTCCGGCGACCGGGGCTACCAAAACTGGCAGATTCGACAGGTATTCCTTAATGTCATCAAAGGCGCATGGACATTCCACATTCTATACGAAAGAGACGCCTTTCTTCATGAGTTATGTGAAGGGTTGACATCGCCCTGAGAGGTTAGATATGAACCTCCTGATGTAGGCTAGTCTTCCGTGAAGGCCACGGAGTTCGCGGAGGTTCCTTGGTGGACTCATCTCTAGGATTGCTTTTGTCTTATCGGGGTCTATGTGAATGCCCCGGGAAGTAATGACAAAGCCCAAAAACTTCTCGTTGGACACGCCCAAGAAAGACTTGGTGGGATTCATTTTCAGATTGTGCGCTCGCATAAGGTCGAACACTGTCCTCAAATCATGTAAGTGATCATCCTTGGAGCGACTTTTAACGGCGATGTCGTCAACGTAACACTCCACCGTCTTACGCAAGTGATCTCTGAAGATGACACTCATAGCTCATTGATATGTAGCACCGACGTTCTTTAGGCCGAAGGGCATAACTGTGTAACAATACACATCGATCGGTGTTCGAAATGACGTATGCTTCTCATCATCAGGAGATATTTTGATTTGATTGTATCCTGAAAAGCCATCCATAAAGTACATACGTTCGAAGCCACACGTTTTATCGATCATTATGTCGATGATGGGAAGAGAGAATTCATCCTTAGGACATGTCGCATTCAGATTACGAAAGTCGATACAGATTCAGATTTTTCCATTCTTCTTGACGACTGGTACTATATTAGCTATCCAGTCTGGGTGCTGCTCCTCGCGGATGAAATCGCTAGCTATAAGCTTGTTTACTTCCACATCGATGGAGTTCATGATGTCTAGACGGAACCGTCGTTGCTGTTGTTTGACTGGTTTTGCGTCCGGATGAATATTAAGCTTATGAAGTGCGATCTCCGGGTTTAGCCCTGGCATGTCTTCATAGCTCCAAGCAAAAATATCGATATACTCTCTGACAAGTTGCAACAACGACTCCCGCTCGCTATCTGTCAGGCTTTTACTGACGAAGATTGGCTTTTGAGAGTATTCGTTATCGAGGTCAACTTGCATGACTTCGTCTTCAGTGGGAGGGTCTCATTGTTCAAAGCGCTTCTCCTATTGTGAATCCAGATGTTGGGCCCATGGCTTCGATTCAAGAGATTCAAGTATATTTTCGTCTTCCTCTTCAATGTCAGCGGATGCTATGTTGACAGACAATGTATGCCTGAATATATTCACAATGCTATCATCGGAATCGTATGTAGGCGATTTGGATGAGTGAGAATGCCACTCGCATTCCTCATCGGAACTCTCGGGCATTATTACTGGTGTAACATAATCGAGACCGTGTCTGGACTTGCTGTAATAATCCCGAGGTTTTCCAGCCGGGGCTGACATCTGCAGAGGCGATCGTCGGCCGTTACCGTAATTCAGACATGGGGTAGTCTCCATGTTGTATCCCTGCTTATGTATGAAGTACTTGGCTTCGGGACTATATAGGTAGAGCGGTAATCTTCCAGCGTCGGGTTCGAGATCGAACTCTTCTGGCATGAAAGATTGAGGACCTTCTTTTCGGCCGAAGATGATCGTGTGATCCCCTTTTCTTCTGCCTGGGACTAGGAAGTAGACACCTCTAATGGGAGTAAGTCAGTTTGCGGTATGGACGGTTGTCACCTGTGTGTGCAGGTTAATGTCCAGACCGTGCTCCACAGCGTACATCAGATTGCACTCAGGGTAGTTCAAAGGCATCCTCTTATTGATGAAATAAGGAATTTTGTCTACAGGGATTACATCATCAGGAGAGGGACTATCCACCTGTGCAACTAGATACTTCGCAAGTTTTGCCTCCTCTTTAGCTACCCCCTGCGTGACTGGAAGTTGGGACGCTGTCTTGGGAAACTTGACCACTAAGGGTTCTGCTTGTGGCATTGGCTTGCCTGAGGGCCTCGGATCAATACTTGGTTGCCGGCTCGTCTTGGGGAGATGGATAACCATCAGCTCGATAGAGGTCTTTGCATCTTGCGATTGCCTTTGACTAGATTTTGGCAATCGGATCACCATCGGCTCCACAGAGGGCCTCACATCTTTCGATCGCCTTTGATTGAATTTTGACAATCGGATCATCATCGGCCCTATGACGGGTTTTGGCTCCTAGCTCGGTTCCAACTGCGCAGCTGGGGCGGGAGAACCGGGCACCTCTTTATGTAAAGTTGTGACAAGGGGTGCGGCTTTGCCCAGTTTACGGGCCTGGAGATAGATTTTCAAAGGTTCCTCTGACCCTGTTATGGCCTCCAGTTCATCAGTTATGTGCTTCTTGGATTCTTCATATAGACAAGCCTCCGAAGAATAGTAAGACTCGACTCCTTTGAAGGGATCGATGTCGACAAATTCTGTCTTCATGAAGCCGTGCTTACTCACATACTTGAAGCACTGGTGGAGTGTGGATGGTACGATCATATAGTCATGTATCCACGGATGCCCCAAGAGGATATTGTAGGACGTATCTGCGTCTATGACGTAGCAGGTAACCTCCGTCTTCAGGTCTCCAATCTGACATTTCAAGTGGATCTTTCCCAGGGGATAGCTCCTTCTCGAGTTGAAACCGCTAATGGCAGTGTTGGTCGCCGCTAGCCGGTGCATAGGGATGCCGAGGATTTGAAGCAAGCTTTTTGGGATAATACTTATTGACGAGACAGGATCGATGTGCATCCGATCCACCTTGATGTCACCTATGTATCCAGTGTAGTACAAGGGGCGATCATGCAAGTTGGTCTTGATTAACATATCCTGTGGGGTGAACACGATGTTGGGCATTGCATCTGCACAATTGCTTTCCTGGAGATTTGTTGACGCATCCTCCCCTGTAGGCTTGACCTGGGCTAAGTCGGCGTCAACATTCTGGAGTGCTTTGCTCAATGCGATACGAAGATCCTTGGAGAGCCTTAGGAGCTCATATAACGACAACTTTGCTGGCGTATTAGCCAATTGTGCTAGTATATCAAAGTTGTAAGGTCTCTCCAGCCCCTGAGGTGCATCCTTACGGAGCGGTCTGTCAAAACGGGTTTCCTTCGGCTTGGATCTGTCCGCCAGTGGAGGCTGGGATGGCCCCGGAACATCAGTAGCAGGAAGCGTTGCTGGCTGAGGGTCTTCGACTGAATTACCCAGAGTGGGCTAGAATTGTGCACCAGACCAGGTAACAACGGCCGCCGCCTCCTCAACTTCGGCTGAAATTATATGGCAGGTCCTAGACTTCATGTCCTTCTTTTTGTTGGTTGAAGATGGCACCGCCTGGGTAACTTCGGGTACTAAGTCTAGGTGCATCCACATGACCTCTCCTCGTGATGTGGTAAGAGGTACCAAGCCATTCGTCTGGTCCCGGACGGGTGGAAGATTAGTTACCTCCATCGTTGTCCAAGAGACAGGTATTACCCCGTCTTGAGTATTTGTTGGAGGGAAGTCACCAAACTGAACTGATACCATGTTCGCAGCCACGGTAACCTCTTCGAAATCTAGCGACAAAGCTTTGGAGTCGATAAGATTCTGGATGTACCGCTTTAATTGGAAGCAGTCATGAGTAGAATGATGGACATAGCGGTGGAAGTGGCAATATTTTGGGTCCTCCATCTCTGTCGTTCGAGGCTCGCACCTTGGTGGAGGGAGTTGGATCCTATCCCCTTACAAGTGCATGTCGAAGATTGGCTTGACATGACTATCTTCAAATGAGTAATCCACCTTGGGCCACTGAGCTTCTGCCTGCTTTTGTTCAGGCTTTTTGTTCGTACCAGCGACCATGGCCTGTTTGCCTTTGGTCTCCCTGTTATTGGTGTTACCGACATTGTTGTTGTTATTGGGGGCATTACCAGGACGTTTGCCCTTATCTTCTCCATCTGGGATATATAATCCCAGCTGGCGAGCCTTCTTTAACTTCGCCTCTACATTGGTAGCGCTTATGATGAAGGTCGTCCAATCCCTGAACTGATCTTCATCCATCCAGAGGCTGATTACAGGGAGCAACTTCTTCTGGCAGATTTCAATCAAGGAGTTTTCGGGATTGCCTTAGGGCAATCTCATCGCAGTTTGGCAGAACCGCTTGATGTAGTTTCTCGTTAGCTCCCTTTCTTTCTGAACGACGTCCATGAGAGACGACATCGTCACATCACGTCCCACTTCGTAGAATCTTTCCAGGAACATATTTTTGAAGCCGTCAAATGAATTGATACAGTTGTCCAGAAGGTTGCGGTACCAGTCGAACGCGATTACCTCTAATGCTCCGATAAATAATCGTGTGAGGATGGCATTACTATACGGCAAGTGGTCAGTTGTGACCTTAAATAAGTCATGTACCGGCTAGCAGAGGTTTTCCCGTCATATCAATCGATATATATAATTTTTTGGAACCTGGTATTTTATTGATTCAAGAAAGTTATAGCTTACATCTACTGCCTATCTGGCAGTCCCTAATACTTTTACATCTTCCTCTATATTATGTAATATCCTTATAGCCAATGTGCTTTTGCCTTCGAACACTCTATTGTTCCGTTCTTTCAAGATATGCCATACCGCTGAGGCAAGCCTGATGCAGGCTGCTTTGTACTACTCGATCCCGTGACTTTTGTGGTCTCTAATTTTCTGTATCACTCCCTCTATGTCATCGTCTGCTCCACCCGTAATTCTAATTCTAGCTCTTTGTTGGCCCTATATATCTCTGACCAATGGGCATCTGAAGTATATTTGGTCGATAGATTCTGCTTCTCTTTGACACAAAGGGCACATATGGTCTGGTATCTGAACCCCAAATCGTAAGCCTATCCTTCATCATCAATCTTTTGAGTACCAATTTGTATAAGCAGAGTTGCATTTTTCACGGTATCTCTGTCTTCCAAACTACTTCACATGTGGCCATTTTCTCATGGGGTGTTCGGATCTTTTCCAATATGAATTTGGAGTTCAATTTGGTATCTATAGAGTCTTCCCAGACCCATAGATCTCGCTGAAGAGTTTTATCAATTTTTTTATTTTTGATCAGTGCAGCGACTTGTCTAGCTAGCTTGTGGCCTTCCGGAGCCCATCTTCCGTTGGTGATGATACGGTTAACTCTCTCTCCCCTCCTCGCGTCCTGGTCTGCGTGAAAGCCAACGATCTGCAGGAAGCTCTTCTTCTCTATCCAAGGATTTAAGCATAGGTCGGTGTCTTGTCCGTTTGTGAACACTTGGGTGGAGTGTTGCTTGATTATTGTTCTATTCCGGAGGATGTGCTTAAATGTCACCGACTCGTTAATGTTTTGTCTATATTCCCAGAAGTTGGTGCCTCGTAGATATCTATTTTTCGTCTAATCTGCCCCGAGTGTGTCTTCCTAGATGAATCTCCAGGCGAGTTTAACCTCTGTAGTTTTGCCTATCATCTCCAATGATCGAAGCCCGACGCCGCCTTCATATTCTGGCCAACATAGGGTTTCCCATGCAATGGCGTGGATACCTTCATTCCATAAGAAGTCTGCGCAGTGCTTCTCAATCCGGTTTACCGTGGCTTTGGGGAGTTGTATAGTTTGCATCCAGAAGTTGGTGATGGACTGTATTGTCGATCGTACCAACTCGATTCACCCTTCGAATGATAAGTTGTGCGCTTGCCATCCATCTAGACGCTTTTCAATATATTCGACCAGTAAACGGCAGTCCTCTGCTCGCATGTAATTTACCATTATTTGCAAAAACAAAAAGTTTATAACAAACCTAAAAAGAATCGTACAAAGTACAATAAATTCTGGAAAAGTATAACTTTAGAAATTCGATCAGAAGACGATCGCTTTATCCCTTGGACTATGTGAACTTGAAGACTAGAGCCTCTGGAGAATGCAGCAGCACTTTTGTAAGAACTCTTGATCTCTAATCATTTGATAATGATTGGAAACTCTATTTATAGAGTTCTGGAAATAACTGTTTTAGCAGTTATTCTGATGTGCGCGAGGCTGAACTGCGTGACTCTAGGTTGCGCCAATTTTAGGTTGTGCAACTTCCATTTAGTTACTCGAACGTGTACTAACTATATTTAGACGTGTGGCATCATATGATTGAAATACGCATGGTCGTGTACAGAGTAGTGGACACGTTTTGAGAGATTAGTGGCATGTGTGCCACGTCATCCTACTTTAGAACGTAAGTTACGCGAGCTTCAGTCAACGAGTCAAACTGCACTTGATTAAGTTGCGCCTAGGCGCAACTCAATGCATAAACATGTGGCAGCATTTGGATTTGTGAGAAGAATTCAATCAGGTTGTGCCTAGACGCAACTCACAGAGTGCGCAGAACAGCTGTCATCAAATCATAACAAATCGTCTCGAGCGCCACGCTTTGCGGGATTCGAAGAAATTTTCTTCGTTTATCGTGTTGTCGGTTGTTAGTGCTGTTAGTTAATGATGACAATTATTGTCAGGCGCCATGTAGACTTTGGCACAATGTGATTGGGCGCAGTCTGATATTTGGCGCAACCTGAGTAGTGGCGCAGCTTGATCTCTGGGCTTCATAACAGTGGCGCAGCTTGATTTATTGGGCGCAACTTGATTGCTAAGTAGTAAAAATATGGCGTAACATGATTTTTAGGCTCTACAAGACCCCCTTCAAAGTTTTCGAATTTTGAAATATCATAAAACTTCAAAATACTTTGAATCATGATAATTACCGAGTCAAGTTATGCCAATCTCGCGCAGTCTGTTACAATCTGTTACGATTTTTATGCACAACTTAGGGTGACTATTAGGATTCTGTCTTTAGGATATAAATAACCCTCGTTTAACCGACTGTAACTCTTTACTTTTACTTTAATCTTCTGAGAGAATTCGTTGAACTCTTGCAACCTTCTTCTCCGACTATCTCCTCGACGACATGGCCCCCAAGAAGACCGCCGCTGACAAAGGGAAGAGTATTGTCGAAGCTTCGACCCGTGCTCCGTTGACCCGCGCATCACAGTACGCGCCGCCCTCTTTTGGACGAGAAACGGCAAACCCAGCTCTGGAAGGTGACCAAGAACGAACAATTTGAACCTATGGAGGATGACTTAGTCTTGAATTGACTTGTGCCCCTCTTCTTAGAGTGTTTGGCGCATCACAAACTCTGCGCCACCCCTACTTAGGGTGTGGTTGCTTTATTTGAGCACTGTTCGTTCTTACAAACTGTGTTGTGCATGCTGTTGCGCAACTCAGTTGTTTTGCGCAATCAAAAATATTGTGCAAGCAAATTGTGGTACAACCTGTATGTAGCACAACTTGAGATGTTGTGCAACTTAAGTTTCGTGCAACACAGTATGTTGTACAACCCAGGTTGTCGCGCAACTCAGAATATTGTGCAACTTAATTATTGCGCAACCCAGGATGTTGCGCAACCTAGAATATCGTGCAACTCAGGATGTTGTGCAACTTAATTGTTGCGCAACCTAGGATGTTGCGTAACCTAATTGATTGGCTCTTTATAAAGTTGCATACTCTTGTTGCTTCTAACTTTTGTTAATGTATTTCTTTGCAGTTGATCTCAGGGAAGACCCTAATGCTGAAAGATTTGCTTCAGCTTTTAATGTCCCGGAGTACAAGAAAAATTTATCTCATGCTACATTCCCTCAGTACGATGGCCCTGAAGCACGAAAGACCATCCTCATGGCCCAGGAAAATCAAACCCTGCTGGGCTTAATGAACGGGGAACCTTTAGAAAGTCTGGATAGTGTGGTCCATAAGAAACCTGCCTTCCTATTCAGGGATGCCATCAAGAAGACTTTCCAGCCCAAGACAAGAAAAGATGAGAGAATATTCAAAGATGAAGACAAAGTTATATACCTCATAGAAATATCGAGGTCTATGGCATTACCCAATATGAATTTGCAAGCTATCCCAGAAGAATGTCATGGGATCTGACTCCAATCCAGCAGGCAAGAGTCGAAAAAATCTGTTATAGAATGGGTCCGAAGCACAATGACCTCTTATACAGTACTTCTGAAAAGTACAGCACCCACTTGAGAGGTTTGAAGCCAAGATATATTCCTCCTGAGGATTCCTCTCTGCTTCTTCTGGTCAGAATACCCATATTTGCAAATACATTCGCAAGGGCTGAAGGAAGATATCCAGACCGCAGCATGCGTATGACAGGTCTGGTTAACCCATATATGAAGCGTTGGAGCAGCTTATCTATTTGGATTTTAGATCAATTCAAGGACAGGCTCCTCGATCTGGATCTCTACAATGCCATGTGAACTATAGTATACGACATTCGCCCGAACGCTCATATGTTCCTGGCTTTAGTAGAGAGGTACAACGAAAGCACTGGGACTTTCATGACCCCCTATGGAGAAATAGGATTTGCTCTCCATGAGATAAAATATCTCTCTCATCTACCAATGGGTGATAATCCATACGAAGAGTATGTGCCCACAAATGATGAAATGGATGCTATGGCGGAAGAGAATCCTCAGATGATCGTCATCTTCCAGGAGTTATTATGTCACTATAAAATTTGCTTGCTCTTCTACAAAAGTGCCACTGCAGGTACTTGTTATACCACCAAGTGGATGCCATATCTCTTCTTGGGTCATGTACGGGAGGACAAGCCACTTGAGAATCAAACATGTGCTCCTCGTTTCTTCGAACCCTTCAGTCAGAGCGACATGCAATATTTGATGGAGCAACATAATCATGGAGATGTCAAACTGGATGAGGACTTGCATCCGTTCAAGGCTGGCGACACCCTCCAGAGTTATCTCAGACAGGGTTACAGACCCATGTCTAAAGAAGCCCAGCTAGCGGGCTTTCTCTCTTTATGGCTGCGGTGCTTCATAGTTCCAGGAGCCAGTGCAGTCGACAGATTCCATCCGGGCGTCCTGTTTGCTGTAGCACGTCTTGTTTTTGGATACAAGATGGATCTCCTATCGGCTATGACCTGCCGCTTGAACGCAGGATTGCATTCTTTTGTACAGACCATGCTTAATGACAAGACGGCGAGGCGAGACTTCCCTCGTACCAAGATGTCGTACACCTATTTATTCGGATGGCTATTGCTTCACCATCCTTGTCTGATGAACCCTAATATGGGAAATGTCAGCGGAGATTTCATCAGACGCTACTCCAGCGCTCATTGGCAATATACTGCTCTTTCAGAGTGCAGATTTGTATTGAATTGTGGATCGGGATGGAGCTTTCAGTGTGCTCAACCTCCACACGGATATGAGAATATGCCTCCACAGCTGATGGATTTGACTGAATAATCACTCCGCTTAAGTCCACCCATCTTTTCGTGGCTGCAAACGATCCATCCATCTCACTTGGTCTACAGATTTGAAGAAGAGTGCTATTTGGAACCGTACTTGCCAAGCCGATTTGTACGGCAGTTCGGCTATGATCAGCTTCATGTGGGTAATGCCACCACTTGCCTACAGGCCAAAGGTTATCTGATCGATGGGGTAGGGCTTGAAGATATTACAATGCCCGGGGTATAAAAGTTATATTTTCCATGCCCTTCAATCTTCCGCAAGGCCCACGTATGTTATATACATAAGCAAACTTTTATACTTCAGCAAATACATTCACTGAAAGCTTCCATCCTGCACATAGCTTTGCAAGTGAGAAGAGATCCAAATTGGGGAAATACACTACTCACTCTTTTCGGGATGCAGAGGACAGAGATCCTGCCGATCCACCACTGGAAGCGTCCATTCTAAAGAACTATTCCGATAAAGTTCAGGATCCTCTGGACGTATCCTTAAAGGTGCGGAAAGAGAAATCCCCTGCCAAGGGATTGAAGAAAAGAAAAACTAAGGAGATGACGGCCCCTTCTCAGCTGGGTAGTAGACCTGCCTCACCAAGGGCTCCGGAGAAGAAGAGAAGGACATCTTTGGTTATAAATGGACCAACGACTACAAGAACGACTCGTTCTCAGTGAAAGCAGATGCTCCTCAGTTCCTTCTCTAGAGAGAAGGAAACCACTCCTTCTTCTATTCAGAAGCAAAGCAGAGTTATAGAAGGAGGAACGTCAACCACATTGATTAATCTGGAGGATGATCGCACCAGAGCTGCTGAAGAACCGGTTGCATCATTATACAGAGAAGTCAGGAGGAAACTGGTAGCTGCTGAAGATGTAACATCTCAGGAAAGTAATATCATGCTTTTGATATACCCTAATATATATATATATTTTTCTCTCAAGGATGTATATTAAATTGATTTCTTTCTTTATAGTGGCTACTTCAGCGGATGTTCGGCCGTCTACTACCACCATAGAACCTTCGAGATCAGAAGCTGTGATGGTACATATTCCCGTCAATGTACTTGCTGCGGCGGGGATAACGGTTCCATCCCCAACTCCTATGATTCCGAAAGCCATCTCTCCAGAGAAGGATTTGCTTCCACAAGAAGAAATGATAGATTCTCCGAAGAAGCAAGATCCTACTCATTCTGAAGAGGAGATGATTTAAGCCTTAGCCGATTGCGACTTTGGTGATGAATCTTACGATGATGATTGGAATAACACCACTAAAGAGAGACAAACTTTAGTGGATGTACCATCACCTCAGGAACTCCCAACCGATGAAGACCACTCAACTGCTGAGGATGAGAAAAATGTGGTTATCGATGAAGGACATACCAGTCCCAAGATCGATGAACCCAAAATATCTGAAAATCCTGAGGTTTCTGGAGTGGTAGCAGGATTAGCAGATCAAACTCCAATGACTCTGCCACTTCAGACTGAATCAGGAGCAGGCAGTAGTCAGGCCACTATGTCTGCAGACACCCTATCAAAGCTTCAATCGGAAACATTAAAACCTCTTGAGACTCCTCATGCTATGCCCAGCTCAGGTAAATTTCTAAACATGATCTATTTATCGTAGCTCCTTCAGCATTGTATATTGCTAATACAAATGACATATGTAATTTGCAGAAGGACCCACAGAAACCGTAGCAGGAGAAGGGAGCTCTTCTCACATCATCGCTCAAGATGAAGTGCCTCCATATGCTAAAACTGTAAAGACTCCGGCAGGAGTAGTAGCCACTCCAGGAGCCGTTGCAACTAACAAGTTCGTAGTGGCCTCCTTTACGAAAGCCTTCTTCACATCTCTAGAGCCTTTACTCCATCGAGTGATGGAGAGAGAAGATGTTCCTTTTAGTACAATCAGAACTCCCTCTTCATTCTTGATCGGAGGCATCCGCAACCAAGGAGAATAGGCTCAAGCTACCTTCTTAGAACACATTTTGGATGAGCTGGAGGGATCTATTAAAGCTTATAAGGAGCTTAAAAGAGGGGATATCGAGCAACTAGTAAATATAGAATATGAGGCTATGGCTCGAGAAGCATAAACTAGTAAAGCCAATTTTGAAGCATTTTTGCTGGCTTTTACTAGACAATCCTATGAACTAGACATTCAAATTGCTGAAGCAGCTTCTACTGCTGAAAGTCATAAGGCCAAGGCTGCAGATGAAGAGAAAAAAGCTGCTGATCTGGAGGCTAAAATTGTCCAGCTTCTGGCAGAGCTTAAGGCTATCAAACAGAACTTAGAACAAGAAACTCAGCTACATCAAGCTGCTGTTAATCAAATAGATGCTCCGAAGCACCAGAAGAATGAATTTGAACAGCTACGGAATAAAGAACTAGCACGTTAAACTGCTGCTCTGCACCCATTCGATCCCGAGTCAGGAAGGGTTGAAGCCAGGCAGCGGGTGCTAGATTCTTGTAATAAAAGAGCTCAAGTTTTGAAGAAGCAAATTGTAGAACTTATTACTTATCCTTCAGAATAGAATAAGCGAAACTTGTTGTCTTTTTCATTATGATGTATCTCTTTTTGAAATAGAAATAAAATGAGAAACTTTTTATGTGGTTCCATTACTTGTTGCATATCTTGTTATAGATATAAGTAATAGAATAGAAAATATACTCAGAGGTACTGGACATGATATATTTTTTGATTAGAAAATAACGATATTTATTATATCTGCTCAGAGGTAATGTGGACGTGGCAGAATATAAAATTTAGAAATACTGTTATTTCAATAGACAACTTTATCAGAGGTAATAGGGACGTGATAAGTTGCTGATGTAGATAATCGAAATTCAGAAGTGTGGAGGACGTGAATTCTTTTTTCTATTTTAGATGTGAGAATTTATCATCTATGATTTTTTTTACGAGAAAGTAAATAAAAGACGATAAATGCCAAGATTGATGAATGAATGAATGAACAGTCAAAGAAAGTGAATGAATGAACAGTCACTTCGGTTTTCAAAGAGAAGAAATTGAATGAATGGTCACCTCGGTTTTCGAAAAGAGGAAATGAATGAATGAACAGTTAGACTTCTTTTAGTAGAAAAGTCGCATCGGTTCTCGAAACCGATCATCTAGTCATTCTGTTTATAAATATAACAAAATTTCTGTAGGTATCATCAACTTGTTTTCTCTTCTCTCTTTCCAGAATGACTTTCGAAGATTTGCTCCCTCCGACGACTGAGACTCTTCCTGCTGAGCCTCTAGTGCCTCCTCAAAAAGAAGTGGGTGAAGGCTCGACTGTTCATGCACCAGAGCAGGACCTGATTGCCAAGTTGGTAGAGCCTGGAAAGACTGCTGAAGAAAAAGCTATAAGAATGGCCGCTTGTGAGTTGCTGGTGTGTTCAGACAATGAAATGTTTGAATTGCTGACAAATCATGTATTTAATCATGAAGGATCGGGTCCTCGTCCCCGTCCTTGATATTATGTAACTCTTTCTGCTTTTAAATAAAATGAGTTTTATTTACATCATTTCTCTGAATGAATAATATTTTACTTTTATACATAATATTTCTTGAGAAATTTGTCATTGATAGGCATCGTAGCAACCCTGCCATCCATATATGTTAAATGGTAGGCTCCATTTGGGAAAACCTTGTTTACCACATACGGACCTTCCCATTTTGCTTCAAATTTGCCTTTGCTCATGTGGGTCATAGTCGTAGGATGTCTGACCTAGCTCGCCTTCCTAAAATGTTCGTACTTTGACTTTGCGATTAAAAGCTTTTGAGATACGGGCTTGATAAAGTTCGATATGTTGTTGAGCTTGTAGCCTTTTTCTCATCGAGCGCCTCCAATTCTTGAAGCCGGAGACGATCATTGTTTTCTGTGGTAAGTTCATTAGCAATGGCAATTCGCAAAGATGGAATTTGAATTTCTGGCGGTAAGACAGCCTCGCATCCATATACCAGAGAAAAAGGTGTGCAACCTGTGGGCTTACGGACTGTAGTGCGATAAGTCCACAGACATTCTCCAAGCTTCTCACTCCAATTACGTTTGTTAATAGAAACAAACTTTTTAAGGAGTTTGATAATAGTCTTATTGAATGCTTCAGCAAACCCATTAGCTGCAGAATTATAAGCCGTAGAAGCAACATTATTGATTCCGTTGTCATCACAAAACCTAGTAAACTTCTGGCTTATGAACTATGGTCCATTATCATGGATGATCCGACGAGGTACGCCAAATCTGTATATCATATGATGTTTGACGAAATTGATGACACTACTAGTCTTTACTTCAACTAAAGGTATAGCTTCAGCCCATTTAGAGAAATAATCGGTTATAGCTAAGATAAACCGATGTCCTTTAGATGAAGGAGGATTGATAGGACCAATTACATCCATGCCCCAAGCTTCGAAGGGCCATGAGGCAGCAGTCGGGTGAAGAAACTCCGACGATTGGTGAATGAAATCTGCATGAATTTGAAATGCTCGACATTTCCTTGCATAGTCAATGGCATCCGATACCATAGAGGGCCAGTAGTAGCCCATACGTCGGATACGATCCTATAATTTGGGACCGGGCTGATGTGCTCTATAAACGCCATCATGAGCTTCGCGTAATACCTGTTTTGCTTCATTACCAGCAAGACATCTTAAAAATAATCCATCAAAAGTTCGTCGAAAGAGAGTTTTGGTAGTATGGTTATAATAAAATCGAAGCGATCGCCTAGATTCTTTAGGATCTTCAGGTAGTATGTCATATACTGCAAAGTCGATGAAAGCTGTTCTCCAATCTTCGCTAATGACATTGACTTCAGCTGAATTAATGAATTCAATGTTATGGTTGTTTTCAATGCAAAACAATTATCTATTGGAGATAACAACCATTTGATGTCTTTTGACCGGAATTGCTAAAACCGCTGCTAGGTTAGCTAAGGCATCAGCTTCTGTGTTGCATGCTCGACGTACATGTTCGATGAAGAACCCTTTGAACGAGGAAGCTATTCTGATTGTCGCTTCGTGGTATGGTACCAGATCTTGATGTCGAACTTCATATATACCTCTAATCTGATTAACAATCAGTTTAGAATCACCATATACTTTGAGATATTCAATATGCAGTTGTTTAGCTAACTGGAGTCCAATGAGCAAGGCGTTGTATTCTGTCACGTTGTTGGAGCATGATTCATCTAAAGAATAAGCTCTTTGGATAGCTAATCCATCTGGTGAAACGAGAACAATTCCTACTCCAGCGACAAGGGTGCCTCCAGGTCCAATTCTAGATGCTCCGTCGAAGAACAAACGCCAAGTAGAAAATTCTTCTGAGATCATATTTGATTCTAATGTCTCATCTGGAATCTCATCATAGAGTTTAGATGTTTCAGGGACAGGATGAGCTGCTAAAAAATCAGCGAGTGCTTGGCCTTTCACAGACTTTTGTGGAACATACACCATATCATATTGTGCTAATAATATGGCCCATGTAGCAAGCCTAGAATTGAGTGTGCTGGGCTTCTTCATTAAGACTCGCAGAGGATTGCCTCGGGAAATAACATGAATAGTTTGGACGATAATGTAATGTCATGTCTTTTGAACAGCAAACATTAAGGCTAAGCATTCCTTCTCCACCGGACTATAACGATGTTCAGCTCCAATCATCGTTCGACTAAGGTAGTAGATGGCTTGTTCATGACCTTCTTTGTTCTTCTGAGCCAGCAAAGCTCCCAATGAATGGTCCATCGCCCGAACATACATCAAGAAGGGTATTCCTGAGATCGGTGGTACTAGCATTGGTGGACTCATCAAATACCGCTTTATGTCATCAAATGCTCATTGACATTCTTCTGTCCAAATGAAAGATACACCTTTCTCTATTAACTAAGTAAATGTTCTGCAACGTCCAGATAAATTTGAAATGAACCTCCTGATGTAAGCCCTGGAATCCTCGTAGTCTTTTAGGTTGCGTGGAGGACGCATCTCTTGAATGGCTTTGATCTTTTTGGGATCAACGTGTATACCTTTAGAGGTAATGACGAATCCGAAAAATTTGCCACTAGAGACTCCCAAGAAAGACTTGGTGGAGTTCATTTTGAGTTGATGCTGGCGCATTAGATTGAAGATAGTTCTTAAATCATGGATGTGATTTTCCTTAAGACGACTTTTGACAGCAATATCGTCAATATAGCATTCGAGGGTCTTTCGCAAATGATCTCGAAAGATAGTACTCATAGCCCGCTGGTAAGTTGCACCTGCGTTCTTAAGACCGAAAGGCATGACTGTGTAGCAGTATATTCCGCATGGAGTACGAAATGAGGTATGTTTTTCATCTTCAGGATTCATCCGAATTTAATTGTATCCAGAAAACCCATCCATAAAAGAGATTCGTTCAAATCCACAAGTATTGTCGATCATGACATCAGTAATTGGGAGAGAGAATTCATCTTTAGGACAAGCGTCATTAAGATCCCAAAAATCTATGCACACTCGAACTTTTCCAGTCTTTTTCAAAACTGGTACAACGTTGGCTACCCAGTCAGGATGTTGTTCTTCTCTGATAAAACCGCAAGCGATAAGCTTTTTGACTTTATCATCTATCGCAGCCATCATCTCAGGCTTGAATCGTCGTTGCTGTTGTTTGACTGGCTTGGCATTAGGCAAAATGTTAAGTTTATGAGTTGCGACTTGAGGATCTAATCCCGGCATATCTTCATAACTCCAGGCGAAGATATCGATATATTCACGAATAAGGTGAATCAGTTCTTGCTTATCATCCTCTGGGAGATTTTTGCTAATGAATATTGGTCGCGGTACACCCTTCTCTCCAACATCGATCTGAATTAGTCAATCCTCAGTAGGTGGTTCTCGTTATTCAAAACAGAGTTCCCACTGAGTGTCCATCCTTTGTGCCCAAGGATCTGCTTCAGGAGCTTCTTCAATATCATCCTCGTCATCATCTGAGAACTGAGCTGACACCATATTAGAAGATACTGTTACCCGATGGACATGACCAATACTGGTATCAGAATCCCATGAGATAGAATCAGAAGAGTTAGATCGCTCTTCTTCATCGGATTCGGAAGCTTCTGGAGTCGGAAGTGGTGAAATATAACCCAATCTCCGCTTCGTTTTACTGTAGTATTGTTGTGATTTTTCCTTTTGGAACAAAAATACGAATAGGAGTTCGTCTTCCTTTACCTCTATTGAGACCAGTTTTGAAATTATAGCCCATTTTACGGATAATTACCTTAGATTGTGGATTATAGCGGCGTAGTTGTAGTCTTCCTGTATCATCCTTATTATCACTGTCGGGCATGATTTTTTGTTCTTCTCTTTTATTAAAAAGTATAAGAGTTTCGACTTTCTTTCGAGAAGGTACTAGGAAGAACGATTCTTGTATTGATTCCAGTGATACCATATTTTGGAGAGACGATACGACTCCTATTGTAAGTGGCTTAAAGCTATCTAGCATATCCAAATAACATTGAGTATAATAAGAGACATCAGTATACTGCAAAAGAGATGCTTTATTGATTTTTACATCATCATTTACAACAGGACCTGTAGCCTTAACAGGCTTAGTCAGATTGATAACCAGCGGGAGAGAAGAACGAAAAGGAGGAGGGAGCTTTTTACGACGAAGGTCAATTACAAGTGGCTCAGAAGAGGTGAGCTCCCTTTGTTCCTGACTAACGCCAGGGGGATGCTTCTTGTGAGAAGGAAGGTAAATAGTCAATGTCTTGGAAGACTGTGGACAGGAAGTACGTCATTTGACTGGGATCACCAAAGTATCATTTGGCACGCCTTTCTGTTCTTCATCAGTATCCATTGCCAATACCACATTCATGAATTCCTTCTTGTGCATGCAAGAGTCGTTGTAGTATGCTTCAACCCCCTTGAAAGGATTTAAGTCTGCAACTTCTTTCTGTACTTCTCTATTACCATCCACATATTTGAAACATTGATAGAGAGTAGAAGGTACAATGTTGTGTTCATGGAGGAATGGACTTCCCAACAAAGCATTGTATGAGCCATAATTATCAATCACGTAGAAAGTCACCTTCGTACGAAGATTGCCGATTTGAAGTTTCAGGCGTATCTTCCCCAAAGGTTCACTTCTTCCTTGATTGAACCCCAAGATAGTAGTGATAGTTGTAGAAAGGTTATGCACCGGGATCTTCAAGGCGTCCAGCAGAGTCTTCGGCATGATGCTAAGTACAAACCCTGGGTCAATCAGAATACGATCGACTTTCATGGTATCCACATATCCCGTAAAGTAGAGAGTACGATCATGACGATTGTCCTCCAATAGCATGTCATCTTGTGTAAAAGTGATGTTAGGTATTAGTTCAAATACACTATGACAATGTGTACAACTAACAGGCTCTTTTTTAGGCTTCTTGAGGAGAGCGAGACAAGCATCAGCCTGCATCAAGGCTTCACTTAACGTCTTTCGAGTTTCTTTTGAGAGACGTAAGGGTTCAAAGATTGATAATCTCGCTGGAGTGTTAGCCAATTGAGCCAGTATATCAAAATTATATGGCTTCTCAAGTCTAAGAGATGAGGACTTCTTTAATGCTTTATCAAAGCGAACAGGTTGCTTTCCCTTGTCTGCCGATGTAGGTTTAGGAGGAATTGGTTCCACTACTGGCGAGGATGTAGATGGTATATTCTCAGTAGGGGAAGATGATACAGGCAGAATATCAGAAGATGGGGCAGGATTCTCTTGAGTTTCGGGATACTCTCGGAGGTAAGGTTTCCCAGATCTGGTGCCGATTAGAATTTCTTCTTCTGCTACTGGTTCGAAGGATACCATGTTGCAGCTCTTGGATTTAGTTTTGGAGCGCTTCTTTTGATTGGAAGAAGAAGGCATTTCAAAGTCTGCCACTAGATCTGGATGAATCCACATGATTTCTCCTTTGTCAGTAGACAGTGGAACCAGACCCTCATTTTAGGAAGGTAGAAGATTCACGATCTCGAGAGTACCCCTCGGGATGGGGACAACAACATCTTATACTAGTTGCGGTGGGAAGTCACCAAATTGCACAGAGACGACATTGGTCGCCACAGTCTTCTTATTCTTTTGGAGAGTAACTGCACCAGAGTTGACCATTTCTTGGATTTTGCCTTTGAGCACGTAGCATGCTCGAGTTGCATGCCCTATAAATCTGTGATAAACATAATATTTAGGGTGGTCAGTCTTACCCACTTCCTCTGACCGTTTTGCGTTCGGCAGTTGAAGCTTATTGCTTTTGATTAAGCAATCGAAGATGCTCATAATATCATCTTCATCGAAAGAATACTCTTCTTTTGGATGAGGTACTTTTTGTGGTGGTGCTGATGGAGTGGGTGTCGTCTTAGCAACATTAACAGCCAACGACTCCTTGCCCTTGAGATTGATGGTCAATATTTCTTTATCCTTACGATTGTTCTGGCGATTATTACCACCGGGTGTGGAATGTTCATCTTGGTTAGGATTAGCCATTTGAACTCCTAATTGTTTGAACTTCTCAGCGTTAACCTCCGCCGCTTTGGCATTCACAATGAAAGAAGGCCAATCTTAGAATTGTGTCGATCCCGTCCACATGCTGATAATAGGTAGCAAGTTTGATTTGCAAGTGTCTATTGTTACAGCAGATGGAGTTCCTAGAGGCATTTTAAGTGCCTCTCGGCAGAATCTTTCAATGAAATTTTCAGTAGTTTTATTGTGTCTTTGTTTAATTTTGATAAGGGCAGACATCGTCATATCGTTGACTCCCTCATAGAATCGTTCCAAGAACATTTGCTTGGAACCAGCAAAGAAAGTTAAGCAGCCATCAGGCAAGCTACGGTACCAGTCATATGTCACACCGGCTAAACAACCAATGAATATCCTGGTAAGAAGAGCATCATTTGGCTGCAATTGATCAGTCATCACTTCAAAGTGATTGATGTACTGACTTGGAGAAGTGTTGCCATCAAACAACATAATAGTGGGAAGCTTGTACTTAGGAGGAAATTAAACCTCATTCCATTCTGCAGGATAAGGTTATTTTATCCCAAGTCTTTGTAGATCGTCTTTTTGCTTAAAGGCCTCAAACTGAGTGCATAAGAGTTTTACAGCCTCATTAGCATCCCCTGATGTCTGGGAATTGGGGGGCTGACTTGAATTATTAGAAGGAGGAACAGTATGGTAATTACCACCCCCAGCACCAGACTGACTGGAAGCAGCTTGAATTGGTACAGAAGCAACCTGGGGAGGAGGTACCCCCAGACCAACATTAACCGGTAAAGAAGATGCTATGAGCTCAGGATTTGTAGCAAGATTTATAACCGGTGGCACTGAATATTGGGCCACGATTATAGTGTGCATACTTGCAACCATTTCAGCCATGGTCTTCAGTTTGTCTTCCAGTGCAGCAATTCGTTGCTCTTGACTGGCTGAACTAGAGGTATCTTGGTCTTCTGTAATGGCATATGCTGTCACCTCTCTTGCCACTATTGATGAGATAGTTTGTTCAGAGCTTTCACTATCTGCGTCAAAGTGAGACAAAGAATCTTCTCCCAGATGAGTAATGGAAAGATCTTCCTGATTGAAGACATCTTGGTCTAAATTCTGATTTTTCGATCTGGTATGTTGATAAACCCCTTCACTAGATTCACGGAGTCATCCCAAGTACTGTTGACTCGGATTGCGAGACGTGCCATGCTTTGAAGATTTTCTACCCCAGTGTCTCGGGAAGTCATATTGACAGAAGCATATAATAGCTCATCTTCATCTCCCGTCATGGGTTCAGGAATTGAAGCATAGTTCAGCCGATCGAAGACAGATCGTTTAGTTGATTGGAAACAACACTTGATAACCACTTCATGAAGGCAGTGGCGTTCTGATGGATGATTTATAGGTGAGTGAGATGTCTATGTGATCTCCCGTCTTTGTGTAAGACGTTCCCGGAGATCAGTTACCACCACGGGTGTAGTGCACCGTCCGGCAAAGTCAATCGGAGGAATCGAAACGCCGACGGCGTTCGGACTTAGCCTTGCAACGGCTGCTCGAAGGCTCGCTCGGTCGAGGCGACTCCTCGCACAGGTGGGATAGTTTCGGTGAACTTGCCTCATCTTAGCCTTCACTTAATAACTCGCATATTTTCAACTTGCACAAGTAGGCTAATATAAAAGCTACGAACGCACATAGCTAAGGGAATAATCCCGACCCGTCGGAATGTCTTAGAACATAGAAAATGGTCCCACGGTCTGCTTAGAAGTCGGCTCAGCGTGCTTTCAAATGACACTCGATCCTTCGTTCCCGTGGCTTGGGAGAAGAAAATTGGCCTAAGTTGCTAAGTTGCCCCGACACTCGAATAAGCCTAAGTCGTAGGTGTTGCCTGCGTGAATGCTTGAGAAAGCATGCACGATCCCGTCGTTTTGTTCCAACGCTCGAGTTAGCCTAAGTCATAGGCGTCACCCGCGTGAATGCTTGATAATACATGCACGGTCCCGTCGTCCAAGGCTTGGTATAGCCTTCGCACGTCCCGCGAGTTAAGCCGTCTTGCACGGCTTGTTGGCTTAAGTCTAGGCACCCGAGAACTTGGTTGTTTAAGTCGACCCCGTGTATAGCACGTTCCCTCGATGCGTAGCTCGGCGTAGCCCTTGCTCGTCGAGTCGTTGCCCGAATAAGTTAGACAAGTATTGTTCTGGGCTATTGAAGCAATTTCTAGCACTGTCCCGCTCTAGCTGTGGTTGTCAAGTCCTATAGTCCCTTGAGAACAAGGCCCGTCGTATAAAGTATATGACTTGAGCGATAGCATTGCCTATAGAACCAGGTCTGTCTAAGCCACGAGCTACGGTGGATTTAGTAAAGAGTATGCCACGATCAAAGGAAGTCCATGCGACTTGTTGTCGTCGAGATCGGTCCCGCTACTTGGGAGTCTCGCTAAAAGACTTGATAAGGAAGTGCACAAGATCGGTCTCGCTACTTGGGAGTCTCGATAGAAAGAAGGAAAGCATGGTCATGTTAAGGTAGGATTGGTAGATCGAGTTGAGTCTTGCATGGTCATTGGACAACTTGTCGACAAGGTGTAGTCTTCTCGAGTGATCGCCGGGACACCAGGATCATGTCGCCCGGGGGAAGCACGTTGCGGCTCAAGGTAGGATGCTGGATAACCGCATGGGAGACTTCGACGCCTCCGGGCTAGCTACCCGTGTAGGGACGAGCCGATATCCCTAAGCCAGTCCATGATAGCTTGACATTGCTAGTGACCACCTCATGTAGATGGGTCGACGAGAGCAGCAATCCGCGTGTTTGCCTTTGGATAGCGTCAAGTACTAGCACGGCATCGGTCGAATCATGAGACAGTCTAGCACGACATGTATCAAGTCAGCAAGATGTAATCCCGTTAGTGCCAGCCTTGTATCATCATGGAAGGAATGAGTTATAGCTTATGTCAGCAGGACACGTGCTTCGGCACTAAGCAAGGCTTTTGCGTATCAAGTATTGGCTTTCGCGTATCAATATTGGCATTCGCGTAGTGGCTTTCGCGTAGTGGCTTTCGCATATCAAGTATTGGCTTTCGCGTATCAATATTGGCATTCGCGTAGTGGCTTTCGCGTATCAAGTATTAGCTTTCGCGTATCAATATTGGCATTCGCGTATTGGCTTTCGCGTATCGGTATTATTGGCCTAAGTTTGCATTAGTTAAGTCGAGTGCCATCACATTTAAGTCGAAAGGACCGTAATGTAAAAGTTGGCTAAGTCAGGGAGTCGTTAGGTACGACCTCAATCTTGAAGCACGAACAAGTCTAAGCAAGGTCTAGAGGCACGACCTGCACAAGTCGTCCCCCTTGACGTCGCTAGCACGAGAATTGGTCTAGAGGCACTTGAGTTTAAGTAAAGGTCTTGGCACGGCCGAGTTTGCATAAGTTGCTCCTCGACAAAGCACCGTCCCGAATATGTTGAAGTCACGAATAGAGTATGGCACGACCCTGCCGTCCCGAGTTGTAGTTCGGTCAAGTACATAAGCGATGAGGCACTGCCCCGATCGAATTACACGTTGACATGATAGCACGACTATGTCATCGCATAACGAGTTGGTTAGACGTCAAGTCTTAAAATAGACCCTAAGGCAAGACTAGCAAGACAATCGAAAAGGGATTTAAGCTGCACAAACTAAATGAACGTATCGATTTTGTATGGGTGGACGAGGAGCTCACTCCACCAGTACAGTTGAGTACTGACACCCACACAGTTTCTATGTGCAGGTGCAGGTAGAAGCTCATGGCGCGGAGCTCGCTTGGATGCGTCGAGGCATGGAGTTCCTTGGCGAGTCGAAGCGTGCGACCGCGTGAACTTAAGACTTATACAGGACATAATGTATGGACATCGCCTTCCGAAGCTTCCGTTGGCTCAAGCATTGTATCGAGAGAAGAGAGAGCTGAGTAATTGTAAATTGAGAGAAAAGTGAGCACGAGAGACTTGTAATCATGGCCTTGTGCCTATTGTAATCTCATTGTTCAATATCAATAAAAGAGTTCTTTTGAATAACTTGTGTTTTGTCTTTAAATTTTTGCTGCATGTTCAATGTTTCTGCTTGGGACTTCTGTGCGACGATCTCGTCGCCGCCGATGTAATCACGCCTTAGCGAGGACGATCGCTCCTACGGGAGCGGGACGTGACATAACGGTATCAGAGCACGGCTTTACGTCCTTGGGCTTCACGTCGAATTTCTCAGTTTTGAAAGCTCGTCATTAGAAAATAAGTGTGCGCTCTCTCTCAAATGTCCCTCGGTATGTGCATACAATAAGTCTAAATATTTTTAAAAGCTCATACAAGCGTTCACTCGAACGTATCGGTAGGCAAGGGCCTTTGTGCCGAACGGTGTCAACTTGACTTGATAAGAAAACTCGTGCTAAAAGTTAGCAAGTCGCGTACGTGCCCAACTAGTCCTACATCGACATTAGTAAATGAGCGTGCAAACTCGAATATAGTCCGCACGGAATAGCCATGCACACGGCCTTTTGGCTAAGTTATGCCGCGTGTCGCGCACCTCGACTTTATGGTGCAAACGAGTCGCGAGCAATATTAAGTATCGCTCGGTCGGGAATGGAGATACACTTAAAGTGTATATCGATATGAACACTATTGGACTAATGCTTAGGCGTACACGGAAGATTGTTTTGGATTTTAAAGAATAGTGCGAACGACTTAGTGCGTCGATACGATGTGAGCGATTACGCTAAGGATCCGTCGAACGAATCTGAAGGATGTGATATCGAGTGAATGCAAAACATGATTGTAGGCTAGATCGGATGGCTCGAATCCGAGTGGTGTATGGATTTTCTTGGAAATCATTCGAGCAAATTTAAGAATTTCGAGTAACGGCGAGTATGTCAACGAGGCAATGCGATCGCACAAAGCCTTAGAACGCGTCATGCTTAGTTGGTCGTGACTTCGAATGTCCCGAACGAGATGTCGCTTGGACAACTTGTGAATGGGCAACGCGAGTTAGAAAATGATTCGGATACGATGAATAAAGGTGAATGTCTTGATCAAGGAAATCTAGTGAATCACAGGTACGATTTCGGATTGAGTCCAATGAAATGTGACTTGAGTTTTGGACAACGATATTGAAACTAGCTCGAGGAATAGCGATCGAACTTGATCTTGAATATCGAGGAATTGTGATATATCCGGTTCGGACAATAGCATCAGTGAACGACTCAAAATTGGTTACAAAGGAAGGTCGTCAGGTTACGCATATCGTAGATGGTATTGAGGCGTATAAAAGATCGATATGCGATAACTCGGGGGTACTCTAACTCGGCGAATGACGATCGTGCAAATGTCATTGTTCCGATGGATGCTATACTCGGGATATTGAAATGTCTCGAGGAAAAGATAAACTTGGCTCGAGGATTTTCTGGTTGAACGAATGACAAACGGACTATCGAATAGAGATCTTGGCTTGGATGAAAATAAAAATATTTGGATTTGCTTCGTCGATAACCACAATGTTGACGTTCTTGTCTTATGCAAGTACAACTCCAGTCTCGCACATGCATCATGCCGATTAGGACGATCACTCTACGTGAGCACTGGTATGGTGATTCACACAGCGGGGGTGATTGAACTAGCATGGCGTGGCAATTTGATGCATCGACTTGTGGTTTGACGCGAAGGTGGACTCGAGAATGACTTAGCGTGCGTGACGGTCAAACTTGAGGATTGAGTAGGTCCAATCCACTTATCGAAAATGAATTAGTCTAGACTCAAACAAGAGTTACGCCCCGATGAGAATGATTATTCTGCGGGAGCGTTGTATGGTGATTCATGAACTACCGTGGATAATCGGACTCGCGTGAGATTAGGGCGCAACATATTGTCAAAGCTAGACGACCTCGTGATCGAATACATAAATTGGTTAGAATTGGTGAATTGAATGGATTCGAATATACGGTCTTGATGAGAATTAGGTGATCGTGCTCGATGTTTAGAAATCTGAGTGACGCAAGCTCGGGTAGAAAACCCCTTACTATCGACTTTGGTTTGACCCTAGGATTGGGGTCAGTGTTGGCATTATTGTTGGAGAAACTATGATTCCAATCCTGACACCGACTTAGCCTTGAGAAATGGCCTAGCGGTTAGGCGAGATGCCCCTGTTTAAAGAATTGGCATGGGAAAGATTGATCTGGATGAATGGTATGGATAGATGGAGTGAAACAGGAATATAAGAATGCCCCTCACGAGACTTGGCTGACATGTATATATTTCGGGGACGCCTGAGTATGTACACGATGCGACTCGAGTGAGAACGACGAATTCTCTATCATGCGGCTTGGTTGAACGCATCTATTTTGGGGACGCTTGGAATGCATACACGATCTAGCCAAGTGATACGTTGAATTGAAATGAGACTTGGAAAATAGAAGAGTGTCGAGGATTTGAGGTCGTGTTAAAAAAAATGATTGATAGTCGTGCGAGTGTGGCTCGGAATCGAAGGAACGCGTAGGCGGAGTGTGTACGATTAAGTCTTGGCCATAGAAATGGTAGAATGGCTTGGCTTCAGGAAAGTCTCGAGGACGAGACTTGTTCTGAGTGGTGTATGATGTAGTGCCCGTCCCGCAAAGTCAATCGGAGGAATCGAAACGCCGATGGCGTTCGGACTTAGCCTTGCAACGGCTGCTCGAAGGATCGCTCGGTCGAGGCGACTCTTCGCACAGGTGGGGTAGTTTCGGTGAACTTGCCTCTTCTTAGCCTTCACTTAATAACTCGCATGTTTTCAACTTGCACAAGTAGGCTAATATAAAAGCTACGAACGCACATAGCTAAGGGAATAATCCCGACCCGTCGAAATGTCTTAGAACATGGAAAATGGTCCCACGGTCTGCTTAGAAGTCGGCTCAGCGTGCTTTCAAATGACACTCGATCCTTCGTTCCCGTAGCTTGGGAGAAAGAAATTGGCCTAAGTTGCTAAGTTGCCCCGACACTCGAATAAGCCTAAGTCGTAGGCGTTGCCTGCGTGAATGCTTGATAAAGCATGCACGATCCCGTCGTTTTGTTCCAACGCTCGAGTTAGCCTAAGTCATAGGCGTCGTCCGCATGAATGCTTGATGATGCATGCACGATCCCGTCGTCCAAGGCGTGGTATAGCCTTCGTACGTCCCGCGAGTTAAGCCGTCTTGCACGGCTTGTTGGCTTAAGTCTAGGCACCCGAGAACTTGGTTGTTTAAGTCGACCCCGTGCATAGCACGTTCCCTCGATGTGTAGCTCGACGTAGCCCTTGCTCGTCGAGTCATTGCCCGAATAAGTTAAACAAGTATTGTGCTGGGCTATCGAAGCAATTTCTAGCACTGTCCCACTCTAGCTGTGGTTGTCAAGTCGCATAGTCCTTTGAGAACAAGGCCCGTCGTATAAAGTATATGACTTGAGCGATAGCGTCGCCTATAGAACCAGGTCTGCCTAAGGCACAAGCTACGGTAGATTTAGTAAAGAGTACGCCACGATCAAAGAAAGTCCACATGACTTGTTGTCGCCGAAATCGGTCCTGCTACTTGGGAGTCTCGCTAAAAGTCTTGATAAGGAAGTGCACGAGATCGGTCCCGCTACTTGGGAGTCTCGATAGAAAGAAGGAAATCATGGTCATGTTAAGGAAGGATTGGTAGATCGAGTTGAGTCTTGCATGGTCATTGGACAACTTGTCGACAAGGTGTAGTCTTCTCGAGTGATCGTCGGGGCACTGGGATCATGTCGCCCGGGGGAAGCACGTTGCGGCTCAAGGTAGGATGCTGGATAACCGCATGGGAGACTTCAGCGCCTCCGGGCTAACTACCCGTGTAGGGACGAGCCGATATCCCTGAGCCAGTCCATGATAGCTTGACATTGCTAGTGACCACCTCATATAGATGGGTCGGCAAGAGCGACAATCCACGTGTTTGCCTTTGGATAGCGTCAAGTACTAGCACGGCGTCAGTCAAATCATGAGATAGTCTAGCACGACATGTATCAAGTCAGCAAGATGTAATCCCGTTAGTGCCAGCCTTGTATCATCACGGAAGGAATGAGTTATAGCTTATGTCAGCAAGACACGTGCTTCGGCACTAAGCAAGGCTTTCGCGTATCAAGTATTGGCTTTCGCGTATCAATATTGGCATTTGCGTAGTGGCTTTCGCGTATCAAGTATTGGCTTTCGCGTATCAATATTGGCATTCGCGTAGTGGCTTTCGCGTATCAAGTATTGGCTTTCACGTATCAATATTGGCATTCGCGTATTGGCTTTCGCGTATCGGCATTGTTGGCCTAAGTTTGCATAAGTTAAGTCGAGTGCCATCACTTTAAGTCGAAAGGACCGTAATGTAAAAGTTGGCTAAGTCAGGGAGTCGTTAGGCACGACCTCAATCTTGAAGCACGAACAAGTCTAGGCAAGGTCTAGAGGCACGACCTGCACAAGTCGTCCCCCTTGACGTCGCTAGCACGAGAATTGGTCTAGAGGCACTTGAGTTTAAGTAAAGGTCTTGGCACGGCCGAGTTTGCATAAGTTGCTCCTCGGCGAAGTACCGTCCCGAATATGTTGAAGTCACGAATAGAGTATGGCACGACCCTGCCGTCCCGAGTTGTAGTTCGGTCAAGTACATAAGCGATAAGGCACTGCCTCGATCGAATTACATGTTGACATGATAGCACGACTATGTCGTCGCATAACGAGTTGGTTAGACGTCAAGTCTTAAAATAGACCCTAAGGCAAGACTAGCAAGACAATCGAAAAGGGATTTAAGCTACACAAACTAAATGAACGTGTCGGTTTTGTATGGGTGGGCGAGGAGCTCACTCCACCAGTACAGTTGAGTACTGACACCCACACAGTTTCTATGTGCAGGCGCAGGTAGAAGCTCGTGGCACGGAGCTCGCTTGGATGTGTCGAGGCACGGAGTTCCTTGGCGAGTCGAAGCGTGCTGCCGTGTGAACTCAAGACTTATACAGGACATAATGTATGGACATCGCCTTCCGAAGCTTCCGGTGGCTCAAGCATTGTATCGAGAGAAGAGAGATAGAGAGCTGAGTAATTGTAAATTGAGAGAAAAGTGAGCACGAGAGACTTGTAATCATGGCCTTGCGCCTATTGTAATCTCATTGTTCAATATCAATAAAAGAGTTCTTTTGAATAACTTGTGTTTTGTCTTTAAATTTCCGCTGCATGTTCAATGTTTCTGCTTGGGACTTCTGTGCGACGACCCCGTCGCTGCCAATGTAATCGACCGTTATGAAACTGTCTTGTACGAGCGCAATCTAGGCTCGTGCGGCATCACGCCTTAGCGAGGACGATCGCTCCTACGGGAGCGGGGCGTGACAACGGGACAAGATGAGGTCGAAGGAATATATTCCTTAATGATGTTAGGAACATGACTCCGGTTCTTAAGATGCTTAGTTCCGTGAGTGTACAAGGAAGTACTTAACTCATTGGCATAAGTGATTGGGTCCTTCTTTTTAAACCTTTGTTTCTGGTACAAATTGGCCCTTGGCATAGGATTTTTACGTTTCACCGAGGTTGATACTGATTGACGCCTGTTGAGATAAGTGCGTAAATCAGAGAATTCTGCTCCTGGTGCCTCTGTTTGAGATACCATCAATTTTCCTTGTTTGGATCTTGAGATATGCAAGGTTGGAAGATCTTGAGCAGTTACCATGGGGGTAGGCAAGATGCCTCTTTGATCAGTATTCCTTCCCCTGGCAAAGATTTGAAGACCTCTGTTGAGAACAGAGGAATCTCTGTTCAAGGGTATGCAATCTGAGATATCTTCCTCCGAGTCATAGACTAGAAAAGATTAAGAAAAGACTAAAGGGTGTTTTCCTTTATTTTGTGAAGGGTTAGCTAAAAAGTGTTTCCCTCTGTTTTGTTGTGGAACCACCTTAGGTGCAGGTTGCGCCAGTTGAGAAAATGTCAAAGAACCCTTCCTTTTGTTTTATGTAGTACTAGCACTAGAACATTGCTTCTCCAAGTTCAGAACTGGAGAAGAAGAGGGAATAGCTAAGAGACTAGTTCCCTTGGGTTGCGCCAGAGCAGCATGGTGTGTAAACTGCGTCTGGGCAGCAAGATGCATAGGTTGTGCCATAGTAGAATGGGCTAATGGTTGCGCCTTAGCAGCAAGATGAGTATGTTGCACTCTGGCAATAGAAGTGGACTGCGCCTTGGCCTGCACCTTGGCAGCAAAGGGAATGGACTGCGCCTTGACAGCAGATGGGAGTAGACTGCGCCTTGGCAGCAAAGGGAGTGGACTGCGCCTTGGCAGCAGAGGGAGCAAACTGTACCTTGGAAGCAAAGGGAGTAGACTGTGCCTTGGCAGCAGAGGGAACAAACTGTGCCTTGGAAGCAGAGGAAGTGGACTGCGCCTTGGCAGCAGAGGGAGTAGGTTGTGCGCGGGCAACAGAAGCAGGCTGCGCCCGAGGCACAGAGACAGATTGTGCCTGGATAACAGAGGCAGGTTGCGCCTGGGCAACAGCAACTGTAGAAGACTTGGGTGTCCACACAGTTTTGTTCTTGGTGATAGCCACAGCGCGCTTGTTGCTCTTGGTGTTGATCATATCCTCGTAGGCTGTCTGGTTGACTTGAACAACCTGAGTCTTCTGCGTCTTGCTGATTGACACAGCATCACATTGAGTTGTCACCTTCTCGTCGGAGGAGAAAGTCGTCCCCAGCATAGTCGCCATTTTGTTTGCAAAAATAAAAGTTTATAACAAATTTAAAAAAAATCGTACAAAGTATAATGAATTCTGGGGAAGTACAACTTTAGGAATCTGATCAGAAGACGATCGCTTTATCCTTTGGACTATGTGAACTTGAAGACTAGAGCCTTTGGAGAATGCAGCAGCACTTTTGCAAGAACTCTTGATCTCTGATCCTTTGATAATGATTGGAAACTCTATTTATAGAGTTCTAGAAATAACTGTTTTAGCAGTTATTCTGATGTGCGCGAGGCTGAACTGCGCGACTTTAGGTTGCTCCAACTTCAGGTTGCACAACTTCCATTCAGTTACTCGAACGTGTACTAACTGTATTTAGACGCATGGCATCATATGATTGAAATGCGCATGGTCGTGTACAGAGTAGTGGACACGTTTTAAGAGATTAGTGGCATGTGTGCCACGTCATCCTGCTTTAGAACGTAAGTTACTTCAACTTTATCAAATTGTGCGAGCTTCAGTCAACGAGTCAAACTGCGCTTGATTAAGTTGCGCCTAGGCGCAACTCAATGCATAAACACGTGGCAGCATTTGGATTTGTGAGGAGAATTCAATCAGGTTGCGCCTAGGCACAACTTACAGAGTGCGCAGAACAGCTGTCATTAAATCATAACAAATCGTCTCGAACGCCACGCTTTGCGGGATTCGAAGTTAGATTTTCTTCGTTTATCGTGCTATCAGTTGTCAGTGCTGTCAGTTAATGATGACAATTATTGTCAGGCGCCACGTAGACTTTGGCGTAATGTGATTGGGCGCAGTCTGATATTTGGCGCAACCTGAGTAGTGGTACAGCTTGATCTCTGGGCTTCATAACAGTGGCGCAGCTTGATTTATTAGGCACAACTTGATTGCTGAGTAGTAAAAATATGGCGCAACTTGATTTTAGGCTCTACAATCATTAGGGGTATACCCAAGTACTTAACCGGTAAATCCGTTCATCTCACGCCCAGTAGATTTGTACGTTCCTCCTTGTCGTCACATAATCTGTTGAAGTATACCCGACTCTTCTTTTTGCTAAGTTTCAACCCAGTGAATTTGTCGAATCTTTCCATGAGAGTTGAAATTGCTTCTATGCCACCTGGTGTCAGAACGAGGAATACTAGTAGGTCATCAGCATAGATTAAGTGACTCACCTGCGGTTGGATGTTACAGAACAAAGGTTGGATTTGCTTCCATGCCACCGCTGCATCTATCAGACAGGAAAAGAATTTCATAGTAAGAGTGAACAAATAAGGAGATAAAGGATCCTCCTGCCTTAGTCCTCGATTGCTCGTGAAGAATTCGGTTGGCTGGCCTTCAATCAGTAAGGAGAAAGATGATGCCGTGATGCATTGCCTGATTCTGTCGACCCACTGGGATGAGAAGCCCATTTCTAGCATGATATGGCAGACGGACTCGTGATTGACTGTATTGTAAGCTTTTTTCAAGTCGAGCTTGATGCAAGCTTTCCGTCCGTCCTGTTTGTTGAAGTCACGAACAAACTCGTGTGCCAACAATGAGTTCTCAGATATGGATCTTCCTTTAACAAAAGGTGCCTAATTTTTGGATATCAAACTTGTCATCAGTCCCTCCGTGCGTCTGCACATAACCCCTAAGATGATTTTATATATGTAGTTACAACAGGCTATTGGTCGAAAATCTGTTGGTTCCGACGCCCCTTCTTTTTTGGGAATCAAAGTAAGGAATGTGTGATTCCATTCTCTCAGAAGATGACCCCGCGTCCAGAAGTCAGTGGCCGCCTCCAACACCAAGCTTTTGATATCTCCCCAGTGTGAGTTGTAGAACTTGATGTCGAACCCATCAGGGCCAGGCGCTTTTTAGGGTCTATGTTCTTCACAATTGCTTCAGGTTCTTCCATAGTGACAGGGGCCATAAGTCGTTCGTTGCATTCTTATGTGACTAGTTTTTTGCATATAATATGGGGGAATTGAGATTGATAATTTGATTGATTATAGAGGTCTTGAAAATACCTGACTTCGGTTGCCCTGATGTTGTCTGCGGAAGACACTACATTACCTTGATCATTAATGAGCTGATGGATTCGGTTGCGGTGGTGTCTGGTGCGGATGACATCGTAGAAAAATCGAGAGCATTTGTCCCTGTGTTTCAGCCAGGAACATTTGGCTCTTTGTGTTGTCTCCACTTCCTCAGCATGCTAAAGTTTGGCTACTTCTTCAGTTAACGTCTTTTCCTTGTTGGCTAATATAGGGTTCAGTAAGTTAGATTGTAGATCTGTTTCTATGCGGTGGAGTTTCTGACATTGAGTCCAAGTTTTTCGTTGGGTCTCGCCCAAACCCACGTCTTTAATTCATGCTTTGTTTACTTAAGTATCTTTGCTATGCAGTATTGTGGCCTGAGTACCGCTTTCGTGTATCCAGAGATGATAGGCCATCTGTTGTTGTAACGGAAGGGGGATGCCTTGCCTACTCTTTGGTCGGTCATCCAGACGCTAAGCGAAGCATGGTCACTGGTCCCGGTCAGAAGTTCGATGACCGGTATATGTGGGAACTTCTCAAACCATAGTGTATTCCCAATCGTGCGGTCGAGTTAACAGATGACCCTGTTATGGTTGGCTTTGTTGTTCCAAGTCCATTTATGGCCTCCTCTATCCAGCGTTTTGAGCCCGGAATGGAGTAGGCAACCTTGGAAGTCATAGATATATTGAAGTGGGTGGGGTTCCCAACCTATGTGGAGAAGACCCCGGAGTGCGATGAGCGTCGTCTGTATGTTAGAGAAGCTCGGGGAGGTGACGAGGCCATTCAGAGACGAAGGAGAAGCTCGGGAGCCATCAGAGGACATCCTCAAACCAAGGGGCCAAACTCGGGCCGAGTTCTACCCCTTAGTGTCCAAAAGCTTTCGGGAACGCCCACACAGAGTTATGGCCGAACTCTGTGTCGTCGGGCTGAGGCTAATTTCAGGGTATTTTTTATACCGTTGGATCGTATCCTACGGTCCAGATTTCGCTGCAGGATTAGGGGGTTCACATATGTTTTTTCCTAACCCTAATCACACATAACGGAGAAAAAAGAGAGAGGAAGGAGACAAGAGTGCCATTGCAACTTTGGAAGAGAAGAAGGAGGCTTGAAGGCCATTTTCGAAGAAAGATCGTGTTCGGATAATCTCTACTCGTCGTTTTTGTTCTTCGTAGCCTTGTAACCAATATTTCTTGCTTTCAAGTGTTGTGGGGATCCATATTAGATCGGAAGAAGTTTGTAGAGGGTGTACTCCTTTATTTCATTAGTGAAAGCTTCTCAAGGGTTGGACTCCGATCGTCCCATAGTTTTTTACCGCAAGGGCTTTTTACATCAAAAATTCTCTGTGTCTGCGTGGATTATGTTTTGGCATTTTGGTTCGTGCGTTGTATTGCTCGATTCTCTCGCATGTACTCTCTAGTTTGTGAAAGGTTTTCGTGTTTCTTTTCCAACAAAGTGGTATCAAAGCCAGGTTCTGTAATTCAGAAGGGTGTCAGGAGTTGACAGGAAAACTAGAGAGGAGAGATGGACGCGAAGCCTGTGCGCATGGTGAACCTGAACGGCACCAACTATCATTATGGCAGAGCAAGATAAAAGATTTATTGTTTGTCAAGAAGCTGCATCTGCCCGTATTTACTTCCGAGTGAGTAGTTGATAAATCCGAGGACTAGAATTTAGAGCACATACAGGTGTGCAGATATATTAGGCAGTTCGTTGATGAGAACGTGTATAACCACGTTGCTAATATTGAGTACGCGAAGACGTTATGGAATAAGTTGGAATCTTTGTATGCAAAGAAGACCGGGGTAAACAAGTTATTCCTGATTCGGACGATGATGGGTCTGTGGTACAAAGATGGGACATCTATTACGGATCACTTGAGTGATTTCCAGGACGTGGTT
The DNA here is from genome assembly GCA_029216955.1 of Iris pallida. Lineage (NCBI taxonomy): Eukaryota > Viridiplantae > Streptophyta > Magnoliopsida > Asparagales > Iridaceae > Iris > Iris pallida. Next base: position 13,857,015 of record JANAVB010002795.1, read on the forward strand.
GACCAGCTATCTTCGATGGGAGTCAAGTTTGACGACGAGGTCCAGGGACTATGGCTGCTGTGTATATTGCCAGACTCGTGGAAGACCGTACGAGTATCTATGATCGCTTCTGCTCCAGAAGATGTGGTCAGTCTGGAGTTTGCCAAGAGCGGGGTGCTGAATGAAGAGATGCGAAGACATTCTCAGGGCACTTCATACACATCCCACCACTCAGAGGCACTAGTTTCAGAGTGCCACGGAAGGGGCAAAAGCAGGGGTCCAGGTGGTGGCAGAGACAAGAGCAAGGAGAAGTCCAAGGGTCGGTACGAGGACTCGGAGTGTTACCATTGTGGCAAGAAGGTCCACATCAAGCAGAACTGTTTCGCTTGGAAGAGAGAAGAAGGGCGACAAGGGGAAGCAAGATGAGAACACTACAATGGCGACCTCGATACATGGAGGTGATGTGATCGTCGTAGGTAATGAGGTTATCACAAACCTCGCCTGCAATGACAATTCTTGGCTAGTGGATTCTGGGGCTTCATCGCACGTATCTCATAACAGGGTACTATTTGACACTTACACGATAGGCGACTGTGGAGTATTAAAGATGGACAATGGAGATGTGTCGAAGGCGGTTGCCATTGGAGATGTGCATTTGAGGACGAAGACGGGTGCAGTTCTTGTTCTCAAAGATGTTCGTCATGTCCCAGATATCTGTTTCAACCTAGTGTCATTTGGAAGGTTGAATGACGAGGGATTCTTCAGTCTCTTCGGAAATAGTCAGTGGAAGCTTTTCAGAGGTTCGATGGTAATTGCCAGAGGAAGCAAGAAGTCCGATCTCTACTATATGGAGGGGATCGCACATGGGACACAGGAGGTGAACGCAGTTTCTGACGCGTCCACCGAGTTGTGGCACAGTCGGCTTGGCCATATCAGCGAGAAGGAGATAGCTACTTGGTGAACAAGAAGGTGATTTCAGGGCTCAAGTCTGCAAAGTTAGAGAAGTGCACGCACTGCTTAGCTGGAAAGCAAAATAGGGTATCTTTCCAAAGTCACCCAAGTTCAAGGAAGCCGACGTTGCTCGAGTTGATTCACTCGGATGTCTGCGGTCCTATGAAGGTAAAATCTATTGGTGGTGCTTCTTACTTTATAACTTTTATTGATAACTGTTCCAAAAAGGTTTGTGTCTATGCCTTAAAGACCAAGGATCAGGTGCTGCCCACTTTGAAAGAGTTTTAGGCCTTTGTTGAAAGGGAGACGGGCAAGAAGTTATTGTGTGTTCGATCCGATAACGGGGGCGAATACATTGGTCATTTTGATGCTTATTGCAGAGAGCAAGGGATACGACACGAGAAGACTCCACCCAAGACACCTCATCTCAATGGTGTAGCAGAACGCATGAACAGGACACTGATGGAGAGGGTACGGTGTTTGCTGTCAGAAACAAATTTGTCAGGCAGTTATTGGGGTGAAGCTCTTCTCACAGCTGATTATGTTATTAATTTATCTCCTAATGCTCCTTTGTAGGGTGATGTGCCTGAAAGTATGGTACGATAAAGACCGTCATACAATCACCTGCGGGTGTTTGGTTATAAGGCCTTCGTGTATGTACCGAAGGACGAGAGGTCCAAACTTGAGCCGAAGACAAGGCGGTGCATCTTTGTCGGCTAAGTTCGGGATGAGTTTGGCTATAGACTCTACGACCCAGTGGGAAAAAAGCTCTATAGAAGCAGGGACATGGTATTCGTCGAGGATCAGATAATGACCAACACTCAGGATTTCGAGACGCCTTTTGAGGCTGAGGAATTGCCTGAGTTAGAGTCATTTCGCTTCGAGCAGTTTCTAGAGGACATCGCAGAGGATCCAGTTATGGGAGAGCCAGTACATGGAGTTGCACCCAACCTTGATCATCAGCCTGATGATGTTGGTCAGGGTGTCCCGCAGGAGGATGAGCATGTCGGGGAGACAGTTCCTGAAGGGGAGAAGGCTGTTGGTATACAGCCAGCACCAGTGGCTCCATTGAGAAGGAACGACATAGAGCGTCGCCCATCTACGAGATACTCACCGGATGATTATGTGCTACTGACTAACGGAGAAGAGTCCGAAAGTTTTACAGAGGCTATGGAAGACGAACACAGACATGAGTGGATGCAGGCTATGCAGGAGGAGATGGGTTCCTTATACGCCAATTCTACTTACGAACTGGTGCGGTTGCCAAAGGGCAAGAAGGCTTTGAATAATCGATGGGTGTTTAGAGTGAAGCAGACGGATGATGCTACTCGCCCTCGATACAAAGCGAGGCTAGTAGTTAAAGGCTACGGTCAGCAAAAAGGCATGGATTATGATGAAATCTTTTTACCAGTCGTCAAGCAGTCGTCTATTCGGGTGGTGCTAGCATTGGCATCCAGTTTCGACTTGGAGGTCGAGCAGATGGACGTGAAGACGGCATTCCTCCACGGTGATCTTGAGGAGGAGTTATACATGGAGCAGCCAGAGGGATTCTGTGAGAAGGGCAAGTCATATTTGATCTGCCGGTTGAGGAAGAGCTTGTATAGTCTGAAGCAGGCTCCGAGGCAGTAGTACAGGAAGTTCGAATCGTTTATGGGGGAGCATGGTTATGCACGGACGACGTTGGACCATTGTGTATTTGTGAGGTACTTTATCGAGGATGATTTCATCATTTTATTGCTTTTTGTTGATGACATACTATTAGTCGGTCGGAATGCCACTAGGATAGCGGAGTTGAAGTGCCAACTAGACACGTCCTTCTCTATGAAGGATTTAGGTGCAGCAAAGACTATTCTTAAGATGGAGATCAGTCGAGAGAGAAAGTCCAAGCTGCTACACTTGTCCTAAAAAAAGTACATTCATCAGGTACTTCAGCGTTTCGGGATGGACGGATCGAAGAAAGTGAGTTACCCCCTTGCGGCTCACTTTAAGCTCACTGAAGAGCAGTGTCCATCTACCGAGTACGAAAAAGAATATATGGAGCGGGTTCCATATGTCTCAGCTGTAGGAAGCCTTATGTATGCTATGGTGTATACGAGACCAGATATCACTATGCAGTTGGCACAGTTAGCAGTTATCTTTCAAATCCTGGAAGGGTACATTAGAGTGCGGTTAAGTGGATTCTATGATATCTTCAGGGCACTGCCAATTGGAGACTTTATTTTAGTGGTGACGAGCCGAAGCTGGTTGGATATATCGACGCTGATATGGCTGAAGATATAGACACGAGGCGATCGACTTCGGGCTATGTGATGTTGTTTACTGGAGGAGCGATATCGTGGCAGTCGCGGTTGCAGAAGTGTGTTGCCTTGTCGATGACAGAGGTAGAGTACATTGCGGCGACAGAGGATTGCAAGGAGTTGTTGTGGTTGAAAAAATTGTTGCAGAAAATAGGGCTGAAGCAAGAGCAGTATACTTTGCTTTGCGATAGTCAGAGTGTTATTCACCTTGTGAAGAATCAGACCTCTCATAGCCGATCCAAGCACATCGAGACTCGGTATCATTAGATACGGGATGTGATTGAGATCTTGAGGAGGAGTTATACATGGAGCAGCCAGAGGGATTCTGTGAGAAGGGCAAGTCATATTTGGTCTGCCGGTTGAGGAAGAGCTTGTATGGTTTGAAGCAGGCTCCGATACAGTAGTACAGGAAGTTCGAGTCGTTTATGGGGGAGCATGGTTATGCACGGACGACATTGGACCATTGTGTATTTGTGAGGTACTTTACCGAGGATGATTTCATCATTTTATTGCTCTATGTTGATGACATACTATTAGTCGGTCGGAATGCCACTAGGATAGCGGAGTTGAAGTGCCAACTAGACACGCCCTTCTCTATGAAGGATTTGGGTGCAGCAAAGACTATTCTTAAGATGGAGATCAGTCGAGAGAGAAAGTCCAAGCTGCTACACTTGTCCTAAAAGAAGTACATTCACCGGGTACTTCAGCATTTCGGGATGGACGGGTCGAAGAAAGTGAGTTACCCCCTTGCGGCTCACTTTAAGCTTACTGAAGAGCAGTGTCCATCTATTGAGTACGAAAAAAAAATATGGAGTGGGTTCCATATGTCTCAGCTGTAGGAAGCCTTATGTATGCTATGGTGTATACGAGACCAGATATCACTATACAGTTAGCACAGTTAGCAGTTATCTTTCAAATCCTGGAAGGGTACATTAGAGTGCGGTTAAGTAGATTCTACGATATCTTCAGGGCACTGCCAATTGGAGACTTTATTTTAGTGGTGACGAGCCGAAGCTGGTTGGATATATTGACGCTGATATGGCTGAAGATATAGACACGAGGCGATCGACTTCGGGCTATGTGATGTTGTTTGCTGGAGGAGCGATATCGTGGCAGTCGCGGTTGCAGAAGTATGTTGCCTTGTCGATGACAGAGGTAGAGTACATTGCGGCGACAGAGGATTGCAAGGAGTTACTGTGGTTGAAAAAATTGTTGCAGAAAATAGGGCTGAAGCAAGAGCAGTATACTTTGCTTTGCGATAGTCAGAGTGTTATTCACCTTGTGAAGAATGAGACCTTTCATAGCCGGTCCAAGCACATCGAGACTCGGTATCATTGGATACAGGATGTGATTGAGAAGAAGGACGCGGAGCTTGAGAAGGTTCGTACAGATGATAACGGAGCAGATATGTTCACCAAGATTCTACCAAGGGGAAAGTTTGAGTTCTGCAGGAAGATCGTCGGAATGAAGATCCTCCACATAGTTGTGAGGGGGGAGAAATGTTGAAGTGGTTGGGGTTCCCAACCTATGTGGAGAAGACCCCAGAGTGCGACGAGCGTCGTATGTATGTCAGAGAATCTCGGGGAGGTGACGAGGCCATTCGGAGACGAAGGAGAAGCTCGGGAGCCATCATAGGACATCCTGGAACCAAGGGGGCCGAACTCGGGCCGAGTTCTGCCCCTTGGTGTCCAGAACCTTTCTGGAACGCCCACACAGAGTTCTGGCCGAACTCTGTGTCTTCGGGTTGAGGCTAATTTCAGGATATTTTTTACACCATTGGATCGTATCCTACGGTCCAGATTTCGCTGCGGGATTAGGGGGTTTACGTATGGTTTTTCCTAACCCTAATCACACAAAACGGAGAGAAAAAAGAGAGAGGAATGAGGCAAGAGTGCCATTGCAACTTTGGGAGATAAGGAGGATTGAAGGCCGTTTTCGAAGGAGGATCGTGTTCAGGTAATCTCTACTCGTCGTCTTTCTTCTTCGTAGCCTTGTAATCAATATTTCTTGCTTCCAAGTGTTGTGGGAATCCGTGTTGGACCGGGAGAAGTTTGTAGAGGGTGTACTCCTTTATTTTATTAGTGAAGGCTTCTCAAGGGTTGGACTCCGATCGTCTTGTGGGTTTTTTTCGCAAGGGTTTTTCACGTCAAAAATTCTCTGTGTCTGCGTGGATTGTGTTTTGGTTCGTGCGTTGTATTGCTCGGTTCTCTCGCAGGTACTCTCTAGTTTGGGGAAAGGTTTCCGCGCTTCTTTCCCAACAAGATAATCGAGCCTGGAACAACTCTGTCTCCCACTTTCTCGTGTTGGAACAGGATGGCATTGAAGTCGCCTAAGCAGAGGTGGGGGAGACGAAGATCAGATTCAGCCAGTAGGCTAAGTCGAAATATATCGCGCCATAATTCATATATATCTTCGAAGGGCTTATCACGCCTGTGGTGGGGACTATACATAATATAGAATATGATGTAATGATGCTAGTAGAAAAGTGAGGTTATTTAACCTCACCAGTTTCCTCTTTTTGTAACTACTTTTATCAATGATAATTACCTTCTTCCAAATATATATATATATATATATATATATATATATATATATATATATATATATATTAGGGTTTGGTTCTCGAAGATTTACCGATGTTAGAATTTGGATCTCGAGATTACTGTTCATTAGCTTACGTGAACAATGATTTCGAGACTAAAACTCTAACATCCGTCAAATTCGAGATACAAACCCGAATATCAATGAATATATGAGACCATAAAACTAAATATCTATAAAAATATATAAATATAAAAACAAAATATGCACATCAGAAGAAATTAAGCCTGGCTTTCTAGTAGTACGTTAAAATTCATATTTATATTGTTCAATATACTGCTCTTTTTTTTCTTCAGGAAGATTTATTTATTATCGTAGACTTATGACAGTGACGAACCGACAGTCACTATACAAAATATTGTTTATGCAAAGCCAACAAAACCGACTGCCCATGTTTTTCTTAATAAGTTAAGTTATCCAAACTGTCCTCATTAAAAATAAAATTTATAGCTCCGATAATTTTGATAATCTACTTTAAAAATTCGTAAACATTGTGCAACTTTTCTTTAACAATTATAGTTTGCTTTGTATGACCAAACTCAGATGGCTCTTGTGGTCAGGAAGGAAAGGTATAACATTTTTGACCAAACCGACGGTCTCGATATAGAATCGTAGGAGAAATGTGGGTGTGTGTAAAAATCGAAAATAGTGGATTCAAATAGCACACAATACAACGTATACAAAGTCTCATATGTTACATTCCCTTTGCCTAATAGAAATTTGCCAAATGGTCTTGCCACAATTCCCATGGATTTGCCTCTTCTTCTTCTAGCCGCTAACCCTTGGACCAATATATCGGAGATATCAATAACCCTTGGACCAATATATCGGAGATATTCGGAATCGATGCCAAGTATGGAACATTTGGCAGATGCTTAAAAACTACACGAACCCACAGTGAAGGTTGTAGGGAAGTCAATGTTGTTAATGAGTTTAATGATATCATTATTAAAGATATTCAACATGATGTTGTTGTCCCACTTATTCTTGATCATGATATCAGAAGATAATGATGGACGGAGTCGATGTTAAAGTAGGGGAATTGTAAGTTTCAAAAAGAAGCTTTTATAATTTATTCCAATTTTTAATATATGATTAAAATTGTCCTCAATTTATTACTAGTTTAAAAAAATTATAACTTTTATTGTAAATTAAGAATAATTTTGATAATCCACCAAACTTTCTCGGCAATTACTGTAGTGTCCCGTCCCGCTCAGTCAATCGGAGGGATCGGAACGTCGACGGCGTTCGGACTTAGCCTTGCAACAGCTGCTCGAAGACATCGCTTGGACGAGGCAACTCCTCGCTCAGGTGGGGTAGTTTCGGTGAACTTGTCCCATCTTAGCATTCACATAATAAATCGCATGTTTTCAACTTGCACAAGTAGGCTTGATAATAAAAGAGACGAATCCACATAGATAAGGAAATAATCCCGATGGATCGAATTGAGTTAAAATATGGAAATGTCCAACTGTCGGCTTAGAGCTGGTGCACGGCGTGCTTTGAAAATGACAATCGGTCCTTCGTCCCGTGGCTTGGGAGAAGAAAAAGTTGGTCTTCGCCACAAACTAAGAGTTAGCCTAAGTCATAGGCGTCGCACGTATAAATGCTTGATAAAGCATACACGGTTCCATCGTCCAAGGCTTGGCATAGCCTTGATCGTCTTGCGAGCTAAGTTGTATCGCACGGCTTATGGCATAAGTCTGTAGAAGCATGGAAAATATTGCTTTTAGTCCCACATCGGAAAGGAGAAAAAGAAAGGGCTCACTCCATTCTATAAATATAGCCCCCTTTCCTCCTTTCGAAAAGGGCACCTACTTCTCTTCCTTCCTTCCAACTTGGACTCTTCCTACTATGCACCTTCGGGTGCTAAGTCGAAGAAGTCTAGGGCAGCGCGGGCTCGTCGAGCTCAGTCAGCTGTCCCAACCTCTGACCATCAGAGCGTCCCGCTACGCGGGCCTCTAATGGAAAGTTGTATAGAACCGCCTGTGTCCAGCCCCCGGCGGCAAACGGATAGGGTGGTTCTCAAGAGTCTCCCAACAAAGATCAAGGACAAGTACTTTTACTAGTCCCGCATCGGGGAGCGAACATGATACTTACGCACTCGTGTGCTCGAGATACCCGGGTCCACAAAGCAAGTGCAAAGGTTGATCGAGATATCCTTGACTTGCGAGATGTGATCCTTCACAAGCACAAGGAAAGAAGGGGAGTCTCATGCGACTGAAAACCCAGAAAGCTCCATGCGGCCCATGAGGATTTTATGCGGCTCAAAATCCAGAATGCTTCATGCGGCTCAGAAAGCTTCATGCGGCCCAAAGGCAGCAGGGGGCCTTATGCGGCCCAAAATCAACAGAGAGCCCATGCGGCTCAGAGATTCATGCGGCCAGGGAACCCCATGCGGCTCAGACAGCCCATGCGGCACAGAAAGACTATGCGGCTCAGGGACTATGCGGCCTAAAATATTTCATGCGGCTCAGAAGACACGTGGCGTAACAGTGCTCCCCTTCGACCCATGCTGCATTAATTACTTTGACGGCTGACAACTTTGAAAAAGTGACAGCCCTGATACAAAAGAAGTAATTATGACTCTGTCATAATGACAGTCCCCTAAGGAAGAGAAAGAGATCTCTGACACAAATCCCCCGAGATCCATAAAATGCCACGTGGCCTTGCCACGTGGACGATCATATGCGGCTCGAGCGAAGACTTTCCATGCGGTTCAGAATGAAGTCGTTCCATGCGGCTCAGACCGAAACAGTCCCATGCGGCTCAAGCGGAGGCCTTCCCATGCGGTTCAAGAGGACCATTTCCATGCGGCCCAGACGGATGCATCCCTATGCGGCTCGCAATGATCATCTTCATAGAGTTCAAGAGGACCATTTCCATGCGGCCCAGGCGGATGCATCCCTATGCGGCTCGCAATGATCATCTCCATGCGGTTCAAGGGTTCGAAGGGGGGAGCCACTACCCAAGCAGCCCTGACACATGGCCCGAACCTTATGCGGCCCAAATCTTATGCGGCTCAATCGTCATGCGGTTCAGATCCTCCAGTGGCTCCTAGGACACGTGTCCTAAGCCGATCAATCTCTCAGATTTATTGCAATCAGAGATTGGGTCAAATCTCGATAATCTGGGACACGTGGCAAGAGAATAAATCAAATTTATTCGCAGACATCAGAAGATTATTATGAGGAAGATTTATTCCAATCAGTATTAATTGCTGATGAGATTTGGTGTAATCTATACTTGATGGTCCAGATTCATCACAATCAAAACGAATGGCCTAGATTGACCAATCCACAGGCCGCCGCCATCTCCAAGAAGCAATCATTTGTAACCCTAATGATCACACCCCATTCCTATAAATAGCAGGGTGCCATTCCCTTACGAGAGAGGCAGATACAGAGAGAGGAGCACACAGGAGCACTTTTCGAGATCAGAAAAAGCACCAGAGTACTTGGAGAGAAGAGCAGAGAGAGAGCAAAGAGGGCACTTCTTCAACGCTGAGCAAATCTTCTGGAGCCAAGGCTGCACACCGATCGTCCAAGGAGTAAGGCAGGGCTGCCGTCGCCTTTCCGAGCCTCTATTGTCACCCCCCAGAATCTAAAATAAACAATTATACTTAGTCTGCTGTACCTAGGCTTTCGTCCCTAGGCTTTCTTTGTACAAGCGAGTTTGTGTTGTGAGTCTAAGTTCAGTCCTCCCATAAAACTGTTATGTACTTTTACAATCAATGGCAAACACGATGGCGACTCTGCTGGGGACAAACTTCTCCACGGCTGAGGAGTTGGTGACACAATCGGATGCAGTCAAACTTGGCTCCACACAACAGAAGATGGTCGTCCGCTTCGACCAACAGGCGTTCGAAGAAATGCTCTCCGAAGGAGGCGCTGGCCCGGCCCAGAAGCGCACCCGCATAACGAAGGCTCGCAAAGAGTGGAGGCCAAAATCATTTGCTCATCCCCAAGTCCTCGATGCTACCCAAGACGGTGAAGGCGACTCTCGCGCGGCCCCACTTCGAACCATAGAGAACTCTGCTGTCCCCAAGTCCGGCAGAGGAAAGCACTACGATGCTGGACTTGCAGGAACAAAGAGCGACTCTATGCGCCCCAAGAAGAAGCCGAGCACTCCTGTGGCCAAATCTGCCAACCACATGTAGGAGGCTCATACGGGTGGATCTACCAGCCGCATGAAGAAAATCCATGCGGCCAGATCATCCAGCCGCATAAAGAAGACTCATGCGGCTGAGACTCCCAGCCGCATGAAGAAAGCCTATGCGGCTACGTCTGCCAGCCGTATACGGACCACCGATGACAGCCGTATGACGCCTACTCCACGCGGCTCTGTCTTCGACCGCCTCTCGTACGGTCCTGATCTCTTGACCTCCCAAGAAGATATGTCTGACTCTCTCCAGTATCACTTAGACTCTTCCTACTATATGCCCTTACGCACTAGAGCGAAGAAGTCTAAAGCAGCACGAACCTGGCGAGTTCGGTCTGCTGATCTGACCTCTGACTATCCGAGCGTTCGGCATACTGTTACGCGGGCCTCGGATGGGAAGTTGTACAGAACCACTCGAGTCCAGCCCCCGGAGGCAGACGGACAGAGAGGTTCGCAAAAGTCTCCCAAGATCCCAGGAGCGAACGTGGTCGGTCAAGACCCATCTGACTTGCGTGAGGCCATCCTCCACAAACGCAAGGAAAGAGAAGACGCATCGGGGTGCAAAGAGTCCTCCCACGGACGTCACTGCATCCAAGTCATCGTCAACTGCTGCTGCAATAGCACGACGGTACGAAAAGACCGGCAGTCCGTCTTTTAAAGACTGCAACAGCCGTCTTCAGGAGACGAGGCGCTTCCCGTCGTCTCCTGCAACTCTGCTCAGAAGGTCCCCGCTGATGGAAGGGGGAAGAAGACAAATGTTCCCAGCCCGAAGATTTCAACCACTGCGACTAAAAGACTGTCGTCTAAGCGGGTGCCCACCACCGGAGTTTTCCAAGGTACTCGCTCTAAGACAAAATCTGCTACAGTGGGAGATTCGTCGTCCACAACGCAGGGGGTTACCGGGGCTGGGGGTAGCACTCCTCCAAACCTCCACGACAACCCGATATTCCAAGAAGACGAGCCAGGGGAGACAACTCTCCCATCAGATACAACAAACCCCGACGTCCCCGAGGACGTCCACAACTTCCAAGACGAGGCAAACTCGGAGACTGGGGGTACTGTTCCTTCCGAGTCTGAATCAGAAGGGAACATACCCACATACCCCAATGACTTCTCACTACAGGGGTACGATTCGGAGGGCGCTTCCTCCACCGCTCCGTCTATCTCTCCTCATATGAAGACGGTATTCATGACAGACAGCAACCAAGGTGGTTCCAGTGATCGCCAACGCATCGACAGTCTCGAAGCCATATTGCTTGCTTTGGTCAAGTCCGTAGACGAGATTAAAGCGGCCCTTCCAACTCTGCAAGGAGGAACGCCTGGCCAAACAAGCACGGGTCCCGCGGTCAATACGGACTCGAATTCGGTGGCACCAAACCCGGGCAACGATCCTCCTGAAACAACGGTTCCCACCGCCGTGGATGAGGCCCGCGAAGCGAGAAGAGAGGTACAAGAGCTCCGAGCCATGTTCCACGCTCGAGAAAACTCTCAAGACCTCAGAATACGGCAACCATACCCTGCTGCATGGAGGGTTGTTCCATTTCCACCAAGATATAAGCCGTTCAACATCAATCCTTATGATGGCAAGACCTTAGCAAGTCGGTACATCACTTACTTCGAGGTCACCACCGACCATCTACCCCATGACGATGCCATTCTCATACGATTATTTATCGGGGCATTGGAAGGGGTCGCCTTCGACTGGTACCGCAATCTGCCGGACAACTACATCCAATCCTTCGTCGGCTTCAAGCACATGTTCTTGGAGAGATTCTACGAAGTAGGGCAGGACATCACAATGTCCACCCTCATGGACGTCGTCCAAGGAGAGAAGGAGCTGACAAGGAACTACATCGAGCGGTTTCGCCAAACCGCAATGAAATTGCCATCTGGAAATCCGGATTCCTCTTTGATTGAAATTTGCCAAAAGAGATTGCTCCCAACAATCAGTCTCTGGATGAGCGAAAGTCAATTCAAGGACTGGAAGACGTTTATCATCAGTGCCACGAGCGCCGAAGAACGAATGAAGAAGGCTCGCCAACTGGGATTGCACATCTCGGAGGGAGAGAACAAGGGCAAGCGTCCTTACACCAACAACGATAATGGGGGTAGCTCCACCAACAATCGAGACAACAAGGGCAAGCAGGCTATGGTGGCCGACATAGCACAGAAACCTGAGCCAAAGCCGGCAGATAAACAATGGCCGCAAATCACTTACTCCTTCGAAGACGGTCACGTCAAGCCCATCTTAGACATGCTCATACAAGGAGACAGAATTCAGCTTCCTCCACCAAGACGGGAACCGCGGTCGACAGAGATGGAGAACCCGAAATACTGCCATTATCATTGCTACGTCCACCATGCTACACACGACTGCTACCAGCTAAAATGGTACATCCAAAACCTCATCGATTCGAATGCTCTGGCTATCGATTTCGAAGAGGTAACCGTGGCAGCCAACATGGTGTCGGTACAATTTGGCAGCTTTCCTCCGATGGAGACTCAAAACGGTGTGGTCCCCATCCCTTTGGCGACAATGGAGATTGCTAATCTTCCACCTTCCCGAGATCAGGATGCTGGTCTAGTGCCTCTCACCACATCACGAGGGAAAATCATGTGGGTTCATCCAGACTTGGTATCTGAAGTGACTCAGCCCACGCCATCTTCCACTGGCAAGAAGAAGAGTGGAAAAGTCAGGTCCTGCCGCACAATCTCGGCAGATATCGAAGAAGCTACAGCCGTCGTCACTCGGTCTGGGGCACAATCCCAACCTGCAGCTAACAACACGGCTGAAGATCATCAGCCCACTACAGCTGACGCTCCGGGACCGGCTCAGCCTTCGACGACCGACAAGCCTAGGCCGAGGGAGACTCGCTTCGACAAATCCCTCCGAAAAGAGGCAGCCCAAGGACTGAAGAAGCCCTACAACTTCGACATCTTGGCACAATTGGCCAACACACCGGCCAAGTTGTCATTATACGAGCTCCTGAGACTCTCCAAAGATTTTCGTGCGGCTTTGAGCGATGCACTCCAAAATGCCGACGCATACCTGGCTCAAGTCAACCTCACGGGAGAAAATCCGCCTGCAGATCTCCAAGACAGCGCCTGCACGGGAGCAATGCCCAACATCGTCTTCACTCCGCAGGACATGCTCATCAAAACTAATCTGCACGATCGCCCACTATACTACACTGGATACATCGGCGACGTAAAGGTGGATCGGATGCACATTGATCCTGGCTCTTCCATAAGCATTATCCCGAAGGGTCTGCTACATCATCTCCGCATCCCAATGCATTGCCTGACGCCTACAAGCACCGCCATCAGCGGTTTCAATTCGGGCAGGAGCTACCTAATTGGGAAGATTCGTCTGAAGTGTCAAATTGGCGACCTCCAATCCGAAGTTACCTGCTACGTCATAGATGCAGACACTTCTTACAACATCCTCTTAGGACGTCCATGGATACACGATTATATGATCGTGCCTTCCACGCTGCACCAATGCTTCAAATATGTCGATAAACACGGCTTCGTGAGGACGGAATTTGCTGATATTGATCCCTTCAAAGGGGTCGAATCCTACTACTCAGACTCCTACCTGTACAAAAAATCGAAGAAGCATCTTGGTGAAGGAGATGTACAAGCTGGTACCGAGGCAGCCACAGGATCAGAAGAACCTCTGACGATCCACCTCCAAGCTCGCAAACTGGGCAAGTCTGCACCCCTTACTGCCACTCTACAGAAGGATGCAATCAGCCTCTCGGCACAAGAAGAGCAAATGGTAATCCGGCTGCCAAGGTCCGGCCAAGTGCCAAGACCCACAACGGGGCCAATGACAATCAGACTGCCGAGAGTCGGTCAGCCCCAAACGGAGAAGCTCAATCCCTCCGACAAGCCACTGACGATACGCCTTCCCAAGAAGGGTCGTCACCCCGATGCAAAGTCTGACACTTCTAGCGAACCAGCCACTCCTCGCCCCACACCGAGTACCAAACTAGGGGTCGCTAGTCTGCCAAAAACTCCATGCTCTACTCCATCAGCTGAACCTCTGACGATCAAGCTGTCCAGGTCGTCCTCTCAGTCTTCATTTACATAAGGGGTTGCCGAAGAGGAACCGAAGCTAGCCAAGTATGTGGCTGCCCACACTGATGTTCCCTCCGCAGATGATGTAATCCCCCTAGAAAAGATACCTTACTTCATCAATAAAGGGCTATCTTTGAACTACCTCGAGCTTAATAAGCTTTGTACAATGTACGCTATGGAACACGGTATAGGCACTCACCTACACACACAGGTGACAAATGTCTACACCACAATCCAGCTTACTCCAGCAGAAGACGCTTACCGAATAATCGAGGGAGGGGACCATCCAATCATCTTCGGCCGGAAGGACGATCCGTATCCCTTCACCATAGAAGAAGTGAACCTTGGATCGGATGCCGGGAGACTACCTCTGTATCTTTATAGCCCCCAATCTAAATATCTCATGCAGAAATAGGGGTATGATCTGGAAACGACGCCGGGTTTGAACTACGGTACTGGACGACGATTACCTTTGAAGCCCCCGGTCCCGGCTGGCAAACCACGGGACTACTATAGCAAGATTCGATGTGGATTAGGGTATGTAACACCCCCAACGACCCCTGAAAGTTCAGATGAAGAATGTGACTGGCATTCACATTCGACCGGGTCACCAACTTCTGACTCTGATACCAGCATCGGAGACATATTCAGACAAGTCTTGTCAGTCAATATGGCATTCGTCGACGCTTATGAAGAAGACTAAGACATTCCTGAAATCCTCGAGCTAGAGCCGTGGGCCCAACAGTTGGATGCACAATGGGAAAAGCGGTTCGAACAAAGAGAACCTCCTACTGAAGATGAGGTTATGCAGGTCGACCTCGGCAGCGAATCTTCTCCAAAACCAATCTTTGTCAGTAAGAGCCTAACAGACGAAGAGCGAGAATCGCTGCTGGAACTTGTCAGAGAATACATTGATGTGTTCGCTTGGAGCTATGAGGACATGCCGGGATTAAATCCCGATATTGCTCTTCACAAACTTAACATTCGGCCGGATACAAAGCCAGTCAAGCAACAACAGCGATGCTTCCGTCCAGGCATCATGGATGCGATCGAAACCGAAGTCAACAAACTGATAGCCAGCGGCTTCATTCGTAAGGAGCAACATCCTGACTGGGTCGCCAACATAGTACTCGTCCTCAAGAAGAATGGGAAGATTCGAATCTGCATCGACTTCCGCAATCTGAACGAGGCATGCCCCAAGGACGAATTCCCCCTCCCTATCACCGACATCATGATCGACAATACCTGCGGCTTTGAACGTATGTCGTTCATGGATGGCTTCTCAGGATACAACCAAATCAAGATGTCTCCTGACGACGAAAAGCATACATCATTCCGAACACCGATTGGCACATACTGCTACACAGTCATGCCTTTCGGTTTGAAGAATGCCGGCGCCACATATCAAAGAGCCATGAGTATCATCTTCAGAGATCACTTACGTAAGACGGTAGAGTGCTATGTTGATGACATCGCCGTCAAGAGTTGCTCTAAGGGAGACCATCTGCATGACCTGAGGACGGTATTCGACCTGATGCGAGCGCACAATTTGAAAATGAACCCTACGAAGTCTTTCCTGGGCGTATCCAACGGGAAGTTCTTGGGTTTCATCATCACCGCCCAGGGTATCCATGTAGACCCTGAGAAGACAAAGGCAATTATGGAGATGGGTCCCCCGAGAAATCTCTGCGAACTCAGAGGCCTTCAAGGGAGGCTAGTGTACATCAGGAGGTTCATTTCTAACCTCTCCGGGCGATGTCGGCCATTCACCCACCTCATGAAGAAAGGCGTCTTGTTCGTATGGGACGAAGAATGCCAGCAGGCCTTCGACAGCATCAAAGAATATTTGTCGAACCCTCCAGTCCTGGTGGCCCCGGTTGCTGGAAAACCATTCCAGCTCTACGTACGAGCAATGGAGCACTCTCTCGGAGCTCTGCTAGCACAAAACAACGATGCAGGCCATGAACAGGCCATATATTACCTCAGTCGAATGATGATTGGGCCAGAGCACCGATACACCGCTGTGGAGAAAGAATGCCTTGCCCTAGTGTTCGACATTCAGAAGACGCGGCACTATGTCACCGGACAAACGATACATGTGATCTCACGAGTCAACCCTCTCAGGGTCCTCATGACTAAACCAGGGGCACTCAGCTCTCGCCTCGCTACATGGGCAATATTGCTATCCCCCTACCACATGATCTTCGTCCCACAAAAGGCGGTCAAAGGTCAAGCCCTGGCAGACTTTTTGGCAGCCCACCCGGGCTCGGAGTCGTCCAGGATATATGAAGAGGTCCCAGATGAGGTCGCCGACTCGCAAGCAACCTCTCACGATGATATATGGCGAATGTTCTTCGACGGTGCTTCGAGAACTGGACCTAAGGGCAACATCGTCGTCGGAGTCGGGGTGGTGCTGGTTTCTCCTACCGGATTGGTGATCAACCGCGCTTACTCTCTCACAGAACCCTGCTCTAACAATGTGGCCGAGTACAACGCTCTGGTCATTGGCCTCCAACTTGCAAAGGAGCTGGAGGTAGAATATCTTGAAGCATACGACGATTCTCAGTTAATCGTCAATCAAATCCGGGGCTCATACGAAGTTCGCCACGAAGACATGATTCCCTATCACCAAATAGCAATCAACATCATTTCGTCATTCGAGGGGTTCTTCATCGAACACGTCCCCAGACTCCGAAATATCGAAGCCGATGCCTTAGCAGGCCTGGCCGCTTCCCTAGCAGTGCCAAATCAACTCATCAATCGGTAGATGTGATAGGCCACAAACTGGTCTGCCCCAAGAACAGCGTTCAATTCGTGGCGAGTTATTCCGCCCAGACGATCGACGATGCCCCGGATTGGAGACAACCATTCATTGACTTCGTCGTCTACGATATCCTGCCCGAGAACCCGAAGGAAGCCACCTCCATCAGACGGCGTTCTCTCAGATTCTTCTACGATACAGAGACGAAAATGTTGTATCGGCGATCCTACGATGGATTATTGCTTCGGTGTCTGTCAAACGCAGAAGCCAAAGAAGCCGTACGAGAAGCTCATGACGGCGTCTGTGGGGCCCATCAGCCTGGTCCTAAATTGCAAGACCGTCTTCGCCGAATGGGCTACTACTGGCCCATGATGGTAGCAGATGCGATAGACTATGCTAGAAGGTACAAAGCCTGCCAAGTTCACGCAGACTTCATCCACCAACCATCCGAATTTTTACATCCGACAGTGGCATCCTGGCCATTCGAAGCATGGGGGATGGACATCATCGGTCCGATTACTCCACCTTCCTCCCGTGGACATCGCTTCATACTTGCAATCACGGATTATTTCTCCAAATGGGCAGAAGCTGTCCCGCTTGCAGAAGTAAAGACTTCGAACATGATCAGCTTCCTCAAGCATCACGTCATCTATCGCTTTGGACTGCCCCGAAGGATCATCCACGACAATGGTCCGCAGTTTGCAAGCCACGCTTTCTACCGGTTCTACGACAAGCATCGCATCCAGACTATTGCTTCGACACCATACAACCCGGCAGCGAACGGGCTGGCAGAGGCATTCAACAAAACAATCATCAAACTCCTCAAGAAGTTTGTCTCTTCCAACAAACGCGACTGGAACGAGAAGCTCGGTGAATGTTTATGGGCGTACCGTACTACAGTCAGAACAGCTACCAGGAACACACCATTCTCCCCGGTGTACGGGAGTGAGACAGTTCTCCCATTAGAGACTCAAATACCCTCACTTCGCGTCGCCCTCACTTATCAATTAACGACGGATGATAACTACCGATGCCGACTACAAGAGTTGGAGGCCTTAGATGAAAAGCGCCTCCTGGCTCAGCAAAGGATCGAGCTATACCAAGCACGCATCTCTGGAGCCTTCAACAAGAAGGTCAAAATTAGGACATTCCAAGTGGGCGATCTTGTTCTGGCAGTCCGGAGGCCGATGGTCATGACTCACAAGACCGCCGGCAAGTTCCAACCAAAATGGGAAGGTCCATTTATCATCGAGGCCGTATTCTCCAACGGTGCTTACCGCCTCGCCAAGCAAAACGGAGACTTGCTCATGTTGCCCGTCAACGGCAAGTTCCTGAAGAAATACTATGTCTAGACGACAATTTTCCAGATTTTTGAGTCACGTACCCGCTGGTACCGCTAAACTCACCCTCATAATTCTCCAGATTTTCGAGTTACGTACCCGCTGGTACCGCTGAACTCGCCCTCACAATTCTCCAGATTTTTGAGTCACGTGCCCGCTGGCACCACTGAACTCACCCCTACAATTTTCCAGATCATCGAGTCACGTACCCGCTGGTACCGCTGAACTCACACTCACCATTCTCACGATTCTCGAGTCGTGTACCCTCTCGTGCCGCTGAACTCACATCCACAACATCCCAAATTATCGAGTCATGTGCCCGCGGGTGCCACTGAACTCACACTTTCACAATATCGAGTCATGTACCCGATGGTGTCTCTGAACTCACATCCCGGTCACTCTTTCAGATAGTAAATCATGTATGATCATACCTCTGAACTTTCTTCCTGGAAGAGATCCTCCCTCATGATCCAATACCCGCACTTCCAGTGCACCAAAAAGGGTAAGCGATCCACAAATTTCTAAAATGGCCATGTCCTCATTACCTCTGAGTCGTTTCATTTCCGTCAAAAACAAATCACCCCCTACATAGAACTTCCATGTCCTCATTACCTCTGAGTCGTTCTATGTACCCCCTCTTCATTGAGCCCACTCCTACCATGTCCTCATTACCTCTGAGTGGGAAGGCTCCGTAGAAGAAACCTTCATACTTGCCATGTCCTCATTACCTCTGAGTAAGTATGTCGGTTCCCTTTCAACCTATTATCTGTACCCCCAACCGGAGTACGACAAGGATAATAGGTCCACAAAATATCCTCTGTTGACCACAAATGTCCTCTGTTGACCACAAATGTTCTCTGTTGACCACAAATATCCTCTGTGGAGTCCACTCCTGCCATGTCCTCATTACCTCTGAGTATGAAGACTCCGCGGTAAAACCCTCATACTTGCCATGTCCTCATTACCTCTGAGTAAGTATGTTGGTTCTCTCTCGTCTTATTATCCGTATCCTGAACCAGGGTACGCCAAGGATAATAGGCCCACAAATATCCTCCGTTGAGTCCACTCCTACCATGTCCTCATTACCTCTGAATAGGAAGACTCCGCGGTAAAATCCTCATACTTGCCATGTCCTCATTACCTCTGAGTAAGTATGTTAGTTCTCTCTCGTCTTATTATCCGTATCCTGAACCAGGGTACGCCAAGGATAATAGGCCCACAAATGTCTTCCGACGACCACAAATGTCTGCAGTTGACCACGAATGCTGTACTAAGTTTTCTAGTACATGCCACTCTTTTTTCATCATGTCTTGGGAGCCCAGCTGCTCCCTGGCATTCTTTCAAATACCTAGTACATCCACATCTTTCCCCATTATCACATGCTTTTGGAGCCCAGCTGTTCCATAGCATTCTTCCACGTTGATAGCACCTCTGAGTTGTTCTGTGTATCCTCATTAGGCCCACTCATACCACGTCCTCGTTACCTCTGAGTAGGAAGGCTCTACCATTAACCCCATATTTACCATGTTCTCACCACCTCTGAGTAAATATGATGGTTCCCTCTCTCAACTTATTATCCGTACCTAAAACCAAGGTACGCCAAGGATGATAAGTCCACACAAAATCCCCAACGGAAGTACTCAAACCTATCACGTCCATGCTACCTCTGATAGGATCTCCACACCAAAACAACTCTACTTTCCATGCTTCTAATTCAAAGTATTCCAAATTTTCAATTTGAAAACTTTGAAGGGGGTCTTATAGAAGTATGGAAAATATTGCTTTTAGTCCCACATCGAAAAGGAGAAAAAGAAAGGGCTCACTCCATTCTATAAATATAGCCCCCTTTCCTCCTTCGAAAAGGGCACCTACTTCTCTTCCTTCCTTCCAACTTGGACTCTTCCTACTATGCACCTTTGGGTGCTAAGTCGAAGAAGTCTAGGGCAGCGCGGGCTCGTCGAGCTCAGTCAGCTGTCCCAACCTCTGACCATCAGAGCGTCCCGCTACGCGGGCCTCTAATGGAAAGTTGTATAGAACCGCCTGTGTCCAGCCCCCGACGGCAAACGGATAGGGTGGTTCTCAAGAGTCTCCCAACAAAGATCAAGGACAAGTACTTTTACTAGTCCCGCATCGGGGAGCGAACATGATACTTACGCACTCGTGTGCTCGAGATACCCGGGTCCACAAAGCAAGTGCAAAGGTTGATCGAGATATCCTTGACTTGCGAGATGTGATCCTTCACAAGCACAAGGAAAGAAGGGGAGTCTCATGCGACTGAAAACCCAGAAAGCTCCATGCGGCCCATGAGGATTTTATGCGGCTCAAAATCCAGAATGCTTCATGCGGCTCAGAAAGCTTCATGCGGCCCAAAGGCAGCAGGGGGCCTTATGCGGCCCAAAATCAACAGAGAGCCCATGCGGCTCAGAGATTCATGCGGCCAGGGAACCCCATGCGGCTCAGACAGCCCATGCGACACAGAAAGACTATGCGGCTCAGGGACTATGCGGCCTGAAATATTTCATGCGGCTCAGAAGACACGTGGCGTAACAGTGCTCCCCTTCGACCCATGCTGCATTAATTACTTTGACGGCTGACAACTTTGAAAAAGTGACAGCCCTGATACAAAAGAAGTAATTATGACTCTGTCATAATGACAGTCCCCTAGGGAAGAGAAAGAGATCTCTGACACAAATCTCCCGAGATCCATAAAATGCTACGTAGCCTTGCCACGTGGACGATCATATGCGGCTCGAGCGAAGACTTCCCATGCGGTTCAGAATAAAGCCGTTCCATACGGCTCAGACCGAAACAGTCCCATGCGGCTCAAGCGGAGGCCTTCCCATACGGTTCAAGAGGACCATTTCTATACGGCCCAGACGGATGCATCCATATGCGGCTCGCAATGATCATCTCCATACAGTTCAAGAGGACCATTTCCATACGGCCCAGGCGGATGCATCCCTATGCGGCTCGCAATGATCATCTCCATGCGGTTCAAGGGTTCGAAGGGGGGGAGCCACTACCCAAGCAGCCCTGACACGTGGCCCGAACCTTATACGGCCCAAATCTTATGCGGCTCAATCGTCATGCGGTTCAGATCCCCCAGTGGCTCCTAGGACACGTGTCCTAAGCCGATCAATCTCTCAGATTTATTGGAATCAGAGATTGGGTCAAGTCTCGATAATCTGGGACACGTGGCAAGAGAATAAATCAAATTTATTCGCAGACATCAGAAGATTATTATGAGGAAGATTTGTTCCAATCAGTATTAATTGCTGATGAGATTTGGTGTAATCTATACTTGATGGTCCAGATTCATCACAATCAAAACGAATGGCCTAGATTGACCAATCCACAGGCTGCCGCCATCTCCAAGAAGTAATCATTTGCAACCCTAATGATCACACCCCATTCCTATAAATAGCAGGGTGCCATTTCCTTGCGAGAGAGGCAGATACAGAGAGAGGAGCACACAGGAGCACTTTTCGAGATCAGAAAAAGCACCAGAGTACTTGGAGAGAAGAACAGAGAGAGAACAAAGAGGGCACTTCTTCAACGCTGAGCAAATCTTCTGGAGCCAAGGCTGCACACCGATCGTCCAAGGAGTAAGGCAGGGCTGCCGTCGCCTTTCCGAGTCTCTATTGTCACCCCCCAGAATCTAAAATAAACAATTGTACTTAGTCTGCTGTACCTAGGCTTTCGTCCCTAGGCTTTCTTTGTACAAGCGAGTTTGTGTTGTGAGTCTAAGTTCAGTCCTCCCATAAAACTGTTCTGTACTTTTACAATCAATGGCAAACAAAGTCTAGGTACCCAAAGAACTCGGTTGTTCAAGTTGAGCACATACACAGTCCCACGGTTCTATGGCTGCATATAGCCATTTGTTCCCACGATCTTAAGGCTCGTCACATAGAGTGTGACTCGAACGATAGTGTCGCACGAAATATAATGGATTTAAGACACGAAATACGGTAGTTTCGATGATAGAAATGCCACGGGCTATGGCAAGTAGTAGGCACGTTTGGTGTAAGCTAAGTTGGAAGGCTATGTAGTAGTCGTCCCCTCGATTTCAAAGAAGTAAGTTCACGCGATCGCTTGTCGCTGAGGCGGTCCCTCGTTTGGAAGTCTCACGGTTCCTATGCACGTTTTCAAAGTATGGGGCCGTCCCTCGGTTGGGAGTCTCACTGTTTCGATGCACGTTACGCAAGGTGTGGTTAAGAGCACGATATGCTAAGTATAGTTCCAGTCGTACCGTAAAAATTAGGCCATACATTTATGTGAGTCTAGATGTCTCGTAGATGCGTGATCATTGGACAACTTGTCGACAAGGATTTCTTCCTCGACTGGTATTACGCCGGGACACCGGGGCCAGTCGACCTAGGGGGAAGACGTTATAGCAGCGCTGATTGTACCGCGTGGGTAGTCGGGGGCTTTCCATAGGGCTAGCTACCTTGCATCGAAAGATCCGCCGCCTACCCGAGCTATGTCCACGATGGCTTGTCGTGCCAGTGGTCTTTCATATAGATAATTTGTGTGCTGAGCGGAAATCCGCATGCACGATATCGATCGTACCAAAGAAGTACAAGTATGGTGTGTCTTGAGTCATGAAATGTGTGCTCGGTTTGCACCCAAAGTATTGTGAAGCGTAAGATTTGGCTATGCGTAAGACACATGCTTCAGCATACGATGTGGCATCGTACTTGAGTTCTCAACACGAGTTCCACAAGTTGGGTTAGACGTTTCGAGTTAAGTCCTGGAAGGGCCGTAGGACAAGTTCGGTTAAGTCTTGTTGAGTCGCAAGGCACGGCCTCGATATGTTATGGCATGACCATGTGTTACGACACAAGTATAGGCAAGTTACTAAGTGGCGAGGCGCTACCTCGATTATGTTATAAAAAGGGATTTATGGCACGACTAAGTTGTTTGCGTACCAAATACGGGCCGAAAGGCAAGCACGAGTCGATAAGTTGACGTTGTTGGCACGAGAAGGTCTAGAGGCAAAGTATGAGTACATCGTTAGTGCAAGGCATGGTGATGGTCTAGAGACACAAAGTAGGCCAAGGCGTCGGTCCTAAAACTGATCCCAAGGCAAGAATAGAAAGACAATCGTAAAAGAATATATTGCACAAAGTAAATAAACTTGTCGGTTTTGTATGGGTGGGCGAGGAGCTCACTCCACCAGTACAGTTGAGTACTGACACCCACACAGTTTTTATGTGCAGGCACAGGTAGAAGCTCGTGGCGCGGAGCTCGCTTGGATGCGTCGAGACACAGAGTTCCTTGGCGATTTAAAGCGTACGGTCGCATGGATTCAAGACTTATACGGGACATAATGCATGGGCATCGCCTCTCCGAAGCATCCGCTGGTTCAAGACTTGTATTGAGAGATGAGGGAGAGCTGAGTGACTTGTAATGTGAGAAGAGTGAGCTTGAGTGACTTGTAATCTTGGCCTTGCGCCCCTTTGTAAAATTTGTTTCAATATCAATAAAATACGTCTTTTGAATAACTTCTATTTTGTTCTAAATTTATGCTGGTATATTTAATGTCTCTGCATGGGACTCCTGTGCGACGACCCCGTCGCAGCCGCTGTAATCGGCCGTTATGGAATCCGTCTTGCACGAGCGCAATCTAGGCTCGTGCGGCATCACGCCTTAGCGAGGACGATCGCTCCTACGGGAGCGTGGTGTGACATAATGGTATCAGAACACGGCTTTACGTCCTTGGACTTTCGATTGAATTCTTTAACTTCGTTATTTCCGTAAACTCTGAAGTATTGCTTCCGCAAAGTTGATATCGTTGGTGCGCTCTCTCTCAAATGTCCCACGGATGTCCATACAATAAGTCTATCTATTTTACAAAATGTAGGAGAACAATTTTCGACAAAATAAAAAGATGGTTCGCGTAAGCACGGTTTGCTAAGTCGGGCTGGGCATATACACCAAGGATTGTATCGACCTTAGAAAAGTCGAGTGCAGGATTCGTAATGTTTCGAGCACGAAATGTGTTAGACTCGATTGAGTAAGTGAGATGACTATCAATAGAGGTGCTATCGAGCGACGATAACGTCGGTGCGATATAGATGAGCATGCTTGGAATTAGAGGAATGGTTCGAACGGAGTTTGAAGAAGTCGATTTTGATTCGAATGATAGTTGAGGATTTGTTAAATGACTTCATCCCTAAGTGGTGTATGCGATAGCCTTAGGGATGTCGATCGATCGATTGAGGATGCAGGGTGTCGATGAGTCTATCAGCAAGCGTCGCACGTATGCAAAGCCGTAGAGTGAGTATCAGGGAATAAGTTTAGTCTTGAAGTTTAATGAGTTAATTCGAACAGATTAGAAATGACGCGCATTGAACGTGCACAGGATTGAGGATTGCGCGAGTATGAAACGCGAAAATGATTGAGTAGGTGAAATCAAAACGAGAAAAAGTTAAGGTGTTGCGAACGGATGACTTGATAAAGGAAAGCGATAGGTGGATCGTATAGAAAAAGTTAGCACGATAGGAAGATATCGTGCATGAAAAAGTTGAATTTCAAAGTTACGCAAATGACTCTGAGGATTGGAACGGATGTGCTCGATGATTTGAGTTAGCAAGGAATGATGTGATTTGGAGAAAAACGTTGCTCGATGACTTAAGATAGAAGGATGAACAATACGCGAATTCGGGTTTGATGAAATTGATGTTGTGAATGATTCGAGGGATAATGATTGGACTTGAATTTAAATGTCGAGGAGATTATCCAGTCGGACGATAGCATCATTCGCACGACTCGGAACTTGTTGCAAAGGAAGATCGTCAGGTTACACATGTCATCGATAGTATTGAGACGTATCAAAGATCGATATGCGATAACTCGGGGGTACTCTGACTCGACGAATGACGGTCGTGCAAGCGTTATCGTTCTGACGGATAATATACTTAGAATTTTGATTGAGATGAATGTTAGATGAAAATGATCGTGTCTTGATGGTTACGTTGATAACCACAACGTCGACGATCTTGTCTTGCGCGAGCGCAACTCCAGCCTCGCACATGCATTACGTCGGATTTGGGGCGATCGTTCCGCATGAGCGCTGACATTGTGATTCATGTCGCGGGAATGATCGAATTCGGAAAATCGGGACGTGGCAACTTTGATTGTCTCGACTTGTTGGTTTGATGCGAAGGTGAATTTGAGGATGTTTGGACTTGCGAGTGATGAATGAAATAAACTTGAGGATTGAGTAGGTCCGATCCGCGCATCGAGAATGAATTAGTCTAGACACAAAACAAGAGTTATGTCCCGATGAGAATGATTATTCCGCGGGAGCGTTGCATGGTAATTTCATGCCCACCGTAGATAATCAGACTCGCGTGAGATCGGAGCGTGGCATATTTTTAAGTCATACGATCTTTTGATCGATTACGTGAATTGGAATAGATGACTTAGGAAATGTGGAATATGAAATTTTGGTTAGCGACGAATTGTGTCATAGCGTGCTTGATTTGAGAAGGATTGATAGGCAAACAATATCGAACGTGTTTGAAGGGATAGACTATACAAGATGGTTTGTTGAACGAGCGATATTGATATGATGTAGAATTGGTTGAAACATAAGTTGTTGTAGGATGGCTTTGCTGAACGACTAGGACCCCGTGTGACAAATGTTGGGATGTAAGTAGGAAATCTATGTTCGATGTTTAGAAATCGGAGTGATGCGAGCTGGGGTAGAAAATCCCGTACTATCAATTTGGTTTGACCTTATGATGGGGTCAGTATTGATATTGTTGTTTGGGAACTACGATTCCAATACTGACGAATGACTTTAGCCTAAAGACATAGCCTAGCGGTTAGGCAGACGTCCCGACGCAAAGACATAGGAATTGTGGAGGTACCACTCATGAGGCTCGGTTAACATGCATGTATATCAGGGATGCCTAGATATGTGCACGATCCGACTCGAGTGGTGATGGCGGATTCTCTATCACGAGGCTTGGCTGAAATACACGTATTTTGGAGACGCCTGGAATATGTGCACGATCCAACTAAGTGATACGTTGAATCAAGTGAGACTTGAGGAACGAAAAAAGTGTCGAGGATTTTTGAAATTGTAATTCAAGAAATATTGATGGTAGTGCGATTGTCGATTGGAGATGACTTGAATGTTGGTTGATTGGTTGGTTTGTCCCACGACTAAGTTAGCAGTAAGTACGAGCGTGGCTCGGATTGAGGGAACGCATAGGAGGAATGTGTGTGAGAAACGTAGGATGTTGAATAAAGTAATAAGTCGATAAGTAAGTGCTCAGTTAGTTTCGAGGATGAAACTTTTTTTGAGTGATGTATGATGTAGTGTCCTGTTCCGCTCATTCAATCGGAGGGATCGGAACGTCGACGGCATTCGGACTTAGCCTTGCAACAGCTGCTAGAAGATATCGCTTGGTCGAGGCGACTCCTCGTTCAAGTGGGATAGTTTCGGTGAACTTGCCTCATCTTAGCCTTCACATAATAAATCGCATATTTTCAACTTACACAAGTAGGCTTGATAATAAAATAGACGAATCCACATAGATAAGGGGATAATCCCGACGGGTCGAATTGAGTTAGAATATGGAAAGGTCCAACGGTCGGCTTAGAGTTGGTGTACGGCGTGCTTTGAAAATGACACTCGGTCCTTCGTCCCGTGGCTTGGGAGAAGGAAAAATTGGTATTCGCCACAAACGAAGAGTTAGCCTAAGTCAGAGGCATCGCACGTATAAATGCTTGATAAAGCATACACGGTTCCATCGTCCAAGGCTTGGCATAGCCTTGATCGTCCTGCGAGCTAAGTTGTATCGCACGGCTTATGGCATAAGTCTAGGTACCCAAAGAACTCGGTTGTTCAAGTTGAGCGCATGCACGGTCCCACGGTTCTACGGCTGCATATAGCCATTTGTTCCCACGATCTTAAGGCTCGTCACATAGAGTATGACTCGAACGATAGTGTCGTACGGAATACAATGGGTTTAAGACACGAAACACGGTAGTTTCGAGGATAAAAATGCCACGGGCTATGGCAAGTAGTAGGCACGTTTGGTGCAAGCTAAGTTGGAAGGCTATGTAGTAGTCGTTCCCTCGATTTCAAAGAAGTAAGTTCACGCGACCGTTTGTCGCTGAGGCGGTCCCTCGTTTGGGAGTCTCACGGTTCCTATGCACGTTTTCAAAGTATGGGGCGGTCCCTCGGTTGGGAGTCTCACGGTTTCGATGCACGTTACGCAAAGTGTGGTTTAGAGCACGAGATGCTAAGTATAGTTCCAGTCGTACCGTAAAAATTAGGCCATGCATTTACGTGAGTCTAGATGTCTCGTAGGTGCGTGGTCACTGGACAATTTGTCGACAAGGATTTCTTCCTCGACTAGTATTACGTCGGGGCACCGGGGTCAGTCGACCTAGGGGAAAGACGTTATAGCAGCGCTGATTGTACCGCGTGGGTAGTCGGGGGCTTTCCATGGGACTATCTACCTTGGATCGAATGACCCGCCGCCTACCCGAGCTATGTCCACGATGGCTTGTCGTGCCAGTGGCCTTTCATATAGATAATTTGTCTGCTGAGCGAAAATTCGCATACAGGGTATCGGTCGTACCAAAGGAAGTGCAAGTACGGTGTGTCTTGAGTCATGAAATATGTGCTCGGTTTGCACCCAAAGTATTGTGAAGCCTAAGATTTGGCTATGCGTAAGACACATGCTTCGACATACGATGTGGCATCGTACTTGAGTTCTCAACACGAGTTCCACAAGTTGGGTTAGACGTTTCGAGTTAAGTCCTGGAAGGGCCGTAGGACAAGTTCGGTTAAGTCTTGTTGAGTCGCAAGGTACGGCCTCGATATGTTATGGCACGACCATGTGTTACGACACAAGTATAGGCAAGTTACTAAGTGGCGAGGCGCTACCTCGATTATGTTATAAGAAGGAATTTATGGCACGACTAAGTTGTTTGTGTACCAAATATGGGCCGAAAGGCAAGCACGAGTCGATAAGTTGACGTTGTTGGCACGAGAAGGTCTAGAGGCAAAGTATGAGTACATCGTTAGTGCAAGGCATGGTGATGGTCTAGAGACACAAAGTAGGCCAATGCGTCGGTCCTAAAACTGATCCTAAGGCAATAATAGAAAGACAATCGTAAAAGAATATGTTGCACAAAGTAAATGAACGTGTCTGTTTTGTATGGGTGGGCGAGAAGCTCACTCCACCAGTACAGTTGAGTACTGACACCCACACAATTTTCATGTGCAGGCACAGGTAGAAGCTCGTGGCGCGGAGCTCGCTTGGATGCGTCAAGGCATGGAGTTCCTTGGCGATTCGAAGTGTACGGCCGCATGGATTCAAGACTTATACGGGACATAATGTATGGGCATCGCCTCTCCGAAGCATCCGCTAGTTCAAGACTTGCATTGAGAGCTGAGTGATTTGTAATGTGAGAAGAGTGAGCTTGAGTGACTTGTAATTTTGGCCTTGCGCCCCTCTGTAAAATTTTTTTCAATATCAATAAAATACGTCTTTTGAATAACTTGTGTTTTGTTCTAAATTTCTGCTGGTATATTCAATGTCTCTACATGGGACTCATGTGCGACGACCCCGTCGCAGCCGCTGTAATCGGCCGTTATGGAACCCGCCTTGCACGAGCGCAATCTAGGCTAGTGCGGCATCACGCCTTAGCGAGGACGATCGCTCCTACGGGAGCGGGGCGTAACAATTACAGTTCCTTAAAGTAGGTGAGTTCGATAGCTAGAGGGAGCTCGAGAATCCATCTGTCATTAATGTAGGATCGTTGAGCACGTCTAGAAAGGATGTAAATAGAGCGTGTGTACGTGCAGCAAAAATAATCACCACTTTAAAAATTTAGCAGTTATAAACTATGGTATATATAAGAGACAATAAATAAATGCAGTAAAGTAGGAGATCAGAAAATCAAATTCAGTGACGCAGCAATGTATACTGATCTCCCTCTGAGAGGACTACTCCAGTCTCGAGTATTCTTGCTCGATGTCAATCTACTATGCCTAAGCTAAATGAGATCTTGTAGTCTCTTACAACACCGTGCTTAGTGACGAGCGCACGACCGACTCCAGAAGGTAATTGAAAAACTGGAATATTTTCTGAATACATCCTCCGATACAACTCTTCAATACCAAACTCTAAATTAAACAGAAACTATACTGGCTTGGCTAAAAGTCGTAAAGGCTTAGATATGAAAGTAAAAAGCTCGGAACATTTTAGATAGAGAAGAGATGAGATGAAATGGGATGAGTGAAATAAATAACAATCTAACTCTATTTATAGTGTTTTTTGGGACCGAATTCGGACAGAGTTCAAGTAGAGTTCGGATGCAGAAATCTCGCATTCGAACGTTGGATACAGATATCAAGGAAACGGTTAAAACCACCCTGACCGAACTCGATCCGAGTTCTGACCGAGTTCTGACAGAGTTCTACCAGAACTGAATTGAACCAATTTTGATAAATTTTGGACTAATTTGGTATGTGAACTTTTGGATAGATATTTGTAGATAGGTAGGCTATATTTTTGTGGACTGGGAATAGCTAAGCCAGTACCGATCCGATTAATCTCATATTTTTCTAGACTCAATAAAAGAAAAAAATACATAATAAATATGAAAACCAATAGCCCTTTGATGACGTCATTTTTCTTGTATTTGAGCAGACTTGAAGACGCATTTTTTCTTGACGGCGATCGTCCAAAGATAAACAGTGTGAGGCCCCTGATAGATCGCTAGACAGTTCAGAGGATCTTCTTGTATAACGTCGTCTTTGGCCCATCGTTAATTCTTCATTACATATGTCCTGATTTGATCATGCTTACTGTTTGTCTGCAAGTACATGTTAGACGAACAAAGCAGTAAAGTAGTACATGTTAGGTGAACAAAGCAGTATAGCAATATGATAATTTAATGAACATTAGGACAATGCGCTAAGTTTAAGTAGCAACATAATAGTGATTACATGAATATTAGTGACATCATTATGTTAAACTTAATACAAAAAATAATTCACATAGTAGAGTTGGTTTTCACTTGTACCTCCTATATAAAAGGTCATGAGTTCAAAACCTAATGTGGTGTGGCCTTTTTTTTTTACAAATGTTTCAAAAAGTTTTTATGAGGGTACCATTTTTATTTTGTTCTGGGCACCCAAAAACTCACACCTACTTGTTTGTGATTTGACGCTATTCTCCTTGGTCGGCCTGAGTTGTTTCTTCAATAATCTTAGGATTACAACCATTTGCTTTGTACTCTCTTTTTTTTTCTCTCTTTTTCAAAAGAGGAACCAAGTTCCCAGGGTAAATGGATCCGATACCACGCCACAGTCATGTTGACGGCAACACCGACAACATACTGCCTGGACACCGACGATATGTTGTTGGCCCTGAAATTTTTATTTTTGTCATGGCACCCAAAAACTTACTACCGACACTGAGTACATTCACCTACTTGTTTGTGGGTTGACGGTATTATTCTGGGTCAGCCTGAGTTGTTTCTTAGTACCCCTTGCCCATCTGATGTTACACAATACTCAAGCAGGTTGTAGACGCAACCAACTTAAGTCCAAAATGTTACATTTTCAAAAATCACTTTCTTCTATTGCTTCCACTCTATTTATAGGCCAACCAACCCCCTATGGCCTCAATTATACCCCCATTTGCAGGTATGAAGCTATTAACCATATTATTGCTCTTCCTTCACTCCATCATCCTCTCCGCGCATCATCATCATCATCATCATCATCCCGACATAGTTCAGGACACCTGCAAGAAGTGTTCGTCCCCCGACGCAAACTACACCTTATGCGTCGACTCCTTCTATTCGATCCCGAGGAGCCACCGTGCCGACCTCCGGGGCCTCGGCGTCATCGCGGCCAAGCTGGGCGCGAGGAACGCGAAGCTCGTCCGATCCAAGGTCAGGACGCTGCTCAAATCTCACCCGAAGGACGGCGCCGGCTACCTCTCGTCCTGCCTCGAGACGTGTCTCGAGCTCTACTCCGACTCGGTCTCGGGCCTCAAGGACTCCGCGACGGCGATCAGGGGAGGACGCTACGACTACGCCAACGTCGCGATCAGCGCGTCGGTGGACGCGCCCGGAGAGTGCGAGGACGGGTTCAGCGAGGGAGGTATCGACTCGCCGCTGACGGAGGAGAACCACGAGTTCTTCGGGCATGCCGTCATTGCTCTAGACGTGACGGCTATGTTACAAGGACAGACACGTTAAGTGAAACGTACGTGTTATATCGGTTGTGACTACCAAGTTGCGACATAGAAATTTATGTACGAAAAGGATGTCAAGTTTTATATTACCAACTTGCCCAAGTCTGTAAATTAAAGAGGACAAAGAAGAAGTATATATTAACATGTGTGTTCATATATTTGTTATTGGGTTGTCAGGAACTTGGTTTACTCAAAGTAATTTTCGTTGGATTTCTTGGAAAATAAATATATGCTTCAACCACCTCTTCTTTTTTTTCATTTATACACTTTCCATCAATAATAGCTTCTCTTCTTTCTATTTTCGTTTCTTTCTCAATAACAGCTTGTCTTCTTCTATTTTAGTTTTTAGTTAGCTTCATTTTCATGCCAACCATCCGTTAAAAATTTCCCGAATTCGTATGCATCTTGATATGATATAGAAAGTAAAAAATTGTTTGAAACTACACAAATAATGGTTATTATAATAAAAAAATGGAACAAGAAATTCGAGCTGGAGGTGGACTAAGTAGACTAGAGTAGAGCGATTCATGAAAAACAAAAAAATAAATATAAAAATATAAAACTGAAAAAAAAAAGGGGTGAAGCCCACCTCGCCCTACGTGGTTACGCCTCTGATTATAATTATAATGAATGAGTGCTAAATGAGAAAAGAAGATACTGAGGTGGTTCATGAAATCAAAAAACAAAAAAAATAAATATAAAAATATAAAACTGAAAATAAAAGGGGTGAAGCCCACCTCGCCCTACGTGGTTATGTCTCTGATTATAATTATAATGGATGAGTGCTAAATGAGAAAAGAAGATACTGAGGTGGTTCATGAAATCAAAATATATATATATATAAATAAAAGGATACGGACCCACGGTAGCAAGAAGGAATATATACGAAACTTTGCTGGAAGAGTCCCGTTTGCTTCTCACAGGTACTGCCACAAGAAAATATCAGAATGGAAGATCAGCTTCTCTCATCTCACTGATTCAAAACAGCACAAAACAAAATGTATCTATGCACATACAGCTATCGTACACACAGAAGGGCCAAAATTGTTGGCTCTTCTGATTTTGACTTCCGTAAGAAATCTACCAATGAAACTGGAAGAGTAACCTTACAAGGAATAAAACTGGATTTGAGATCTCCTCTTTACCAGCAACCATGAAGAAACAACTAAATCACACTTACAGAGAGACATTATGTTGCCATCTTTTACAGAGTATTGGTGTTTAGAAGGCATGATTCTTCAGCTCCACATTTTGTACTGATACGGTGTTCTACACCGGCACTCGTCTGCCCCCGTAGCGACCAAAGTACTGCATCAAGATATGAAACAGTGCAGTGGGGATTAGACAAAATTTTCCAAGAACTCCATGAAACAGGCATCAGACCATAATCGACATAAAATTGGAGTATGCATGTGTCCTTACAGATGTCACGAATGGCTGTTGGAATATCCAACCGATAAAAGGAAGCCTCTGCAAGAAAACTGCCATAGTAGGCCAAAACCCACTGGTGGGAAGAAAGAACGTCAGCAGTCCGTTTGTAACAAACAGCATGGTCCGATTGAACACAACATCACAAAATGCAGCCAATGATGTAGACCATGAAAATGTAGGTAGAAACCTGAAGAGAATAATGGAACCATACGCCTCGAAGATCACGCCTAGGAAAGCCCATCCCAGGAGGACCAGCAGAAAGCCTGCTCCAAATGATATTGTACCCTGGCAGTTGAACAAGGTGCTCAATCATAATTCACAAAGCGTAGGGAACTAACAAGCAAAATCACCAGGCAATACATTGTAGTTCTTGGGCTTAGTAAAGAACTGCAATGTGGATTTCAGACCGATGGTTAACATCACTCCTGATCCTTGTTAGCAATTCGGCAAACCGAAAAAATTCGGGACGACAAAAGTACGAGTATATATCGGCACAATATAAGTAAAATATACGGTAAAAAATTCGGTCAAAAAATCGTCTAACGAAAAATATTCGGATTAGATTTAATTCGTGTTTAGTACGTTTCATATAAACAAATTCGGCACTAAAAATTCGGCATATATATATATATATGACCCACCCACCTCTACTCCTTCATAAACAAGGGTTCAGTGTGAGAATAAGATGAGGTTGGAAAACATTATATAAAGAAAAGAAAGTGAAAGTAGGATGAAAAACCGCAAGGTTTTTCTTTGATTGTTGCAAGCAACATGTGCAAAGATTCTTAGATTTCTTTTTTTTTTGTTACAGCTGTGGAATTTTTTCTTCTTTTCTTTTGATAATTGTGCCAGTCTTAATATTTAATAGCAGCAAGTGTCAAGAAAATGAAAAGTGTTGAGTTTTTCAGTCAAGTTTTTTTGGCCGAATGTTTTAAAAATTCGTACGGTACGTGTTTAAAACTCCACAGGCTTAAAATTCGCGTACAAGTCCGAATTTTTCAAACATACGTAAGTATTATACGTTTATGTAAGATACGAAAAAATTCGCATATAATACGCGTTTTATTCGGGTGATTGCTAACAAGGCTCCTGATAAGAAGAGGATCTGATAACAGCCACAAAAACAAGTTAATCCGACCACAGAAACATGTTATGGAAGCATAAACAAACAGAAGTAGTCGAATAAAAACACTGACATTCCCTATGGCTAGAAATCCCTTGTCAAAGAAGGATACGAACCTGTAGAGATTTTTAAGTGATTATTATTGGAATAGAGACTACATATATATATGAGAGGCTAGCCTCCTCTTCTATCATTCTAGGCAATGTGGGACTAAAGCCCAATAATACTTAACACATATATCAACACTCCCCCTCAAGATGGGCGAAAGATATTCACTAAACCCATCTTGTCACATCCTCTCATTATGCTGATAGAACTAAGTCCCTTTGTCAGTCCGTCTGCTACCTGATCTTTGGTTGGAACGTAGCCCAGCTCTAGTACTCCTTTCTCCAGCTTTTCTTTGATGAAGAATATACTACCTCAGTCAGAAATTAGTATGTGATGCATGCGAGTTAGGAAAGCTTACTAGAAGCTCATATGTTGGTACTGGTCATAAGAGTTCTCTTGTTTTTGAGGTAGTACATTCTGATGTTTGGGGTCCATGTGCTACTAACACTATGAATGGATATAAGTACTTTGTCTCCTTTATTGATTGTGCATCTCGTGTCTCCTGGCTGTATTTAATGAAAAATAAGAGTGAAGTATTTGCTTGCTTTCGGGACTTCCATAAACATGTCCATACTCAGTACAATGCAGTAGTGAAGGTACTGAGGTCTGACAATGGAACGGAGTACACCAACAGGACACTTGTAGAGTACCTGTCAGCACACGGAATACAGCACCAGACCAGCTGTGCATACACTCCAGCACAAAATGGAGTAGCAGAAAGGAATAACCGACACCTTCTAGAGACTGCAAGAAGTATGATGATCGACATGAATGTCCCACAAAATCTATGGGGACATGCAGTATTGACAACAGCTCAACTTATCAACATGATGCCTTCAAAAGTCCTGGGATGGAAGTCCCCATGCGAAGTATTACAAGGCAATAATAGTGGGATACTCCCACTAAAGGTATTCAGGTGTGTGTGCTTTGTGAAAGACAACAGACCATCAGTTGGGAAACTTGACCCCAGAGCAGTCAAGTGCATCTTCGTGGGCTACTCAGCGACTCAGAAGGGATATGTGTGCTGGAGTCCAGTAGAGAAGAAGAAGTTCGTTAGTATGGATGTCCACTTCCGAGAGCATGAGCCATACTACCGCCAAGAGGGAACTTCGCACAACACGCCTAATACTAGCAGTATAAGGCGAGAGAGGGAGATGGAGAACTTGGTGGTAACCAATCTAGAAGTATGGCATAGAGGCACGGTTGAGGAGAAACATGAAGGTGAAGCAGAACATGGGGAGGAGATAAGAAGTATCAGGCCTACGGCTCAGGGAGAGTTACTTACCTACAGCAGGAGAGAGAAGCAAACTGCAGGTCCAGTACCTACACTGCCAGTGCTAAGTCCCTTGCATGCGTCTCTGTCCCAACTCCCGAGACACCACCATCCTCCTTATCTACACCACCACCCTCCTCAGGTGATATCATTCCTCCTACTTCTCCCATACCACTACCTACACGAAGGACTACTCGCAGTAATGCAGAAAATTCTTCGGACATATATGGTTGGGACCTTACTAAGTTTGTTTCTTATGATCATCTCTTTTTCTCATGGAGCATTTATAGCATCTTTGGATAGTATTATTGTACCTAACAATTGGCAGGTTGCCAAGAACGATCCAAAGTGGAAAGCGGCAATGCATGAGGAGTTGGAAGCTCTTGAGAAGAACCACACTTGGGAGCTGGTGAGACTGCCAGAAGGGAAAAGAGCAGTCGGGTGCAAATGGATTTTTACTGTGAAACAGAACCCAGATGGACAGGTTGAGCGCTATAAAGCTCGACTGGTGGCAAAAGGATACAGTCAGACATACGGCATCGACTATGACGAGACCTTTGCACCAGTGGCGAAGATGAACACTGTCAGGACCTTGATCTCCCTGGCAGCCAATGGAGGGTGGAAGCTACACCAACTGGATGTGAAGAATGCATTTATTCATGGGGATCTAGTGGAGGAAGTGTACATGGAGATACCACCAGGATTCGGCACCAAACAGACAGAAGGCAAGATCTGCAGACTGAAGAAGTCCCTCTATGGACTGAAGCAGTCTCCTCGAGCATGGTTTGACAGGTTCAGGAGAGCAATGATAGGGATGGGATATCAGCAGATCAATGCTGATCACACTGTTTTCTTCAGACGAAGTGGAGGCCACATCACCATGCTTGCGGTATATGTAGATGATATGATTATCACAGGCAAAGATGAGCAGGAGATCGCCCAACTCAAAGAAAAGCTTGGCAAAGAGTTCGAGGTGAAGGATCTTGGCCCTCTTCGATACTTCCTTGGGATTGAGATTGCTCGAGATAATGAGGGAATCGTTCTTTCTCAAAGGAAGTACGCACTGGACCTGCTTGTAATGCCCCGCTTCGTACGGTGCATTATGCTGAGTCGTTGACTCGAAGAGTTGCGTTGACCCGATTTCGTATCGATGCGAATCGATACAAGAGTTACGTTGTCCCGAGAAACGTATCGACCCGAGGAACACATCGAGTAATAACGATGCAAGTGTTAAGTTGTCCCGAGCAACGCATCGAACTAAGTCGATGCGAAGAGTTGCCTTGTCCGAAAGAATGCATCGAGTGAATCGATGCGAAGCGCCGCGTTGCCTCGAAGGATAAGTGCGTTGAGACAGCTCGAAGATTCTAAGAAATCGAATCGACCAAAGCGCAAGTCCGAATCGATGCAAGTATTGATTTTAGTTGGTTTCATGTGCAGGCTATACGTTTACGCTGAAATGTTAGAGGTTGATCTTTTGCCTTATTCAGTAAGGGGTCCGCGAAAGCAAATCGTCGCCTTGCGACGGACTGAGACTTGGGCACGGTAAGCCAAATCGGACGTATAATTCAATGAAGCGCGAAGTGCTCGAATGGCTAAGTCAGGAGAGTTGCCCGTGCAACAAAGTTATGAAATCGAGCCGCAACGGCTCGGCGAAACGACAAGGCGCATTGATTCAAGGTGGGGGGACATTAACTCTCTTTCCTACTCCGTCATGCTTAAGTAAAATACATATCATTGAATGCTGAGTTATCCTATCAACGCTACGGGCGTGGCTCGATAGAGAGATAAATGTAGTGCATGTCGAACACTAGATAGAACAATTGAAATGAATCGTACGGCAGACGTACGAGTCGCTATGGAACATTGGATATCGCAAAGGCGAGCGCCTCGGTGCGCAAGCTGCAATAACATGGGATAACTGTACTCGGCGAGTGCCTTAGTGCACAAACCATACCGTGCCTTCGCGCACGAGTTAGAACGGCTAGAACATTGAAAGACAATAGACGAGCGCCCTAGCGCGCAAGCCACGGACATTGAACACTAAAGTATGGAAATACGGCTTCGACGCGTGCCGCAAGTGCACGACGCGAAGGATAGATGATAAATGTGTCGAAACGTGCCTTCGTGCACAAGATAATAAAAGATGGCTTCGTTGCGAAAGAATACAGTTGTGGCATGAATGTGGCGGAACTGTCGGATATGACATAATACCTCGAAAGGTGTTCGGGACCTTCGAGTCGTTCGGTTGATTGAACATTGAGTTGAGGCATAATGCCATTGAACATTGAAACAAAGTATGAAACGTAAGAACATAGAAAGTTAACGAAAGAAATACGAGATGATAATGCGGCATGGTGCCCTTTGAAATGTCCATGGCCTTCGGGGCGTTCGTTGAGGACATTCGGGCGTTGTGCCAATTGAAATAGAGATAAGCGAACTTGCTTGGTTGTATGAAAGATAAGATTCGTTGCATGGTCAAATGGACTTAAAGACGTATTGCCCGTGCACGGGTGTTTCTTCCCTCGAACGTGATCACCAGGGCGCTGGGACCGTTCGGCCTAGGAGGGACTGCAATAAAATCGGTATTGTTGGTGCACTTCGACTAGACGGGTAGCGACTGTCTAGTGAATGTGATAAGCCACTTACACGAGTACTTCGGGGGTCCTATGATTGTGGTTAGCAACCGCAACTGAGTGATTGTCGTCTTACATATTCGATTCGATAAATATAAGTCCATTCTAGCCCGAAAAGCTAGTGACCTTCATATAGTTAAGGGCGACGGGTTTGGAAGTGCAAGGTATACGTATATCCTGCATGGATGGATCCGAATAGAGGGCACTTATAACATGACAGGGAAAACGGATAGGCGTATTCACCTTGCGTCGGTGCAAGGGCGAGTGCGTCGATATTGCTAAGTTGCGCCACGAATCAAACACGAGATTGCTTGCCTTTTTACTTACGCGAATTGAATAACATGCTTGCCATGCTTTACAGTCTTCGAATATGCCATGAACTCATCCTAAGGAGAACATAGAAAGAGAACTAAATTGTATGTTTGCATGAATCAATACAATACTAAATGTCGGTTTGTTAAGTAGATTTTTGATCAGTACAGCGAGGACGAAAGTACTAATCCCCCACTAGTTTGCTAGCAGGTTCAGGGATTGGTCTGCTCGCGGCGGAGCTTCGCTTGAACGCGTTGAGGCTTGGAATGCCGAAGCGTATTGAAGCGTGCGATCGCATTGACGCTCGGATATGCAACAGGATTGATGCGGCCGAGATATAGAAGGCATGATGTATGGAACGGTGAAATCCTTTGTGGGCAAGAGAGAACCTGAGTGTTGTAGCCAGTCTGGCAAATTCCGTTGGGCTATCGAAAGCCTTTGTAATCTGATTTCGAATATCAATAAAGAGAATCGTTTCGTATACTATGTTTTCCTTTCGTTGTGAATGTTCAACTTAAAGATAACCATTTGAGAACTTGTCATCTTGCCTTGCACGAGCGCAACTCCAGGCTCGTGCGGCATCACGCCCCATGCGAGGACGATGATTCGGGTGATTCCGAGTTGGGGCGTGACAAATTGGTATCAGAGCTCTAGGCTCAATTTCCTCTGGACGCTTGCTTCATTACAATTCCAAAAACGTTGCCCACCACCAATCGAAAGCACTCTTGACTCTACTCGATGCCGCACTGGATGTTCCATACAATAAGTCTAATACAAATCATGTAATTTTGCCGCGTGTTGTTTTGGAAATTACATGGTGTTTGCGGGAAAAGTCGTGAAAGGTTTGTTGCTGTAAGTGCAACGAGTTGCGAGATGTGAATTCAAGGATTTGTTGCCGCGGATGCAACACGTTGTGAATTGAAATTGAGATGTTCGTTGTTTGCAACGAACGATACGAGAAATGTTGGTTGCATCGATACAATGAAAGTCGTGGAATGTTGCTGCAGCAATTGCCACGCGTTGATTGTAAATGATGCGTTGAAAAGAAAATGAAAGTTGATATGGAATGTGTCGAACGGATTCACATATCGATTTCGAATGTGCGTTACGATGAAGAGCGATAAATCAATATCGAATATGCATTGCGATGAAAAGCGATAAGTCAATATCGAATGTGTTAAAACGGATTTGAGCATTGACTTTGAATGTCAAAAATAAATCGATGCACGAGGTGCGGTAAATATCGAAAATAAATCGTTGCACGGTGTGCAATACGTATTGAAAGTAAAATATTGCACGTGGTGCAACGTATGTCGAAAGTAAAATTATTGCACGTGGTGCAACGCGTATCAAAGTAATCGCTGCACGAAGTGCAACGGATATCGAGAATGAATTTTTGCACAAGATGCAACGGAAGAAAACAAAAGTTATAAATCGAGAAACGAAATCGGTTCGGTTGCGCACCGAGCTTGTGTTGGCAAATGAAAACATTCGCCGAGTTGTTTCGGATTTTGACTAATCAGAGTTACGGTTGTGATCAAGCACGATCACTGCGGAAATCGTGAGTCGGAAGAGATCGTTGGTTCGTAAAGAGTACGTTGCGACGGAAGTAACTTGATTTCTGGGTGGTATATGGCATACCACCGATGCAATGAATGGCTCGATTCCGAGTGGTATATGTAATACCACTTGTGCGATAAATTGCATCGACGCATTGTGAGAATTGCGGAAAGTTTGTCCGCAACGGACGGGATAGAACCGAGACTCGAATGAGAATTTGTACGACGGCATGTTGATGCAAGTGTTCTTCGATGATCGGTTAGAACGATAAGGCGGGACTTGTAACATTGAATGATACGTCGATTGAAAAATTTATTGTCGGTCGAATGACGGGAACTAGCGAAACGATTATGCCTTGAGGCAACAATCGGATCGACGGGATAGGAAACTCGAAACGTTGAAATCGAACCGCACAACTTGCGAGCTCGATAGAAATGTTGGGCGAGACAAATCGAATCGCACGACTTGCGATCTCGATAGAAATGTTCGGCTAGGCGAATCGAATCGCACGACTTGCGATTTCGATAGAAATGTTGGGCGATGCGAATTGTAATCGAATCGCACGATGTGCGACTTCGGTGAAGAGTTGGTTGACGTGAGTAATCGTGCCTAAGAAATAGTTGGTTACGTTACGGCGAAACTCAATTGAGACTGAAAACACGCGAAACTGAGAGGGCGAGATCGTATGACTTGAGGGTTCGATGTTGGATAATCGGTAACTCAGTTACGCGATCGAAGTATAGCGGGATGCGGCAAATCGGAGAACGAGTCGATGCGTATGGAAAAGTTCGTTGCGAACTTGGATGTATGCGATGCGAGTTAAGTTGACGCTGAAACGGATTCAAAGTTGACCCTTACGTTATCGAAATGGATACGGCGTATCGAGATCGATACGTAAGGAAATGTAAACGACGTGAGAATACAAAATAGAGTGTGCCTCGCGCTATGAAATTTTGTAAGCAACGATGCGAGAATGAACGAACCTGGTTGATCGTAAATTTTGTGATCGATCAGGACGAGACTATAAGTCATCGACGATTGCTCGATGCGTATGGCATCTCGTGTGTCGACCGCGAAATAAGATAGACTCGAATTCGATACGAGTAGATATTTCGTAAATTGCGGAATCATCGACGGCAGTGCATGACTTTACTCGGAGGATAGTTGCGCATCAGTTGCGCCGATAGAAATGGTTATGTACGGATTGGATAGTCGCATAGAAATGGTTATGTCGGAACGTGATTTGGCTCCGAAATAAGATATAGCACAGTTCGTAGTAAAATTGTCCTTCGGTGATGATCCACAATTATCGAGCGTAGCTTCGGGGCAGCTGACCCTAGAAGACTTGACCGCCAAATCAAATTGAATGCTGCAGACCGTAAGATGACCCATGCGATATCGCATATGAGATTGCACCGATAACAAATATAACACGGTGCATGTTGACGATAAGTCTAGGCGATCGAGAATTGTTGGAACAACTTTCGATTGAGAATGATATAGTTAGATTTGAGTATTCGTCGGATGAATATTTGAATGGTTATGTTGGTCGACGATCAAACTAGAAATTCACCAACGAACTTGATGATTCGGATAGGCGATTGCGAGAATCGTGCTATGCACGAGAGAGAACGATAAGGGAATGACTTACGGGTCATGTTGTTAGATTCGGATTCACCTTGCAATTGAGCTTGGGTGAATTGAACTTATGTTCGATGTTGCGAGACGGATAAGTTGGGAATTTAGCTAGTGAATTCCTACTCGTTAGGAAATCGAACGTAAGGTGCATCGTAAAGACCTTCGTGTCAAGGCGATCGTTGTCTTGAGCACCGTCGCCTTGATGTAAACTGTGTCGGATAGATTGTGGCCTTTGTGCAATGTCAATTTAAACTTGCGTCGGAAGGATTTGAGCACGGTGTCTAGGTAAGTCACCTAGCGGACGTAGTCCTGAATGTTGATGCTTTTGCAAAGTCAACAAAAGAGAATCATGTCGAGATAGGATGCGAAGTGAAACATCGGAAATCGTTGGATAGTGTGACGTCGAACGCACGGCGTTGCGGAGACTCGTTGTGATCGAATGTGTGACGGCTTGACGCGACGCGTAGAATTGATTGTCCCGATGAAACATACAAAGTGAGAAATGCGATTTTTGAATCGCATCGTGTACCTTGACTTTTGTTGGACGATCACGTATGTATCAATATGCATGTGCGCTAGAATTGCGAGAACAAGTAATAGAGCCAAGTCCGATCGAGAATACGATATGGCAAGTTATTGAGAATAAGAAGTTACGTGTTTGCGTTGTTCTGATATCTTACAACTGAGCATGGCTGAAATGCGTATATTGGTGGGACGCCTAAAATATGTGTATGATTCCAAACTAAGTTGTACGATCCAAACGATAGTGAGACGAGATCGTGGAACGA
This sequence comes from Iris pallida, assembly GCA_029216955.1. Classification (NCBI taxonomy): domain Eukaryota; kingdom Viridiplantae; phylum Streptophyta; class Magnoliopsida; order Asparagales; family Iridaceae; genus Iris; species Iris pallida. Next base: position 13,899,292 of record JANAVB010002795.1, read on the forward strand.
TCTAATGAAACCCTTGGAAATTTAGTATTAGTTTCGGTTCGGGACGAACCTTGTTTTGAGTGGTATATTATGTAATGCCCCGCTCCGTACGGTACATTATGCTGAGTCGTTGACTCGAAGAGTTGCGTTGATCCGATTTCGTATCGATGCGAATCGATACAAGAGTTACGTTGTCCCGAGAAATGTATCGACCCGAGGAACACATCGAGTAATAACGATGCAAGTGTTAAGTTGTCCCGAGCAACGCATCGAACTAAGTCGATGCGAAGAGTTGCCTTGTCCCAAAGAATGCATCGAGTGAATCGATGCGAAGCGCCGCGTTGCCTCGAAGGATAAGTGCGTTGAGACGGCTCGAAGATTCTAAGAAATCGAATCGACCAAAGCGCAAGTCCGAATCGATGCAAGTATTGATTTTAGTTGGTTTCATGTGCAGGCTATATGTTTACGCTGAAATGTTAGAGGTCGATCTTTTGCCTTATTCAGTAAGGGGTCCGCGAAAGCAAATCGTCGCCTTGCGACGGGCTGAGACTTGGGCACGGTAAGCCAAATCGGACGTATAATTCAATGAAGCGCGAAGTGCTCGAATGGCTAAGTCAGGAGAGAGAGTTGCCTATGCAACAAAGTTATGAAATCGAGCTGCAACGGCTCGGCGAAACGACAAGGCGCATTGATTCAAGGTGGGGGGACATTAACTCTCTTTCCTACTCCGTCATGCTAAAGTAAAATACATATCATTGAATGCTGAGTTATCATATCAACGCTACGGGCGTGGCTCGATAGAGAGATAAACGTAGCGCGTGTCGAACACTAGATAGAACAATTGAAATGAATCGTACGGCAGACGTACGAGTCGCTATGGAACATTGGATATCGCAAAGGCGAGCGCCTCGGTGCGCAAGCTGCAATAACATGGGATAACTGTACTCGGCGAGTGCCTTAGTGCACAAACCATACTGTGCCTTCGCGCACGAGTTAGAACGGCTAGAACATTGAAAGACAATAGGCGAGCGCCCTAGCGCGCAAGCCACGGACATTGAACACTAAAGTATGGAAATACGGCTTCGACGCGTGCCGCAAGTGCACGACGCGAAGGATAGATGATAAATGTGTCGAAACGTGCCTTCGTGCACGAGATAATAAAAGATGGCTTCGCTGCGAAAGAATACAGTTGTGGCATGAATGTGGCGGAACTGTCGGATATGACATAATGCCTCGAAAGGTGTTCGGGACCTTCGAGTCATTCGGTTGATTGAACATTGAGTTGAGGCATAATGCCATTGAACATTGAAACAAAGTATGAAACGTAAGAACATAGAAAATTAACGGAAGAAATACGAGATGATAATGCGGCATGGTGCCCTTTGAAATGTCCATGGCCTTCGGGGAGTTCGTTGAGGACATTCGGGCGTTGTGCCAATTGAAATAGAGATAAGCGAACTTGCTTGGTTGTATGAAAGATAAGATTCGTTGCATGGTCAAACGGACTTAAAGACGTATTGCCCGTGCAGGGGTGTTTCTTCCTTCGAACGTGATCACCAGGGCGCTAGGACCGTTCGGCCTAGGAGGGACTGCGATAAAATCGGTATTGTTGGTGCACTTCGACTAGACGGGTAGCGACTGTCTAGTGAATGTGATAAGCCACTTACACGAGTACTTCGGGGGTCCTATGATTGTGGTTAGCAACCGCAACTGAGTGATTGTCGTCTTACATATTCGATTCGATAAATATAAGTCCATTCTATCCCAAAAAGCTAGTGACCTTCATATAGTTAAGGGCGACGGGTTTGGAAGTGCAAGGTATACGTATATCCTGCATGGATGGATCCGAATAGAGGGCACTTATAACATGACAGGGAAAACGGATAGGCGTATTCACCTTGCGTCGGTGCAAGGGCGAGTGCGTCGATATTGCTAAGTTGCGCCACGAATCAAACACGAGATTGCTTGCCTTTTTACTTACGCGAATTGAATAACATGCTTGCCATGCTTTACAGTCTTCGAATATGCCATGAACTCATCCTAAGGAGAACATAGAAAGAGAACTAAATTGTATGTTTGCATGAATCAATACAATACTAAATGTCGGTTTGTTAAGTGGGTTTTTGATCAGTACAGCGAGGACGAAAGTACTAATCCCCCACTAGTTTGCTAGCAGGTTCAGGGATTGGTCTGCTCGCGGCGGAGCTTCGCTTGAACGTGTTGAGGCTTGGAATGTCGAAGCGTATTGAAGCGTGCGATCGCATTGACGCTCGGATATGCAACAGGATTGATGCGGCCGAGATATAGAAGGCATGATGTATGGAACGGTGAAATCCTTTGTGGGCAAGAGAGAACCTGAGTGTTGTAGCCAATCTGGCAAATTTCGTTGGGCTATCGAAAGCCTTTGTAATCTGATTTCGAATATCAATAAAGAGAATCGTTTCGTACACTCTGTTTTCCTTTCGTTGTGAATGTTCAACTTAAAGATAACCATTTGAGAACTTGTCATCTTGCCTTGCACGAGCGCAACTCCAGGCTCGTGCGGCATCACGCCCCATGCGAGGAGATGATTCGGGTGATTCCGAGTCGGGGCGTGACACTGCTTACGGAAACGGGGATGATGGATGCAAACCAGCTACGACACCGATAGACCAGAAGTTCAAACTGGATGCTGAAGCTGGAGAACCAGTTGACCGGGATAGATATCAGAGATTGGTGGGCAAATTGATCTACTTGAGCCACACTCGACCTCATATCAACTTTGCTGTCAGTGTAGTGAGCGGCTATGCATGACCCCCGGAAGGGTCATATGGACGCAGTATACCAGATTCTGAGGTACTTGAAAGGAGCCTCCGGGAAGGGACTGATCTTCAGAAGAAATAATCATGTAAGCATCGAGGGCTATTGTGATTCTGACTGAACTAGCTGTGCTGACGACATGAGATCCACATCGGGCTACTGCATATTTGTAGGAGGCAACTTGGTCTCGTGGAGGAGTAAGAAGCAATCAGTGGTGGCCAGATCAACAGCTGAAGCAGAGTATAGAGATATGGCCTTGGGAGGCACAGAACTATTGTGGTTGAAGAATATGCTGACGGAGCTAAAGCTGGACCATGGAGCCAAGATGAAGCTATGGTGTGACAACCAGTCAGCTATTAGTATTGCCAACAATCCAGTACAGCATGACAGGATCAAGCATATCGATGATGGCCCATCTTCCCGCAGTTGTAGCACTGCCGGTTGTGTTGCCAGAGCTCTCTTGGATCCTGTGTCGCCTGAGCTAGCAGCTGCTAGTGCTGACTTTGCTTCGGGGGGACCACTTGTCCCTGTCTGTGTCTGTAATCTGATCCGCGTCTCCTCCTGGATCATGGCTGAGATAGCCTCCTCGAGACTAGGGATCTCTGGTTGGGCGAGGAGTAAGGCTGTCTTCTGTGCAAATGCTGCAGTCAGCCCTTTGAGGAATTTCATCGTCCTCTCCTGCAGACACACGTCTCTCCTTGCACTTCGGGTCCCCGCAGCTTGCCCGTTTCGAGGAGTGATCATAATCCAGCCAGAGACGCTCCAACTCCGTAGCGTACTCCTGTACCGTCTTCTCCCCTTGTACGGTGTCATCGATCTCCCCTTTTATCTGGAAGATCCGTAGGTTATTTCCCACGCCATCATAGGTTCTCCTCAACTTCTCCCATACGTCTTTCACCATCTCAATGCCATCTACTGTGGAAGCAATAAACTGGACTAAAAAATTGAGAAGCCAGATGTAAATCACCATATGAGTGGATTTTCACTCGTCGCGTCCTGTCGAGCCCTCTTTCGGCTCTGTCTTCTCGCCCGTCAAGAATCCCTCCAGGTTCTTTCCTGCAAGGGTTCTTCTCATCCGTCGTGACCAACTCAGATAGGTGGCTGGTCCATCCAACTTCAGATCGATGGAGGGTAGTTCCAACTTTGGCGGTGCTCATGTCGTGCTATCACCAGCCGACACCTTTATCAACTTCATCAACGTCGCCACATCGTCAGCATCCAGCTTCTTGAGGATCGCCTCCATCGATGCTTCTTCTCGATCACGTCACACTTGCTCCACGACTCACGCTTATCCTCGTCGTCCTCTCCTAAATTCGAATATGTCTGGTTTCATCGGATCTAGGCATCATTGGCATCTCCTTAAGAATCTCATATGAGATAAATCTCCAAGAACAATTTTAGGCTTCCCTACACTGTAGGTGCCACAGATGAAATAAATCTCAAGTTTAGGCTTACCTACACCGTAGGTGCCACAGATGAGATAAATCTCAAGTTTAGGCTTACCTACACAGTAGGAGTCCTAAAAGTGGTATGCACGGAGGCACCCACGGCAGCAGCAGCGGCACATCCGCAACGGCAGCCGCGACTGCAGCGGCAGCGGGAGCGGCGCAGCAGTGGCGGCGGCACAGCGGCAGCGGCTGCAGCGACAGCGGGAGCAGCGGCACAGTAGCTGCAGCGGCAGCGGCGGCGTGGGGGGGGGAGAAAAATGGAGGGCGAGGTTAGGGGTAGGGTTTGTGTGGAAAGGGTGGCTCTGACGGTATTCTAAACAAGTTTAGGCTCTGATACCATGTAGAGATTTTTAAGTGATTATTATTGGAATAGATACTTGTAGCACCCAGTTTCTAAAATGAGGGTAATTTTAAAATTTTGTAATTATAATTATTTAATAATGATATTTAAACCATATTATGATTTTTCGTGATTTTTTAGTTAATTTAAAACGATTTAAAACCACGACTTGTGATTTTGATGTTTTGCTAGTGCAACCTTGGAGATTACTTAACCTAGAGACTAACCATGATCATATGAGCCTAGCCATAGGTTTAGAACATCAAGTTAGGACTTTTTAGCCTAAGGGGTATTTTGATAATTTACTAGGAATTATTGGAATTTTTGGATTTATGTGAATTATTATTATTTAATTATTATCATGAGAGCCCCTAACCTAGTTTACCCTAATCTAGAGGTTAGCCACTAACCTAGAGACTAGAGGATGGATATTACATATTAGTCAAGGTAGAAAATATCTAAGATATTTACATATGTGATATTTTCCTTGAAACCCTCAAAAAATCTCAACTTTGGCACCAAAGTCCTTGCCTTCACCTTGAAGGAAGGCAAGAGGACAGCCCCCCTTGCCATGACCAGCCAAGGGCACCCCCTAGCATGCCCCCTTCCTATATAACCCCATCTATTCATTCCCATACCAATTTACATGTTTCAAAACCTAGAAAAATTCTTATTTCCTTAAACCTTCATATCTTCCTCAAAATAGATCCAAACTCATCCTAGTCTTTTGTATTGGGTTCCTACAACCTAGAGGGTGCCAGAGGAGGCTAGCAAGCTGGACACATAGCTGTGGACACCAACAAGTGAAGAGGACACACCCCCCCCCCCCTTTCCATTGAAATCTTGAGTTTTCACTCAATAGGTAAATACCTATAAACCTAGGTAATATTGTGTTTTTCCTTTATAAATGCATGCATATAGGTATACCCAAGATGTGGAACAAGTTTGGTAAAATCTAGGGTTGGTTTGGTGTCCGTATCGGACACGTATCCTAGGTTGAAAAACCTTGTTTGATGAAATGCCTCAAAGAAATGGTTTTTGTGTTTTTGTGAAACAAATTATATTTTTGGGTAGCCCTAGACTTGTAGGTCACAACCCTAGTTGACTGAGCACGATATTGTGTCGTGTCCGTGTCCGTGTCCAAATTGGAGACGAACACGCTGTGCACAGCAGTATACTGTGTCCTGCTTACACGTAACTCGTACACACTGCACACATCACTTGGACACGTGAAAATTGGTGTGGATACGGGGACAGTGTCTGCGCACACTTCCCCAAAATTTCACGACACCTCGTGTCGTATCGAGGACACGAGGACACGTGCACTGGTCATGCACTGACAGTGCACACACGCACAGAGCCGACTTCGCGTGCGTCGTGTCGCGCGGACACGACACTTGGACACCTCGTGTTTGCACGAGTGTGTAGCCCAACATGTGGGCTACACGTAGGCATGACCACGAGGCCCCACGTGGCTCGTGTCGTGTCCACGAGACACTTGCATCGCTGCACGACGCTGCACTGTGCACGTATATCAGTCGAGTTTTCTCGACTGATACGGTGTTCGTACTGTGTCCTGGTGACACGTGGACACGAGACAGACACTGGAACACCTAGACCAACCCTAGGCGAACCTACACATGAGTGCACGAGACCTATGGACACTTGTGTCGTGTCCTACACTCGTGTGCACCTCTGCACGACACTGTCACTGCACACACTTACCCAATTTGGATTTTTGACACTTGGACACGTTGTGTCGTGTCGTGGTGGACTCCTAGGGACCCCTACGACACGTATACATATGGGGGCACGATTACCAACCTTTAACTTTGCATTTTAATTGTTTTCGAATCACATTTTCCAATTTCCCCTAAATTTTTGATACATGAACATTTCCTGTGTTTTCCAGTTCTTAAAATCCAATTTCAAATCGATTTTTGATTGATATACATATGTGTATTTATGTATATATATACTGTATATGTATGTATATATGTATATGAGTGTGTGGGTATATGAGTATGTGTATGTGAGTGTATATATGTGTATATATAGGTATGTATAGGTGTGTGTATATATATATGTAATGTGTGTGTGTGTTTGTGCCTCCTTTCTCAGATTTCTGAGAATAGGAACCCCCACTGTTACACAGTACACACGCACACCACTACCCCTCTTCCTAATTCACTATGTGCACACACATTATTCACACACACACACCACTGCCTACCCCTTCCCATGACCCCCTCACACCCTCACACTCTCACTTTCCCTTCCCTCTATATATTGTATATATGTTATATTATATATAGTAAGTTATATACATATATAAGTATATGATATATGTATATATATTGTATAGATATATGTATAGATATAGATATCTATATATATCCACTAAGTACCCTAGGAATTCTAGCCTATGGCCTATGGCCAATGAGTTAGGATTGACCAATAGGTCTAGTAGACCTAGATTGACTTAAAGGTTGACCCTTGTGGACCATGGTTGACCAAGGTCAACTATAGGTCAACATTGACCAAGAATGGACTTGGATGGATATAGAAGGGACTAGTTGACTAAGGTTTGACTAAACCCTAGATTATTAACTAATTGGTTAGGTTTGGCCTATATGTGAGTGCCCTAAGTATATAAGGGTATTTGTGTGACTTGGGTTATATGGATAGTTACATGTCAATTAAGATATGTATGGGATTAAGTGAGATACCTAGAGTTGAGTCATGACTTGAGATTGGAATATGGGATTAGCTTGAATATAGGATTAAGGTTGGTATTATATATATATGTATTTATATGTGGTATACTTGTATAGGTATTGGTTATACCTTAACCTTGTGGTGTAGTACCTTAGATAGTCTAGATTGACCTAGCTTGACCATATTGACTAGTAATTGACTAGTCTGACCATTGTTAACTAAACCCTAGATAACTTGACTAGTTTGACTAGAATGTTGACCAAAAGTTGACTTTAACCTAGATTTGACTAACCTTGACTTGTTTGACCTAGTGTGACTTGGTTTGACTTCCTGTGACCTAATATGACTTAAGTTGACCTAGTATGACTTAAGTTTGACCTAGTTTGACTTTTAAAGTTGACCAGAGTTGACCAAGAGTTGACTTTTGACCAGATTGACCTAGAATCATGTAGTATGCATTGTATATTCTATTTTTACCATTGTGGATATATTGTGACCTGTTTTACTCTCAATAGGACTCTGTGACACCAGTTCGGACATCTATTCATATCAGTCATACAGGGTGACAGGCGAGTACATTCTCTGATCATTTCATACTTGTTAGGACTTATATTCTTGCTCTAGATTACTTTACATGATGCTGTCACGTCATTATCACGGATTGGTACTATATGGATCTTGTCATGCGATGTTATCTCCCTCGGGGTGCATTAGATACAGTTGTCATGTGCTTTTCACAAACATCTTGTATTTCATGTACACCGCTTTCATGTATACTCTTGTGCAATCTTGTACTCTCATGATCACGTGAGCAAACATGATAAAAACTTCTTGTACAAGGTAACGTAACTTGACTGGATCGTTGTGTACTAATTGGGGAGAGTGAGTAGGAAATGGTTATGTGATCAAAATTCTATCTTGTGAAATCATGTATATGTCCATGGTACACTCACGTATGATGGAGTTACCCTTGCATTGTCCTAACCCGTTTATATAACCATCTCATGCTCTAAATCACATGTTACCTACAGTTCTTACTTATCATATATATAGATATTTCCAGTTATCAAATCTCTCTCGTTTTTTATATATATTTCTTTACAGTCCATGTATCTTACTCTTTGCATGCTTTACATTTTCCAACATGATATGAACTGCGTGAGATGTATTGTGCTCGTTCCTGTCCTGACTTGACATGTTGAAAATATTACAGATGATGATGGTGACTGTCCTACCTTCTATAGGACACATAAGGGTGACCTTCAGGAGCCTGAGGAGCATCTAGCTCAGTAGAGGGTGCCTAGTCTAGTCTAGTGTTTATAGTTTTCAGTTGTATCGGATTGTTCCGATTGTTAGTTGTGACTTAGTTATATTTCAGGTCTTGTATCTATTTGTGTTGGACATCTACTTTGTGTGGTGTGATAACTCTATTTATATTCAGTTTCTTTCTTTTATCTGATTCCATATCATGCTCTATCTTTCCTAGACTTGTGTTTGAGATATAGAGTTGAGATGTTATGTTATACTTCCGTGCGGAGATGACAGGTTTATATATCTTGTTGTTAGATGTTAGATGTTAGATGCTATAGATGAGCTATACAGTGTTCTACCGCCGACACTGCAGCGTAGGCTGGACGTACCCACGTTCTCGTGCCCCTAATCAGGGTGCGGGTCGTGACACGTTTTTGTGGTGGTCCATGCAGGTCTGTGTCGCAATTAGTGCAATCTCGTAATGGTGCTCGACTTAGAGTACTAATTACGAGCCTGCAATTAGGACGTAGGACCTAGGACATGATAGGAGTTTCTCAATCACACCTAGGAAAATTTCCGATCTTTTGATTTTCATGATTACTCTCCTTGTATTAAATTAACTGTCCTTCTTTGATAAATCTACTCATGTGTCATATTGATCTCTTTGTTTCAATTCGTCTCCAGGATGACGAAGACGCACCCGCAGGCCACTGGATCGAGTAGCTTGCCCGATAGATCTGACCAGGCTGAGGAGGAGGTTCACGAGACTGCCCCCAGTGATTTTACTATCCCGGAGACCCCGGCACTTGCACAGGGAGGTCTACTACCTCCACCCCAGAGGGTTTCGGTCGTCATTCCGGAGATGCTGCTGCCACCACCTCCGATACCGACGGATACACATCATATGTTCCTTCTCCTTCAGCAGATGATGGAGACTCAGCGGGCCAAGGCAGAGGCATCGCAGCGCCAGTCGGAGGCGTCACACCGTTAGATTGAGATGCTGAGGCAGAGCATGGAGAACTCGCATCAGCTTGCACTGGCAGCAGTGGAGAGAGTGGCACCGGGTACGGTATAGGGCCCTACTGGCCAGCAGCCGTACCAGCAGCAGTCCAGGTCGGGGACAGTATTAGACTTTAGGAAGATGAGCTCCAGGGACTTCACGGACACAGAGGGCATCCTTTATGCAGACGACTGGCTAGAGGACGTGCAGCGGAGTATGGAGCTGGCAGAGCTTCCTAGAGCACTTTGGATTTCGGCCGCAGCCAGCCGATTCTTCGACATCGTGCTGACATGGTACCGCACGGATCCTCATGCGTCAGTGAGAGGGCTGACATGGAAGAACTTCCGGAGGCTCTTCAAGGAGAAGTTCTTCCCGGACGTGGCTCTTACAGCATTGGAGGGCCAGTTCGTGGGTCTAGTGCAGGGGAACTCGTCGGTGGACGAGTATGCAGCAGAGTTCTTCCGCCTTAGCAGGTTCGCTCCCGATATGATCCAGGATGAGGGGCAGAAGGCTCGTAAGTTCCGTAGGGTACTTATTCATGCAGTGCGCACCCGCACCTCGGGACGCCGTGATGCGACGTTCGATCAGATATTGATGGACGCACAGATTGCAGAGGAGGACTTCGGCCTCAAGCCGAAGAGGGGCAGTGATACCTTAGGGGCTAGTTCTAGTGCAGGGCCAGCCAAGCGCCCTCACATACAGCAGAGGCCAGTTCAGCAGCCGTTATACGGCCAGGGACATGTACTTCACCAGCAGGCACCCAGGCAGCAACAGCACACTATATGTAACTTCTGTAAGAAGCAAGGTCACGGATGGGACGACTGCAGGAAGAGGCAGGGCCTGTGTTTGCTTTGTGGTTCAGCAGAGCATCAGTTGAGGGAGTGTCCCAAGAACTTGGCACGATTGGCTCAGGCAGCAGCAGGAGCTAGGGCTCCGACAGGGCAGCAGACGGGACTACCGTTGCAGACTCAGCAGCAGAGGTTTGTCCAGCATCAGCAGCAGGCCAAGGGAGGCCAGCCGGGGCGAGCTTTCGCCATGGCAGTCGATGATGCACAGACAGAGGGAGAGCTGATTGCAGGTTCCAACCTTTTCGATTCTATTTCCGCATTTGCCTCCTTATAACTGTCTTGAAATTTGATTCTATCTGTTCCTTGTAGTTGATAAATTTTGTTCGGATATTTCATTGTGAATTATTTTCTTCTGAGATAAGTCGTATGGGCTAGGTCGTCTCGATTATGGGATCTAGAGTCTTCCATAGTCATGTTAGCTGGCATAGTGAGGACATATAGTCGGATTTTGGACGTATTTTTCGGGTGTGGAAATTTAAGGTTTTCGCGGCCAGGCATGCGGCAATGCAAAAATTTTAAATACCATAATTCTAGAGGTATGTACCTTAGTCAAGGACTCTGTGAATATCGTAGCCTTGCTCACTAGCATGACGAAGATTCCGAGTATCATGATTTTGGACAGACGCATATGATTATCGGACTGTGTGTTTGAGACTGTGATTGTTGGGGTATTTGACCTAGAAGGAGTATGACCATTCTAATTTCGAGGACGAAATTTTTCTAAGGAGGGTAGACTTGTAGCACCCAGTTTCTAAAATAAGGGTAATTTTGAAATTTTATAATTATAATTATTTAATAATGATATTTAAACCATATTATAATTTTTGGTGATTTTTTAGTTAATTTAAAACTATTTAAAATCACGACTTGTGATTTTGATGTTTTGCTAGTACAACCTTAGAGATTACTTAACCTAGAGACTAACCATGATCATATGAGCCTAGCCATAGGTTTAGAACATCAAGTTAGGGCTTTTTAGCCTAAGGGGTATTTTGGTAATTTACTAGGAATTATTGGAATTTTTGGATTTATGTGAATTATTATTATTTAATTATTGTCATGAGAGCCCCTAACCTAGTTTACCCTAATCTAGAGGTTAGCCACTAACCTAGAGACTAGAGGATGGATATTACATATTAGTCAAGGTAGGAAATATCTAAGATATTTACATATGTGATATTTTCCTTGAAACCCTCAAAAAATCTCAACTTTGGCACCAAAGTCCTTGCCTTCACCTTGAAGGAAGGCAAGAGGACACCCCCCCTTGCCATGACCAGCCAAGGGCAACCCCTAGCATGCCCCCTTCCTATATAACTCCATCTATTCATTCCCATACCAATTTACATGTTTCAAAACCTAGAAAAATTCCTATTTCCTTAAACCTTCATATCTTCCTCAAAATAGATCCAAACTCATCCTAGTCTTTTGCATTGGGTTCCTACAACCTAGAGGGTGCTAAAGGAGGCTAGCAAGCTGGACACATAGCTGTGGACACCAACAAGTGAAGAGGACACCCCCCCTTCCATTGAAATCTTGAGTTTTCACTCAATAGGTAAATACCTATAAACCTAGTTAATATTGTGTTTTTTCTTTATAAATGCATGCATATAGGTATACCCTAGCTGTGGAACAAGTTTGGTAAAATCTAGGGTTGGTTTGGTGTCCGTATCGGACACGTATCCTAGGTTGAAAAACCTTGTTTGATGAAATGCCTCCAAGAAATGGTTTTTGTGTTTTCGTGAAACAAATTACATTTTTGGGTAGCCCTAGACTTGTAGGTCACAACCCTAGTTGACTGAGCACGATATTGTGTCGTGTTCGTGTCCAAATTGGACACGAACACGCTGTGCACAGCAGTATACTGTGTCCTGCTCACACGTATCTCGTACACACTGCACACATCACTTGGACACGTGAAAATTGGTGTGGACACGGGGGCAGTGTCTGCGCACACTTTCCCAAAATTTCACGACACCTCGTGTCGTATCGAGGACACGAGGACACGTGCACTGGTATGCACTGACAGTGCACACACGCACAAAGCCGACTTCGCGCGCGTCGTGTCGCACGGACACGACACTTGGACACCTCGTGTTTGCACGAGTGTGTAGCCCAACATGTGGGCTACACGTGGGCATGACCACGAGGCCCCACGTGGCTCGTGTCGTGTCCACGAGACACTTGCATCGCTGCACTGTGCACGTGTATCAGTCGAGTTTTCTCGACTGATACGGTGTTCGTACTGTGTCCTGGTGACACGTGGACACGAGACAGACACTGGAACACCTAGACCAACCCTAGGCAAACCTACACACGTGTGCACGAGACCTATGGACACTTGTGTCGTGTCCTACACTCGTGTGCACCTCTGTACGACACTGTCACTGCACACACTCTATGTTATCCGAACTCTCCACTTTAAGGAGAAGTACCCGTGTCGACCCTTTAGGACATGGGTATGGGTATGGAATCCGTATCCGATCCTCCATGGTGACAATCGGATCCTTCATGGTGACAATCGAAAGACTGGTAGTGAAGTAGATAGTTTATTTTAATGTGGTAGTGATGTAGATAGTTTATTTTAATGTGGTAATTATGTAGATAGTTTATTTTAATATGGTAGACTGATAGTTAAGTAGTAGGGGAGCTGAAGGGACGGTCCCTTAGGGACTTATTCAACTAGTTGAGTAAAGTTTACTAGTAATTTATAATTACAGGTTGTCTTTTTACGAAATCTTAGTCATATCCCCGTACCCGTACCCAAAATTTGGATCCTTTTTAGCCGAGTCTGTGTGTCCTTCAATTATGAGTTTGAAGGGCCCGACTCTTGGATATGTACCTGTACCCGACACCCGTACCCAAGTCCAGGTAACATAGCACACACTTACCCGATTTGGGTTTTTGACACTTGGACACGTTGTGTCGTGTCGTGGTGGACTCCTAGGGACCCCTACGACATGTATACATATGGGGGCACGATTACCAACCTTTAACTTTGCATTTTAATTGTTTTCGAATCACATTTTCCAATTTCCCCTAAATTTCTGATACATGAACATTTTTTGTGTTTTCCAGTTTTTAAAATCCAATTTCAAATCGATTTTTGATTGATATACATATGTGTATTTATGTATATATACACTGTATATGTATGTATATATGTATATGAGTGTGTGGGTATATGAGTATGTGTATGTGAGTGTATATATGTGTATATATAGGTATGTATAGGTGTGTGTGTATATATATGTAATGTGTGTGTGTGTTTGTGCCTCCTTTCTCAGATTTCTGAGAATAGGAACCCCCACTGTTACACAGTACACACGCACACCACTACCCCTCTTCCTAATTCACTATGTGCACACACACTATTCACACACACACACCACTGCCTACCCCTTCCCATGACCCCCTCACACCCTCACACTCTCACTTTCCCTTCCCTCTATATATTGTATATATGTTATATTATATATAGTAAGGTATATACATATATAAGTATATGATATATGTATATATATTGTATAGATATATCTATAGATATAGATATCTATATATATCCACTAAGTACCCTAGGAATTCTAGTCTATGGCCTATGGCCAATGAGTTAGGATTGACCAATAGGTCTAGTAGACCTAGATTAACTTAAAGGTTGACCCTTGTGGACCATGGTTGACCAAGGTCAACTATAGGTCAACCTTGACCTAGAATGGACTTGGATGGATATAGAAGGGACTAGTTGACTCAGGTTTGACTAAATCTTAGATTATTAACTAATTGGTTAGGTTTGACCTATATGTGAGTGCCCTAAGTATATAAGGGTATTTGTGTGACTTGGGTTATATGGATAGTTACATGTCAATTAAGATATGTATGGGGTTAAGTGAGATACCTAGAGTTGAGTCATGACTTGAGATTGGAATATGGGATTAGCTTGAATATAGGATTAAGGTTGGTATTATATATATATGTATTTATATGTGGTATACTTGTATAGGTATTGGTTATACCTTAACCTTGTGGTGTAGTACCTTAGATAGTCTAGATTGACCTAGCTTGACCATATTGACTAGTAATTGACTAGTCTGACCATTGTTAACTAAACCCTAGATAACTTGACTAGTTTGACTAGAATGTTGACCAAAAGTTGACTTTAACCTAGATTTGACTAACCTTGACTTGTTTGACCTAGTGTGACTTGGTTTGACTTCCTGTGACCTAATATGACTTAAGTTGACCTAGTATGACTTAAGTTTGACCTAGTTTGACTTTTAAAGTTGACCAGAGTTGACCAAGAGTTGACTTTTGACGAGATTGACCTAGAATCATGTAGTATGCATTGTATACTCTATTTTTACTATTGTGGATATATTGTGACCTGTTTTACTCTCAATAGGACTCTGTGACACCAGTTCGGACATCTATTCATATCAGTCATACAGGGTGACAGGCGAGTACATTCTCTGATCATTTCATACTTGTTAGGACTTATATTCTTGCTCTAGATTACTTTACATGATGCTGTCACGTCATTATCACGGATTGGTACTATATGGATCTTGTCATGCGATGTTATCTCCCTCGGGGTGCATTAGATACAGTTGTCATGTGCTTTTCACAAACATCTTGTATTTCATGTACACCGCTTTCATGTA
Organism: Iris pallida; assembly: GCA_029216955.1. NCBI lineage: Eukaryota > Viridiplantae > Streptophyta > Magnoliopsida > Asparagales > Iridaceae > Iris > Iris pallida. Next base: position 13,914,330 of record JANAVB010002795.1, read on the forward strand.
TACTCTTGTGCAATCTTGTACTCTCATGATCACGTGAGCAAACATGATAAAAACCTCTTGTACAAGGTAACGTAACTTGACTGGATCGTTGTGTACTAATTGGGGAGGGTGAGTAGGAAATGGTTATGTGATCAAAATCCCATCTTGTGAAATCTTGTGAAATCATGTATATGTCCATGGTACACTCACGTATGATGGAGTTACCCTTGCATTGTCCTAACCCGTTTATATAACCATCTCATGCTCTAAATCACAGGTTACCTACAGTTCTTACTTATCATATATATAGATATTTCCAGTTATCAAATCTCTCTCGTTTTTATATATATTTCTTTACAGTCCATGTATCTTACTCTTTGCATGCTTTACATTTCCCAACATGATATGAACTGCGTGAGATGTATTGTGCTCGTTCCTGTCCTGACTGGACCTGTTAAAAATATTACAGATGATGATGGTGACTGTCCTACCTTCTATGGGACACATGAGGGTGACCTTCAGGAGCCTGAGGAGCATCTAGCTCAGTAGAGGGTGCCTAGTCTAGTCTAGTGTTTATAGTTTTCAGTTGTATCGGATTGTTCCGATTGTTAGTTGTGACTTAGTTATATTTCAGGTCTTGTATCTATTTGTGTTGGACATCTACTTTGTGTGGTGTGATAACTCTATTTATATTCAGTTTCTTCCTTTTATCTGATTCCATATCATGCTCTATCTTTCCTAGACTTGTGTTTGAGATATAGAGTTGAGATGTTATGTTATACCTCCGTGCGGAGATGACAGGTTTATATATCTTGTTGTTAGATGTTAGATGTTATAGATGACCTATACAGCGTTCTACCGCCGACACTGCGGCGTAGGCTGGACGTACCCACGTTCTCGTGCCCCTAATCAGGGTGCGGGTCGTGACAATACTACATATATATAGGAGAGGATAGCCTCCTCTCCTATCATTCTAGGCAATGTGGGACTAAAGCCCAATAATACTTAACACATATATCAACAGATCCCCAGAAACGAAAAAAATATACCAAACCCAGTCAGTCCTAGCCCAATCTCTGTTTCAAAAAGAAGTACGTTAGAAAATACTGAGGAGCCAAAGTTATCATTGGCGTCATAATCATGCAAAGTCGTGACTTTGCTCATACAAAAGATCTAGGGAAATGCAGTTAATTAAATCTCTATGACATGAGCAAACATATATCTCAAAGATCTTTACCAAGAACTGCAAAGCAACTAAATAACTTTGTAAGAAGAGGGTTCAATCAGGCATTTTATACATGTTAGGTTTGGTGGAAAGTGAGGAGGAAAGGAAATCTTTCATACACAAATATGAAAAGATTTCATTTTGTTTTCCTTTTTTGTCTTTTCTTTTTCACTCACTTTCTTAACAACCAAACACAACCTTAAGAGTCAAATGCCTAGCAGCTCTTCTCATGAAAAAATGACTCAGAAAATCTCCAAAAAAAACCAGGAGGCTTAGATATAGTTCAAGTGGAGATTTGTCTAAACTTGGCTATTTGCTTTAATTTACCCCACAGATCAATGCAGTTCCTTCCCTAATCACATGAGATAGGAATTATTTTAGGTCAAAAAATTGCAAATATTACAATTTACAAGTTACTCTAATGATTTATTTGGCCCCCAAGGCAACCAAAAGGGTATCACCATAGACCGTCTAAGCATACTATAACCTTCAGTATGCATACAACCAATTGCACATAAGAATACCTAATTCAATAAAATAGATATAGGTTTTTTAAGTAAATTAAAAATATACTACAGGTATATGTGTTAAACTTCACTAGTGTTGCAATGTCTGCTGAAAAAATATATGTATATATATACTCCAGGTATCTAGAAGCAAACAAGATAAGCATTTGAAGAGATGAGAAAACATTTTTTTAAAAAAGTATGGTGTACAAGTTCTCTTAACCAGGAAAGTACTAAATGTTCAAGAGCTGCCTTATTACTTCTAACATTAACTTTGACAAGAGCCAACCAGTATAAAATGACTAACTTTTCCAATCATTCATTTCACATAAAACAATGACACATACATTAAAAAAAAGGAAAAAGGCCTACAATTATAAGAAATAGAAATGAAGCATAATTCACGTCTTACTTTTCCGATCGTTCATCTCAAACGAGACCATTGTGCCCAACTAAGGGCAGAAGTCAGATTCGATGTGCAAACACCTGTCAGCCAGAAAAATACATCATGATATCTAACCAGAAAGAGACATACAACACCTACTAGGCATGATATGCAACAAAAACTTAGTATCGGCAAGATTCCCACATCCTAAAATGCAACAACAACATCCTAAAATGTTAAATTTCCACATGCAATTGACAAAATGAAGGGAGAGCAACCATGCACATGTTTTCGGTCACATCCAACAATCATTGATCTAGCCATAACTTTCTGATCAAGTCAAGGTAATAAGTGTTTCTTAGAAAAAAAAAATAATGATTCTCAAAATTGATGGTTGTTCGTGATAGACCACATTTCTAGATATGTGCAAACTTCAGACCATTAGGTTATCACATTGGTACCAAAAGCAAATCTAGAATAATTCTCCCTCCTTATCTACTTCTTTGAAAATTGATGCACATAACAATGCACCGTGGAGCATCCAAAACTAAATGCTAAATCATTTCATCACTGTTGGTTTAATTATCTCGAGGCTGTTACTAGGGGTCATGAACATGTAGGTAGGACATGCCTTTACCTTGAGTTAGCGCTTAGACAATCGGAAATGACTATATAAAATCATGAGTTTAGATTATATGCAGACTACTCTCAATTAATTATGGCTGATACAGCTAATTTTCTTGAGTTTGTCAAAAGCCTAGATGGGAACAAAGCAGTCATAATAAATGCTCTCTGTCTAATTGCATCTATCTCATACATAAAATCGTTCTTTCATATGGATGAGAGTAGTATGGTCTTTAATTAGAAAAGATTGTCTAGACCTTCTAGGTTAGAGTTGTCTTCCATACCAACCTCGTGTTGGTGAAAGCATTTTATATGATCACAATTATGATGACCAAAATTCAGCAGGTATAAACTGGTCATCCTCCCTCCATACTACTAAACCAGTCAAATTATTATTAATTTCCATCTATATAGCCTACTAGCAGTTTGCAATGCAAAATTTGGTGTGTTTTTAACAGGGTAATCTAGATCAAACAATTTGGTCATAAACAAAAACTATAATATCTTGTATTCATCCTTGGTATATGACAGACATAAATTCCGGAAAAAGTGGGTCGGGGTAATGCAAACAGTATAGATATTTCAATCCAGACTATACAATTGTTGTAAATGTTGGGGTTTGTATGTTGCATCCGTTTGAACACTCAAGTTTCACAAATCCTGTAATGATATAAAAAAGGAGTTCGGTAAGAGTTTAGTTCAATGTCAGATAATTAGTTGGAGGATGGAGAGAGAGGTGGGAATGGTCCTAAGGGTTGGTGGGGGGTGGGTGGGCAGCATTTAAGTTACAACTCGGACTGGTTAAACATTGAATTAATCGCATAGCTCTATAGGTTGGAGGCACTAATTGCTTCGAGATATTTTGTGCTGAGACATACATGATACAAATAATCAAGTTGGTCTCCACAAGGTACTCTATGACTGGGAGCTAATATGGAGCGATCTCCAGAAGGTGGTCCAAAGATGTGATCTAAGGTTTTGGAAGAATTTTACGGTTGGCTCCTAAGGGGAGCATCTCCATTAAGGTGGTCCAGGTTAGAGGGCTAATATGGGTCTGCTCCAAAGATGTGCCTAGCCCTCGGATCTAAAGTTGAGCTCAGGATGTGTGGTCAAGACTCAGAAGTGCAGTTTGTCTGTGGACGTATGCTTCACATCGGTAGCAATGCCGCTTGGCTGTCTTTAAATGGCATGAGACCACAACATGTTGAATCTCCAGGTTGCTCGGGCACACCCGAGTATGGAACTAAGGTACAGATTGTTCGCATCCGATTGATCTATAAAGTTTCACTAGCGTTGTGACAATATAAAAAGGAGAGACAAGAGACCCAATAGGATAATTAGGGGGAGGATGAGGCATACCTAATAAGGGCTTCCCTTTCTATGTCACACGGATCAAGTACAATATCATGCCTCCTTGATCAGCTCTTCTTTGGGTATCACAACATTTCCAACATCCATGAGGTGAGTCCAAATTTGGGAAACTCGCAGAAAAGAGAAATCTCCCCTCAAATGGTGGGTCAGAGGCGCGACTTTTTTCCCCCCTTCAACTAGTACATTTGAATTCAGACACTTAACTGACCACAAGTGCAGCAATATTCATACGGAACTTAATCAAACCTATATTTGCCTACTCAAGTACTTTTGGTAACTAATTCCTACCATCACATACACATGGTCTTTCAATGCTCTAATCTCTCTACCCGAACATGTGTTAGGCGTAATGCCACTTCATTGCTTCATTTAAGGCAAATTAACTTCCAATAAGCCATGCAAAACCATCAAGGTTGGTAGTATCAGTATCATACCATTCTTATGAGTATTGGTATCGGTTTTGGCACTTCGAAGGTTTTGGATTAGGGTAACATAGGCGATACAGTAAGGGGCAAGTGGGGTACAACTGATCCCCCTGAATTTTCTTTAGGAGTCCTAAGTCATAAGCACATTTCTTGTGTAGCACACTAAGCAAAGCACCTCCCCCCCCCCCCCCCCCACCCCCCACCCCTTCCGTCCTTCTCTGCACGAGCCCCCCAACTCCCAAGCCATACTCCCTCTCTTCCTCTCCTCCTTATTTCTTTCTCTCCTTAACAAAGCCATGAAGCCAAGTACTAGAGATCCATGCTTGTCGTTCTAGGCCTCACATATCTGCGATAGGCGGTGAGGAAGGTTTGTGATCGACAACGAGGAGTGCTTTACGTACTCGGTTCCCTACGAGGGGGACAAGGCCCACTTCTCGTTCGTCGTCATCAAGTCCAACTTGTCGTGGCATAAGGGTGCTACGAGGGCATCGACCTCGTGGTGAGTATTGATAAGTCTCTTAGAAAGCAATGTTATATTTAACTTGTTTATGTTACGAATTTGGTCCATAGTTGGTTACTATTAGTTGGCCATTAATCACAGTTATAAGACCATTTTGAATTGATTACTGACGCAATGGCCCCTGCATAGAAATTAGTAAATTATTGATTCTTGGGTCAATAGATTTTTAAGTATGTGAACAAAAATACTTAATTTTTTTGTTGATACAATCACTACATAAACCCAAATCTTATGGATGTAAATATGTGTTGGGAGGGCATGGTAGTGGCTTCGTGCAGATTTTTCAAGTTAATCAACTGACCATACTCCACCTAAAAGAAAATATTGTAGTTGATTACAAATTTTAGGTTGTTACTTGTTACCTATGTTACAAGAACACAAAAACGATACCACAGTAAAGACATGGCAACATGGACATAGAATCTAATTTGGGCTTTCTTTATATTTGAGGTTGACCCCCCTCTTTTAAATTCCTGCTTCCGTCCCTGCAGGGTACCACAACTCTTCGCTTCGGAAAGTCAAAAGTTAAAGTTAATACTTATTAAAAAATATAATTTTATATATTACTTATTATTTCTTGTTAGTTTTGAAATAAATAATATTTAGATGCATGGGTCATGTGAATCAAGAAATATACAACATCAACAAATGTAATGGTTTCAATTTGTCACTAATGAATCTAGCGACATTGTAGCGTGTAGATTTTCGACACGTCGAATCATTCTGTCAACACCATTTTTCCCATATTTCTTTTTTCTCTTGTAATTTTTTTCTTTGTTGAGTTGACCAAGAAAGAGAGTCCTGATGTCATTATCAACAAATATAGGTAACGGCCGGTATCGGATCGGGATATGACAAAATGATATGATACGGCCAATACATATCGCTAATGGCCAACATCGCGAACCTTGAAACTAATGCAAGTATTGACACAAAGATGAAATTGTGCCAAACATCAGGATAGCATAAGATTAAACTCCAACAAGTCAATTTTGGGCTACTTTCCACACCCAAACCAGTTACATAAAAAAAACATTTGGTTTCATTTGGAAATTTAAATTTTAAACTACTACTCTAGTACCATTACATTGTTCAAATGCCCTCAAATAGTCTTGGCAAAACTTCCTTGAAGAACTGGACTATAAATTTGCATAAAAATGATCTATCAGCCTATAAGCATTGGACACTCCTCCGCATCACATCGTGTCGGACGCATATCGGACACGGCATAGACGATCCAACATACACACTAGATGCAATAAAATTCGTGTCGTGTCGCCGTGTCTGTGCTACATACTAGTAAGCACACAAAGAACAACGTAGAATCAACCGATCAAGAACCTCCAAAAACGAGAATTACAAAATTTAATCGGGAAATTAACAGGAATAATTCATGGAGAATTAAGGGCTCGAAATCAGTAAAAGAAATCTCGGAAACCCTAATAAACTCGAACGAATCCAATAATTAACCAAGAAAATCGCATTCCTGAACTAAAATTCTCGAAAAAAAAACTAAGAAAATCAGCGAAAAAAGAAAGAACTAATGCACGAATTCGAGCGAAATAGATTTTTGAAGAGAGAAAATTGACCTTTTTCTCGTTCTAGAGAGAGAAACAGAGCTCAAGAAGTAGAGAGAGAGAGAGAGTTCGAAACGATCGGACGGGTGAGAAGCGCTATTTATGTAACGGAATGTGACTGACAGTTACGACTCTCCACAGTGCTCGGAGAAATTATTGGGTGGTCCCGGCTCACCACGTGGCAACGGTGAATGGTGAGCCCGGCCACTAATTTGTCGACACTTAGGCATAATATTTGACATAAAATATTTTAAAAAATATAAAAAAATATATAAAATATATAGAAATTCACTTGCATATAATTAGAAAAAAAAATTAGATTTTTTTTTCTTTGAAAAATATTAAAAAAAACTGATCTAGAAAATAAGATAAATGTAGTGATATGATGTAAGTGTCAACAAATTGGTGGTAGGGCTCACCATTCACCATTGCCACATGGTGAGTCCGGACCATCCAATAATTTCTCCAGTGCTCGGGGGACGCCACGGAGCAAAATGGACGGCCAGGGTAGCGTGTGGCGGGTGTACTGTATTTTTTTATATTAGTCCCCTAAATCTTGTTAATGGTTTAAAATCCTACATAAATGGAGTTATGAATTCTTATGACTAATTTCGAAAATTAATAAGTTATGACTAATTTAGAAAATTAATAAGTGCACCAATAAAGGATAATTTAGAAATTTAATAAGTGCATCAACAAAGGGGTATAGCCTTGTTAGCAATCACCGGAATAAAACGCGTATTATACGCGAATTTTTCTGTATCTTACATAAACGTATAATACTTACGTACTTTTGAAAAATTCGGATTTGTACGCGAATTTTAAACCTGTGGCGTTTTAAATGCGTACCGTACGAATTTTAAAAAAATTTGGCCAAAAAAATGTGACCAAGAAACCCAACAGTCTTGACTTTCTTGACTCTTACTGCTACTAGATATTAAGACCGGCACAATTCTAAAAAATTATCAAAATAAAAGAAGAAAAAATCTCACAGTAACAAAAAAAAACCAAGAGTCTTTGCACATGTTGCTTGCAACAATAAAAAAAAAAAAATCTTTCGGTTTTCCATCATCCAACCTCTTCTTATTCTCACACTGAACCCTTGTTTATGAAGGAGTAGAGGTAGATGGGCCCTATATATATGCCGAATTTTTAGTGCCGAATTGGGTCATATGAAACATACTAAACATGAATTAAATCTGATCCGAATGTTTTTCGTTAGACGAATTTTTGACCGTATTTTACTTATATTGTGCCGATTTATACTCGTACTTTTGTCGTTCCGAATTTTTTTCGTTTGCCGAATTGCTAACAAGGGGGGTATAGTGTTACGGAACATCCAATAATTTGTTTTGGGACATTACCATTTTAATCACCTTTTTTTCTATTTTCTATGAAGAAGCATATTTGGTCCATCCCTTGGAGGTGACCTCGCTACCACTGACTCCCCCTGCTAGCTTGGGCCCATCCCGAACCAGAGAGCCAATGGCTGGCCGCCACGTGGTCGCAGGCCAGCACGGTCACGCCCTTGGGGCGGACAATGTAGCAGCTCTCGTTTTCTCTTCATCATCTTCCTACACAAATTTCTCCTCCTATTCCTCTTGCAATCTCTCTCTTACAAGGTAAAATTTTCCCTTCTTCTTACTCTTTTCATTTCTAACTAAGTTTTTAGGTATTTGAACACAACAATTTTTATATTTTTAAATTTTAGATTTTAATTAATGTATGTTTAGATTTATATCTTTCGAACATCATTATTAATGATTTTGAATCCAATTCTATGGATTTTGAAAGTTCATAAATTTGTCACAGTCAAATTGAGAATGATAAGATATTCTGGCAGTTTTAGTAGTAGTCAGAACTACTAAATTTTGGCAGTCCTAAGACAAATTAAAGAGTAAATTGAGACTCATTAAAGAGAAGTTGTATTCAAATGTAATATTTTATAAGCACAAAATCTACATCTTTAATTTAGAAAATCTCATTATTTTAAATCCCATTTACAAATAAAAGAACCTATCTTGGAGCGTAAATATGTCGCTGAGAAGTTTATCTTTCAAATCTGGAAGAACCCATTTTTCATAATCCTATTTATTAAGCTAAAAATCCATTACAAAGCCTAATGTTGAAAACCCAAAAAGTTAAATTTATAAAAAGTAGACAAAGAGGAAGACGAGGACAATATTATTTCTTTACATGGTTAGTAAGGGTTTGATTAAGACAAAAGAAAACTCATAGCTGTAATTTGGAGGACTTTTAGTAATTAATCTAATTAATATAATTTAGGGGACTTAATGTGAAGATAGCAAAAGGAGAGTTATGTGCAAAAAGAACCATTGAGGAAAAGAAATAAGTGAAAAAGGGAAATTGAACAATTATTAATGGTTACTGCAAATAGATTAAAAGTATTTTAAGTAATTGGTAATAAGTAATTAATCAATTACTAATTTACTAATTAACATCAATAATAACGATTAATAGTTAATTAATATTACTTAGTATTTAAAATAAGCAAGTGATGATGGTTAATGTTATTAAACAAGTAGAAATTTTAGTTAATCTAATATTTGGCAAATAAACATTAATAACAACTAATTAAATTGATTAGTTGATAATTTTAAACTATGATTAAATAATTGTACAGAGTACATATAATATCATTCGAAAAAATTACTAATATTATAATACACTTTCTTATCCATTTTTTGTCCAAGATATTTTGAAGAAATCAGTTGACAATAAACTACATAAAAGTCAAGCAACTTTCTCTTCTAGAACTTTTATTTTCTTATAATAAATTAAGTGAGTGATTTAAAAGAAAAATGAAAATGATTCGACTTTAGAAATTATACCAAATCACTTTCAATTATCATATGAAAATATAGAGTGAGGCTAATGAGATTTTTTTTTTCTTATAGTGAGGTTAATTAGAAATTTTCTTTTCTTGTAATTTTCTTTACTAAGGATAAAGTGTAATTATCATGACATGGTAAAAAGTATTATTTCCAATTGTCATGACTTAAAAAATGGGGATGAATTATAATTAGGGTAAATTGCAAAAAACATCTCGTTAGATTGCCGCCTTTTGCATAGAAATACCTATTAGAAAATTTAAGCAGTTTGCACCTCTTTAGATTTTTCGCACAAGCAAAAAATTCCTACCGTCTATTAGCCGTTAGAAATGGCCGTTAAGGGCGAAAAAAAAAAAAAAAAAACCTAAACTACCCACCCCTCTTCCCTACCAGCCCCCCTCCCTTTCCCTCCGCCGGCTAACCCTCCCTCCGCCGGCCAGCTCCCCGCCCTGCCTCAGCCAACCCCCCGAACCCCCCCCCCCCCTCCACGTCTCCTCCGCCCCCTCCTTCTCCTCCCCGCCCCCCTCCTCCGCCCTGCCTCGGCCAACCCCCCGAAACCCCCCCTTCCGCGTCTCCTCTCCGCCCCCCTCCTCCTCCTCCCCGCATCACCGAAGAGAGAGAGAGAGAGGGGGGGGGGAGAGGGGGAAGGGTAACATGGTCATTATATACATACCCAACTTAACACCAGTTAACAGAAAGGGGGCATAATGAACAGATTTCATACTTTAATGAATTTTAAGAGCATGGGATCTTTCTATGCAAAAAGCGGCAATCTAACGAGGGGTTTTTTACACTTTGCCCTTATAATTATCATACGTGTTAAAAAAATATTGTCTCCAATGGTCATGACTTAAAAAATCATCGTGGATGAAATATGTTCTTGAATATCAAAGAGAAAATTGAATCTAAATTATATGAAGTGGCTAAATGTGAGGAAGGTTCTATCTAGACAAATACTTATGGTACAGATTAGGGGTGAACATTATTCGATTTGCACCAAGAACTGAATGAAAGATTCAATTCGGTTTGAAAAAAAATTGGTTTGATTTTGGTTTAAAAAAATACTTTTTTTTTATTCGGTTTCAATTTTTGGTTTGATTTCGGTTTAAAGTCAAAAATCGAATAAGACTTACATAATTATATAAAAGAGATATTTTAGCAAATGCCCCCATTCAAAATATAAAACTAATATATACATCTACTTTTAAAAAAAAATAGCAAATGCCCCCATTTTTTGTATGAAACAAATAAATATTAAGATATACCCCGAATGGATTTCCGTCTCGTCCCATGAACCACCCTAGAGCTCGAATTAGGAAGCGAACTCATAGGAGTGACTTCTTTCTATCCTCTTTCACTGAGGACTGCGGAAAGGATATCCTCTTCCACCTGATCCTCATTGGTTCGTCTTTCCTCAACCGACCTTACAGCCGCTCACCGACACCAGGTGACGACTGCCTATGACCGGTGCTTTGCTGACTGCTGCTTTTCAAACCGTTGTTGATGCTTCCTACCCACTATTTAACCAAAATTTTGGCTGATTTACAAAGGAATGGGGGCATATTTAAAAATAGTAGGAATATAGCTAGTTTCTATATTTTGAATGTGGACATTTGCTAAAATTTCTCTTATATAATAACCTCAATTTTATGCACATCTTATGATTAAAAAAGTGTATATTTTTGTGTATATTTTTAAAACAACAATTTTATGTTTGTGTTTTAAAGTCTAATTTTGATAATTTAACAACTAGTCTAACTTTAACCAACTTTGAAATACAAAACGTATGTATAAAAATTATATTTTAATATAATTTAACAACTATTTCAACAATACTATTTTAACTTTAGGTCAGGCTCATTAAACAATACAAATAGTCAAATCCAACAAATCGACTCGATTATTGGTTCGATTTAGATACGATAACAAATAATTTAGTTTTCATTTTAATTATTCGAAATTTGATTTATTCAGTCACTATTTTAGTTCGATTATTTTAGTTCTGTTGAAAACGAATAAACTTAACCGTCACCTCTAGTACCGACAGAGTGAACATAGAGGGATCACTGTAGGGCAAATTGTATTAACTATTACTATGTTTTGCACTTACTACATGGACCACTCCTACTTTGAAACTAATTATACAGACACTTCCATAGTTTTTATTTTCTATAGAAACTTATAATATTGACCACCCCTATGCTTTATAAAATTTATAAAGAAGATGGGTGGTTATTGTAATTATTTTCCGAAGAGGAATAGTCCTTGTAAAAATCGTAAAATATTGTCTTATAATTTTTAGGACGTAAACTTGCCAAAAGACAAAAAAAAATATAGTAATTATTATATATATATTTTCCTAGTTATAATTTGAGAAATTTTGAGTGGCACCCCACTTTATTTAGCAATATTCAAGGTGCACCCCACAAGTTTACTAATGTACAACACCCCCACAATTACACGTTTTCCGTCCAAAGTTAACAGTTAACCGCTTTTAGGTATAATTTAGGACCAAACTGTCCCTCATGTGTTGAGAGCAGTGAACTTAAAATTGGAAAACCCTAAACTACCCTTTCTTCTCTAAACGACCCCCCTCTTCCCTACAGAATTCCAATCGCTCTCTCTCTCTCTCTCTCTTCCACTCCCTCTTCTCTCTCGTCGACTTTTCATCCTTACCGTACTCCGGCGCCTAGGAGAAATTAGAGGTATGAAACCGCACTCTCTCTTATCTCTATTTTTCCTCTTTTTGTACCAATTTTTGATCCACGCTCGATCTTTCTTCCTTTCGTTCAGATTTATGTAAGTGAAAGGATCCTCGAAATTCTATGGCGAACCAGACACCCAGGTAAAAAATTATTAATTTTTTTCTAAAATGAATGAAAATAATTGTTTTAGGTTTCGTTTTTTAGGGTTTTCCTTAAAATTGTACACTGGAACTTTTGGCTTTCCTTTAATGTATGAAAGATATCATTTTTAGGTTTTATTTTTTAGGATTTTTCTAAAATTGTATACTGCAATTAGTTGGTTTGCCTTTAATGTATGAATTAATCGTTTTTAGGTTTCGTTTTTTAGGATTTTCCCTAAAATTGTACACTTGAATTAGGGTTCAAATATCTGTAATTAGGGTTTAGAACTGAAATTAGGGTTCAATATCTGAAATGTGTATGTATATGCTAAAATTAGGGTTCAACATCTGAAATGTGTATTTGAATTCATACTGGACTGTTACATGTGTATTTGTATGCTGATATGTCAATTTATGTCTATTTGTATTGTTATATGTGAAATTAGGGTTCATTCAGTTGCTATTATGTCAATTCATTCAATTTATGTCTATTTTCTATTTGTATGCTATTGTATGATATTGTATGCTATTATGGTTCATTCATGTATGATATTGTAGGCTATTATGGTTCGTTTATGTCTATTTCTATTTGTATGCTATTGTATGATATTGTATGCTATTGTATGATATTTGTATGATTGTAGGCTATTATTGTTATATGTGAAATTAGGGTAGTTCAATTGCTGTTATGTCTATTTCTATTTGTTGCTATTGTATGATATTTTAGGCTATTTAAGGGTAGTTATGTGCCATTGTATACTATTGTAGGCTATTTTAAGGGTAGTTGTACTGTTATACAGGAAGTACATGCTTAGGGTCCATTTTAAGGGTAGTTCAATTGTTGTTGAAGTGGACCCAGACTTTATAAGTCTGTTGGATTTACCTTATACAGTTGAAAGTAACCATCTGGAGGGAGTTTATAAGTACTACTGGATTGATGACTTGAAGAATGGGAAAACAGTGGAGCTTCTCACTGATGCTGGGTTGTTGGATATGTTTAGTAAACAACTTCCTGACAAGAAATGAGAGATACACATATTCTTAGAAGAATTTGGCAACCCTGCAAGTCAAGAGCAACAACCTACTGAGTCACTAACACCAAACAAAACTAGGAGGATTAAGAAAGTAGCCCACAAACCAGTTAGAAAACATGTCAAGAAGGGTCTTCATGAGGAGCAGTTGGATCCACTACCTAGTGACAGTGATGTGGATCTTCCTGAGGAGCAGCTGGATCAAATGCCCTCAAGGGTCTTCACTGCTGGAGGGTCTAACCAAGGGGCTCCAACACAGACAGAGGGTGACCAAGAATATGGCACACAGGCAGAGACACAACTCTATGGAGATGAACCACAGGATGAGGAAGCAGATGAACCACAGAGTGAGGAAGCAGATGAACCACAGAGTGAGGAAGCAGATGAACCACAGGGTGAGGAAGAAGCAGATGAACCACAGGGTGAGGAAGAAGCAGATGTGGAAGAATGGGGGGGAAGAAATTGAGTTCCAGAGGGAAGAGATGCAGAGAAGAAGAACAGTTGCAATTGATAAACTTGATGCTGAAGAAGAATACCATAGTTGTGACTCAACTGATTCTGAACAAGCTGGGGATGAACTTGATGATTTGTACTCTGATGCAGAGATGGGTGAGGAGGAATACAGAGTTCCTGAGGTGAGTGATCTCTGCCTAGGCCAGCAATGGATGAATTCTACTGAGTGCAGAAGATTTTTAAGGGCATATGCTATAAAGAAGAGGTTTGAAATTAAATATGCTAAGAATGAAAGGAAGAGGTGTCACGCCCCACTCTGGTAGGAGCGATCTCTCGCTAAGGCGTGATGCCGCACGAGCCTAGATTGCGCTCGTGCAAGGCGGGTTCCATAATGGCCGATTACAGCGGCTGCGACGGGGTCGTCGCACAGAAGTCCCATGCAAAGACATTGAATAATAGCAGCAAAAATTAGAACAAAACACAAGTTATGCAAAAGAAGCTCTTTATTGATATTGAAACACAGGTTACAATGGGACGCAAGGCCAAGATTACAAGTCTCTCAAGCTCACTCATCTCACATTACAAGTCACTCAGCTCTCTCTCTCTCATCTCTCAGTTACAAGTCTTGAGCCAGCAGATGCTTTGGAAGACGACGTCCATACATTATGTCCCGGATAAGTCTTGAATACAAGCGACCGCACGCTTCGAATCGCCAAGAAACTCCGTGTCTCGACGCATCCAAGCGAGCTCCGCGCCACTAGCTTCTACCTGTGCCTGCACATGGAAACTATATGGGTGTCAGCACTCAACTGTACTGGTGGAATGAGCTCCTCGCCCACCCATACAAAACTAACACGTTTGATTTACTTTGTGCAACATAGTCCCTTCTTATCAATTATCTTTCTACTCTTGCCTTAGGATCAGTTTTAGGACAGACGCCTTGGCCTATTTTGTGTCTCTAGACCATCCCGTGCTTGCAACATCAATGTTAACCTATCAAGTCGTGTTTGTCTTACGGCCCAAAATCAGAGATGCAACTACGCGATAAGACTCCATTCTCGTGTATCCGTGCTATAAGTCCTTGTTGAGGCCGTGCCTCGCAACTCAATGAGACTCAGTCATATCGCCGCCTCGCGGCCCTTGCCGTCTCGCGGCCCTTTGCTACTAAATCATCAACTGACCCAATCAAGAGTTATGGGTTAAGTGTCACTCGACCGACTTTGCCTTGCGGCCTTTCCTGACTTAGACTCAAGACAACTCATCTAAACTATGCAAACTTATATGCCAACAACATAAGACTCGACGCCACATCTCGTGCTGAAGCATGTCGCCTACGTTGCAACCAAATCTTAGGCCCAATATTTTGTGTTCCAACTATACTCACCCATTCAACTCGACTTTTGATATACTACACTCAATACTCGACTCAATCCAAAGGCATACACGCGGATCGTCGCCCATGCCGACTCATCCATATGAACTAGTCACTAGCGCCCAGCGCATAATGGACTCCTTTTGAGCTTTTGATTAGACGGACGCTCCTTGCCAGCGCGAGTAGCTAGCTCCGCTGCAAGTCCCCGCTAACCCGTGCGGTCATCCAGCACATACGAATGTCTCTATCGCAATGGTTCCCCTGGGCCGCCGGGTCGCCGTTCGAGAAACATATTTATTTTACCCTGTACAAGTTGTCCAATGACCATGCAAGACTCGACTCAAACTGACGTCTCACACAGTCAATCTACTTCTAGTGTTACCCATCTTTTTCAGGGCTAATTCAATACTTCTCACATCTGAGACCTTGCCTCGACGACCCAGTCGCGAGCATTCTTCTTTCTTGCCTCAACGACCCAGTCGTGAGCATTCTTCTTTCTTGTCTCAACGACCCAGTCGTGAGCATTCTTCTTTCTTGCCCTGTCATTTCACTCAACTCAAGAACAACTATTTGAAACACTTTCCAAACTCAAAGAATTCAACCGTGGCCCGTGCCTTAAAACACTAAGTCCGTGACATCGTGTCTTAAACCAACTTGAAACACTATGTGACACCACCGCCCGATTGTAATACCCAATTTTCCAGATGAGGAATTTTGAAATTTTGTAATTATAATTATTATTTATTGATATTTATTTCATATTTGATTTTGGTGATTTTTAATCATTTTAAAACTATTTAAAATCATGACTTATGATTTTGGTGTCCTGCCAGTAAAACCCTAGAGACTGCATGACCTAGAGCCTAACCATGTCATTAGGATGATTTAATCATCATTTTTGTCTAGGGGTAATTTGGTCATTTTGACTTAATTGAATTATTTGATGATTTATTGAATTGGTGATTCCTAGTTTGGGCTTTGACTTATAGAGACTTGTAGACTAGTCTAAAAGCTAACCCTAGCCATGGTGACCCTAGTCTAACCTAGGTAATCTACCTTAGTCACTTAGAAACTAATTTTGGATTAGGAGGATTAGTTTAAGTGAAATTATTTCATGGTTTGTGGTTTAATGAAATGACTTGTGATTTTAGGACTTAATGACTTGTGACTTGGCCCGTAGCCCATAACTAGAAGCCCTAACCCTAACCAAACCCTAAGTGACTAGCCACATAGGGATCCCCCTACTATAAACACTTATTCATTAGTTCTTGCCTCTTTTATATCATTTCAACACATAGGAAAAGAAAGGTTTGTCCATTCTTCTCCAATCCATAGATTTCTTATTTTAAATCCTTTTTAACTCTAGTTTCTTGCATTAGAACCTAATACTCTCCTATTTTCTGATTATGGGGTTTAATCCTAGCTTTGGGACAATTTGGGAGCATTTGGCTAGCAAGGAGGAATCCCCCATTTGGAGCTTTTTCATGCTTTTTGCACCTATAGGTAAAACTCCAAATTGATCTAAAATTCTGTTTTCTTTGTATTTAGGGCTAGATCTAGGAGTCCCATAGTTGTCCCTAAAATTTGGGTGGATTTTGTGTCCTTTTGGTGTCCGTATCGGACACGTGTCATAGTGTATTGCTAAGTGTTTGATGAATTGCTTGAATGGATTAAAACATTGTAATTTCGAAAACTAATTTCATGGATTTGTAGCCCTATATGTGTTCTTTAAATTCGTGTCCTACTGAGCACATTTCTGGACACGTTTCGTGTCCAAATTTAGACACACACGCACGCACGAGGCCCCGGTACGCTGCCCTGCTGCTCGGGTCGACACAGGACACGACACGAACTTTCAAGACCCGATTTTTGACACAGAGGTCGGGGCAACCTCTGCCACCATCCTCCCAAAATTTGGGGTGGGTTGGTCCAGTGTGCGAGGAGTTCTCCTCCTAGCACTGGTCGTAGCCTGACACGCGCGCGCGAGAATCGCGTCGGATACGCGTCTCGTGCACGCGACACGATCCACGTGGACACTGTGCAGGCTATGGGACACACTCTCCTAGTCCTGACGAACACTTAGACACGTGCACAAGGTGTCTAGTATAGTGAGTCGTGTACCACGAGAGCTTGACACGGCTGCACGAGCCTGCCTGTGCACACAGACTGACACAACCTATTTTGCACGATTTAGACACTCCGTGTCCATTGCTTGGACACGAAAACACCCCCACTTGACACGTACACATGTATTTGATGCTTACCAACCTCTTAATTAGGATATTGACTTGTTTTTGTATATCGATTTCAATATTTTTCCAAATTCCTAATACGTGAACACTGTTCTTCATTCTGAACTTAAATTCCTGATTTTAAACTGATGAGAATGTTTATTTCTATGTTTAAATTCATGTACAAATGTATTAGTTGCTGCTAGGATGTTCACATGAGTTTGGGTTTTGATTGATTTTCGTTTGGATTTCGAATGTAGAGTGGACTGATACCATTCACTGATTCTTATTTTTCTGAATTTGAATCCCCTTATAAAACTGAATTTTTATAATTACCATGTTAATCCCTATACCTGTGTGTTAGTTACTGTCAATATGGGGTTTGTGTTGTGTTGGAAATATTGGGTTCGAATGAGCCATGAACACTCAACCTCACTGAAAACTGATACACACACTACCTGAGACTGGGATTTGGTTTCGAATTGATATGGTTAAATAAACATTGATTTCCAGGTTTTGGGTTCTTTTCATAATGAATTTGAAATTGGAATTTAATTGTTTCTGAGTTTCAAATATGTGTTGATGTTGTAAATAGATTTGATGGTTTGGGTTGGATTGAATGTTAGGAATCTGTGATCACAGTCTCTATTACAGTCCCACCTAATTACATTGGTTCAGTTCCCTTTATTGGACAAGGTTGAAATCCTAATTTAGCTTTTGTCTATTCCTCAACTGTAGTGCAAGCATACATCCTATTTAATTTTGTCCTTGTCTTTGTTCAGTCTAGTATAGGTTTACATTTGGGTCAGTCAAGAGGTTTAGGAATGTTAGCCCTCGAACTTTGAATCAGTCCTCCTTGAACTTGCATGCCCACCTATTCATTAGTTAAGTTTCAGATTTTTGTATATATTTGACCTGAGAACAGTCTAATTATCCCATACTAATTCCTGAGATGGAAATGTCATACACACACTTTACTCTATGCTCTAATCTGATTTCCTATGTCACCCTCTTCTGTATTAGCCTAACCCTCATTGCATTTCACATTGACACTCTAGGTTTCACTCTACTGTCACAGGAACACCATGCCACACACTCTAAATTCACATTGACACATTTTCCTCTCTACACACAATTGTCTAGACACACACACATGTATCTAGACCATATCACATACACTGTTTTCTATATGGACACACACACTTGTGACTTTTCCTTTATATATATGTATGTATATGTATATAGATTCATATGCCTATATGTATAATATAATGTATAATGTGTATAATGAATATATAATGTATATAACATGAATGATGCATGCCTATATATATTGGGTGGTAGCCTATATACTAATGTATACATCTATATGTAATATTGAATGCCTAATATATATGTATATATGTACTATGTGTGATGTTAGTTTAGCATATTGTTGTTGGGTCCTAGAATAGCTTGTTGGACTAGTATGGACTAGCTTAGACCTAGTATAACCTAGTTAGACTAGTATAGCCTTGATTAGACTTAGAATGGATAGTTGACCTAGTTTGACTTCTAGGGTTGACCAGAGTTGACCAAGAGTTGACTTTGGTCTAGATTGACCTAGATTCATATAGAATGCATTGAATTGCATCTTATTATCATTTTAGACTTATAGTGACTTGTACTGTTCTATAGGAGACAGACACCACTCCTCGGACAGTAGATATTCTTCAGATACTCAGGATACAGGCGAGTACATTCTCTGATCATTTCATATTCTGTTAGATTATTCTCCTACTTTAAATTACTTTACTTGATGCTGTCACGTTGGTCACACGGATTAGTACTATATGGATCCTTTCTTGAGATGTTATCCCCTCAGGGGGCATCGGATACTACATGTTCTGTGCGTTTCACTTACATTGTGTATCACTATGCTTCATGGTTCATTGAATCACTTGTGATATGTACTCTCATGATCACAGAGTCTTCCTTGAATCCCCTATTTATGGGACTATCATGTACCACCCTTCGGGGGCCGTTACATGAATCATAACATAACCTGGCTGGATCCTTGTGTATTGATTGGGGGTACGGGGGAGTAGAAGTGGACATGTGAATAATATCCAAGTAGTGTAGCATCAGAATCCTTCCGTAGTGTAGCATCAGAATCGTCCTATGCCATTCACATGTCTATATTGTACTCTGACTCACTAGTCACTGTTAGTTCTCTATTTATAGTAGATATTTCTATTACAGTTCTCTCTCTGTTTACATTCTGTACTTTCTTTCAGATCATGTATCTTACTTTACTGCATGATTAATTTTCTAATCTGCTATGATCTGTTGAGATGTATTGTGCTCGCTCCGTCCTGATTGGGCACCGTTGATATGTTTACAGAGGACGAGGATGAGGCTGGTGTTGACACTTTTTATGGGACAGCTCTAGATGATACCTGTGATCTGAATTTCCAGCCGGATCCATTAGCTATAGAGACTGAGGCTCCCTAGTCTAGGTTATACTATTTCTGTCATTTAAGATCTGGATTGTATATATTTTTCATATTCTGTAGTTGAGACTTTGTATTTCTGGATGTTTGCTGAGTTGTTATCTTAGACACTTAGACTCTTCTGATCATCTGTATTTCATTTTGAGTTCTATATCATATCGTACTTAGTTGTGATTGAGTTTACATTCTGCTATGTCACCCCCATTCGGGGAGTATAAACTGCTTAGCATTATATTGTTAGATGCTGTGACCTAGGATAGCGTTCTACCGCCGATACTGCGGCGTAGGCTGGACGTACCCACTTTTCGTACCCTTACTCTAGGGTGCGGGCGTGACACCAATCATACTCTATATTATGGGCCTTACGATCGTGAGACTATGTGGTTATCCCGGCCGTAGAACTCATAGGGTCGTGCCTGCTACTACTCCTGATAGCTTAAGGTAACTTGCCTAACTTACTTTGCCACAACTTGACGAGCAAAGGCTGCGTCAAGCCTTGCGTCGTGGGAACGTGTCGTGCATGCGTTCGACTTTGAACAAGCAAGCTATTTGGGGGTGCCTAGACTTATGCCACAGGTCGTGCAATACAACTTAACCCTCGAGCGAGCAGAGGCTATGCCACGTCCTGGGCGATGAGACCGTGCATGCTTTATAAAGCATTTATGCGGGCGACGCCTATGAATTTAGCTAACTCTTAGCTTGTGGCGAATACCAACTTTTCCTTCTCCCAAGCCACGGGACGAAGGACCGAGTGTCATTTTCAAAGCACGCCGTGCACCAACTCTAAGACGATCGTTGGACCTTTCCATATTCTAACTCAATTCGACCCGTCGAAATTATTTCCTTTAGCTATGTGAATTCGTCTCTTTTATTATCAAGCCTACTTGTGCAAGTTGAAAACATACGATTTATGTGAAGGCTAATGAGGCAAGTTCACCGAAACTACCCTACCTGAGCGAACGGTCGCCTCGACCGAGCGATGTCTTCGAGCAGCCATTGCAAGGCTAAGTCCGAACGCCGTTAGCGTTACGATTCCTCCGATTGACTGAGCGGGACGGGGCACTACATCATACACCACTCAGAAAAAGTTTCGTCCTCGAAACTAACTGAGTACTTACTCATCGACTCATCCTCGACTGTTCAACGACTCTCGCACATATTTCTCCTATGTATTTTCCAAATCTGAGCCACGCTCGTGCTACTCTCAATCTTTCCTTCAATATGATTTCAAAATCCTCGACACTTTTCTACTCCTCAAGTCTTACTTGAATTTAATGTCACTTGGTTGGATCGTGCACATATTCCAAGCGTCCCCAAAATACATGCATTTCAGCCAAGCCTTTTGATAGAAATTCCACCATCACCACTCGAGTCGGATCGTACACATATTCGGGCATCCCTGATATACGTGCATGTCAGCCGAGACTCGCGAGTGGTGCCTCCACAAATCCTACCACTTCGTACTCGGACGTCTGCCTAACCGCTAGGCTATGTCTTTCCGTCAGTATTAAAATTATAGTTCCCAAACAACAATATCAACACTGACCCCATCATAAGGTCAAACCAAATTGATAGTACGGGTTTTCTACCCAAACTTGCATCACTCCGATTTCTAAACATTGAGCATCGATTCCCTACACACATCCCAACGTTCGTCACACGGGGTCCGAGTCATTCAGTAAAGCCATCCTATGACAACTCACGTTTCAACCAATTCCTTGACATATCAATATCACTTCGTTCATCAATCTATTTCGCATAGTCTATTCCTTCGAACACGTTCGACATAATACGCCTATCAATCCTTCTCAAGTCAAACTCGCTACGACACGATTTATTTCTAAACCATAATTCACATTTCACACTCCATAAGTCATTTATCCCAATTCACGAAATCGATCACAAGGTCATCTGACTTAACAATATGTTGTGCCCCGATCTCACGCAATTCAGATTATCCACGGTGGGCATAAATCACCATGTACGCTCCCGCGGGATAATCATCCTCATCGGGACGTAACTCTTGTTCGAGTTTAGACTAATTTATTCTCGATGCGCGGATTGGACCTACTCAATCCTCAAGTTATTCAATCATCAATTGCAAGTCCTAACATCCCCGAATTTTCCTTCATATCAAACCAACAATTCGAGACAATCAACGTTGTCGCGTCCTGATTTTCCGAGTTCGGTCATTTCTGCGACATAACTCACCATGTCAACGCTCACGCGGAACGATCGCCCCAAATCCGACGCGACGCATGTGCGAGGCTAGAGTTGCGCTCGCGCAAGGCAAGAATGTCGATGCTGTGGTTATCCGCGTAACCCTCAAACACTTCTATTTTCATCCAACATTCATCTCAATCAAAGTCCTAAGTATTGCATCCAACCGAACAATAACACTTGCACGATCGTCATTCGCCGAGTCAGAGTACCCCCGAGTTATCGCATATCGATCTTTGATACGCCTCAATACCATCGACGATATGCGTAACCTTACGATCTTCCTTTGCAACCAATTTTGAGTCGTGCGAATGATGCCATCATTCGACTGGGTAATCTCCTCGACATTCAAATTCAAGTTCGATCATTATCCCTCGAATCATTCACACATCAATTTTCTCAAACCAATTTCATGTATTGTTCATCCGTTTATCTTAAATCATCGA
Organism: Iris pallida; assembly: GCA_029216955.1. Lineage (NCBI taxonomy): Eukaryota > Viridiplantae > Streptophyta > Magnoliopsida > Asparagales > Iridaceae > Iris > Iris pallida. The sequence continues at coordinate 13,936,884 of JANAVB010002795.1, forward strand.
CCAACGTATTTCCTTAATTCACATCGTCCTTTTGATAACTCAAATCATCGAGCAACATTCAATCCAATCCTTTGTGTTATTTTAGTAACTTCAAATCAAACCTTTCATACACGCTATCTACCTGTCGTGCTAACTTTTCGTATACGATCCGTATCAATTTCTTCGATCAAGTCATCCATTCGTACACCTTAACTTTTCCTCGATTTAATTTACCTACTCAATCATTTTCGTGTTTCATACTTCACACCATTCTCAATCCCGTGCACGTTCCGTGCGCGTTCATTTCTAGGTTGTTCGAATCGACTCGTCAAATCTCAAGACTACACTTGTTCAATGACACTCAATCTAAGGCTTTGCATAACACGATGCTTGCTGATAGACTCACCGACATCCCGAATCCTCAATCGATCGATCGACATCCTGAGGCTATCACATACACCACTCAGGAATGAAGTCATTCAACAAATCCTCAAAACTATCATTCGAATCAAAATTGACTTCTTCGAATCCCGTTCGAACCATTCCTCTACTTCCAAGCACGCTCATCTATATCGCACTGACGTTATCGTCGCTCGATAGCACCCATATTGATAGTCATCTCACTTTACTCAATCGAGTTCAACTCATTCTTGCTCACCCAATTCGATTCTCGTACTCGACTTTTCTAAGGTCGACGCAACTTTGGTGTATATGCCCATCCCGACTTAGCCAACCGTGCTTACGCGAACCTTCTTTTTATTTTATTAAAAACTGTTCTCCTACGTTTTGCAAAATAGTTAGACTTATTGTATGGACATCCCGTGGGATATTTGAGAGAGAGCGCATCAACGATTTCACACAGAAGCAACAATTCAGAGTTTGCGAAAACAACGGAGTTAAAGAATTCAATCGGTAGTCCAAGGACGTAAAGCCATGCTCTGATACCATTATGTCACGCCCCGCTCCCGTAGGAGCGATCGTCCTCGCTAAGGCGTGATGCCGCACGAGCCTAGATTGCGCTCGTGCAAGGCGGGTTCCATAACGGCCGATTACAGCGGCTACGACGGGGTCGTCGCACAGAAGTCCCATACAGAGACATTGAATAATAGCAGCAAAAATTAGAACAAAACACAAGTTATGCAAAAGAAGCTCTTTATTGATATTGAAACTCAGGTTACAATGGGGCACAAGGCCAAGATTACAAGTCTCTCAAGCTCACTTATCTCACATTACAAGTCACTCAGCTCTCTCTCTCTCTCTCTTCTTACAATCTTGAGCCAGCGGATGCTTTGGAAGGCGACGTCCATACATTATGTCCCATATAAGTCTTGAATACATGCGGCCGCACGCTTCGAATCGTCAAGGAACTCCGTGCCTCGACGCATCCAAGCGAGCTCCGCGCACGAGCTTCTACCTGTGCCTGCACATAAAAACTATGTGGGTGTCAGCACTCAACTGTACTGGTGGAATGAGCTCCTCGCCCACCCATACAAACCAATACGTTTGATTTACTTTGTGCAACATAGTCCCTTCTTATCAATTATCTTTCTACTCTTGCCTTAGGATCAGTTTTAGGACAGATGCCTTGGCTTATTTTGTGTCTTTAGACCATCTCGTGCTTGCAACATCAATGTTAACCTATCAAGTCATGTTTGCCTTACGGCCCAAAATCAGAGATGCAACTACGCGATAAGACTCCATTTCCGTGTATCCGTGCTATAAGTCCTTGTGAGGCCGTGCCTCGCAACTCAATGAGACTCAGTCATATCGCCGCCTCGCGGCCCTTTGCTACTAAATCATCAACTGACCCAATCAAGACTTATGGGTTAAGTGTCATTCGACCGACTTTGCCTTGCGGCCTTTCCTGACTTAGACTCAAGATAACTCACATCCAAACTATACAAACTTATATGCCGACAACATAAGACTCGATGCCACATCTCGTGCCGAAGCACGTCGCCTACGTTGCAACCAAATCTTAGGCCCAACATTTTGTGTTCCAACTATACTCCCCATTCAACTCGACTTTCTTGATATACTACACTCAATACTCGACTCAATCCAAAGGCATACACACGGATCGCCGCCCATGCCGACTCATCTATATGAACTAGTCACTAGCGCCCAGCGCTATAATGGACTCCTTTTGAGCTTTTGAATAGATGGACGCTCCTTGCCAGCGCGAGTAGCTAGCTCCGCTGTAAGTCCCCGCTAACCCGTGCGGTCATCCAGCACAGCTACGAATGTCTCTATCGCAACGGTTCTCCTGGGCCGCCGGGTCGCCGTTCGAGAAACAGATTTATTTTACCTTGTACAAGTTGTCTAATGACCATGCAAGACTCGACTCAAACTGACGTCTCACACAGTCAATCTACTTCTAGTGTTACCATCTCTTTCAGGGCTAATTCAATACTTCTCACATCTGAGACCTTGCCTCGACGACCCAGTCGCGAGCATTCTTCTTTCTTGCCTCAACGATCCAGTCGTGAGCATTCTTCTTTCTTGTCTCAACGTCCCAGTCGTGAGCATTCTTCTTCTTGCCCTGTAAAACCCCTAAAATTTCTACTATATTTTTTATAAATTGGTACTGATCATTTTTTTATTTTTATTTTGTATTTATACGTTGCGTAGTTGTAGTGTACGTCGCGCACGAAATTTTGTTATTATCGAATTTGCTCGACGAGTGCGAATATGTGCGAGCGTACATATTTTTAGGAAAAAAATATTTTATTTATTATTTTATAGTTACAAAATAATAATATTTTAGCTATCATACCAACATTTTCAAGTCCATTATTTTATTTATTTATAAAAAGTCTTTCGTTTATAATAGTTATTAATAATAAATTATTCTTTGTGCATACGTATATATTTCCTAAATATTTAATCAGTTTATTTTTAAATGAAAATGTAATTTTCAAGATTTATTAATATTCAAAAAGATATTAAAAATATTTATTATTTTCAAAATTATTATTATTCGTATTTTTGGAAATATATTTCAAAATTTTTCTGGCGATTTAAATCTTGATTTGAATTTATGGATTTTTTTAAATAGTTAAATATTTGAAATTTAATTTATCCCATTTGATTTTAAACTAAAAATTTAATTATATTTAAATTGAATTTGTATTTGAATTTGGATTTGATTGATCTTAAATTAAGTTGTGAATTATCTAAAAGGAGATTTAAATCTTTTCCTAATCCCTATCCAATTGGGAATTTCCACATCCTATAAATAGGCAGGTACTCCTCCATATTATTTTTCTCCATAATTGATCTTCCATAAATTCCACAACCCAAATGTGCATCGTGTCTGTGTCCCGATCCCCTTCCACTATTTTTTCTCTCTTTTTACATTTACAATTTCTTTTCCATGTCCGACAGTCCCGGACACGTCCTCCAAATTCGATGTCGCGCAAGACACGACGTCCAAAACCCCAAACCCCCAAATCTATGACCAAATCCCTAGTTACCCTAACCCTATTCTAATCATGTCCACCGTCGTCCCGACAGGAACCCGCTTTCACCCACGCCCATCACGACAATCACCTCGCCGTAGCCATCATCCACCACAACCACCTCCTCCGACCTCTCCCAGTCCGCGCCATCCGTCGTGGCCGCACCACCCGCGGTCGCCCGACCGGACCACCACCCGAACTCCGCAGCCCCTCGCGGCCAGATCTGGCGTGTACCGCACGTCGACTCCCAGACCGCGCCGCCTTTCCAGACCCGTCCGCTGCCGAAAACCCTCTGCCGCACCAGCGCGAGTGGCCGCCCGCCCAGCAGAGCGCCGCCTCCGGCGCAGCCCTCTCCAGTGAGACCCTCCGCCGCGCTCGACAGCCACCAAACTGAGCCCGGTGAAACACCATCATCCGCCGATGGAGAACGCAGGGCCGTCCGCCGCCGTGCGCACGATCGCGTGCGACCGCCCTCCTTCCGCGCACCGTGCCGCTCTCACGCCGACGAACCCCCAAGCTTCCGCCTCCCTCTGCTCCATCGAAACCCTAACCTTGGCTCTTCCAGTGCCGCCCCCGATGATCCCCTCGAGCCGCCGTCGCTCCTCCGCCTCGGCGAACCCCCTCCGTGCCGCCCCTTCCTCGGGTGGCTGTGCCACCGCTACCGCCCACTGGGCTGAGACGAACCCTCGGTGAGTCTTCCGTCCCTCTCCCGCTCTCTCAATCTTCTTCTTCACTTCTCACTCTCTCTCTCTCCACAAATAACTTTACTTCTTTTTAAGAGATCAACGGAGTCCCATTGTATATATTATTATTATTTATTATTATTATATTATATAAATTACTATTATTAATGTTATTATTATATTAGTATATTATTAATACTGTTATTATCATTATAATTTATTATTACGTGAATTAGCGTGGCATGTGCCCGCTTTTGCTCATCATGATCCCCCTCTGCACATAGTGATAAGGAAGTGCAGAGGATTCTAGGTCTGCAAGATAATGCAAATCAAATGCCAGATGCATTTAGCGACCTAGCAAAAGTCACGAGATCAATTATACCTGCTGCAAATGTGCCTGCAAGGATAGACGTCCCTGAGAGACGCCATGTTCCTGTGAAACATGTTGCTCCGGTCGAACCCGTCGAGCAAAGGACGCTGCCATCGGCCGTCCAGTCCGTCGCTATTTCCAAGAAGAAGGAAAGACCGGTTGGTTCCAAAGATGTTCTGCCCCGGAAGCGGAGAAATCTTGTTAAAAGCGTTTTGCCACATGAGATCATTAAGGATCACGGCGATGTATTAGAAGAGTGCGTTCCAGATGAAACGCCTATTCCTAATCATGCCGATAACCTCGAAATATCCGTCGAGTATGCTAGCTTAGACGATATTTTGAAGCGAAACGAAACTGTCATCGATGATGTGTTCATATACTCAGTGGCCACTGACATTATGAACAATGATGACATGGAACCTCGTAGTGTTGCCGAGTGTCAACGACGAACGGACTGGTCACAATGGAAACAAGCAATCCAGGCTGAACTAGACTCCTTAGCGAAAAGAAGCATGTTTGGACCTGTTGCTCCAACACCACCCAATGTTAAACTAGTTGGTCACAAATGGGTTTTCCTAAGGAAGCGTAATGAGAGAAATGAGATTGTGCGATACAAGGCTCGCCTTGTGGCGCAAGGCTTCTCACAACGCCCTGGAATTGATTACGAGGAGACGTATTCTCCCGTAATGGACATCATAACGTTCCGCTACTTAATCAGTTTAGTAGTTTCCGAAAAACTGAATATGCAGCTCATGGATGTGGTCACAGCATATCTCTACGGGGATCTAGACACAGAGATATATATGAAAGTTCCTGAAGGACTAAAGATGCCTGAATCAAGTAGTTCCCGATCACGGAACGCGTTCTCGATTAGACTGAGACGTTCGCTATATGGATTGAAACAATCCGGGCGAATGTGGTATAACCGCCTAAGCGAATACTTGATCGGTTTGGGATACGTTAATAACGAACTTTGCCCATGCGTGTTCATAAAGAAATCCACTTCAGGATACGCAATCATCGCGGTGTATGTAGATGACATGAATCTCATAGGAACCGAAAAAGACTTGTCAGAAACTGCTGATATCCTGAAGAGGGAATTCGAGATGAAGGATCTTGGGAAGACACGGTTTTGCCTCGGCCTGCAGATCGAGCACCGTAAAGATGGAATTCTTGTCCATCAAGCGAACTACACCCAAAAGGTGTTGAGACGCTTTAGTCATTTTGACGTTAAGCCGTCCGCTACTCCCATGATCGTCCGCTCTCTAGACATTACTAAGGACCCATTCCGTCCAAAGGAGGACGACGAAGAGATATTGAGTCCTGAGTGCTCTTATCTGGGTACAATAGGCGCTTTATTGTACTTGGCCCAATGTACTAGACCGGACATCTCGTTTACTGTGAATTGTCTAGCTCGACACAGTACCGCGCCAACACGCCGCCATTGGAATGGCATAAAAGACATTTTCCGCTACCTTAAGGGTACTACGGACTTAGGCTTGTTCTATCCCTACGCGGTTTTGAGTGAGTCAAACGCTCTTGGCACTCGAAGCAACGCGACCCTTGTTGGCTACGCCGATGCGGGATACTTATCAGATCCGCACAAGGGGCGTTCCCAATCTGGTTATGTCTTTACCATTGGGAACACGACGATTTCTTGGAGGTCTCGCAAACAGACCTTAGTGGCTACTTCAACGAACCACTCTGAGCTACTCGCGCTCTATGAGGCGACTAGAGAGTGTGTATGGCTTCGAGCTGTTATTGGCCATATTCGAAGTACATGTGATCTTCCATATGACCCAGATGAACCTGTTGTCGTCTATGAGGACAATACCGCTGTTATTGATCAAGCGAAACATGGTTACATCAAAGGGGATGCTACCAAGCACATATCGCCCAAGTTGTTCTTTACACATGAACAACAAGCGCTTCAGAAGATTGAAGTGCAACACATTGGATCGGAGAATAACCGTGCAGACTTGTTCACCAAGTCACTGCCAAAACACTCGTTCCAGAAACATGTCAGAGCGATTGGACTTAGGAAGCTTTCAGAGCTAGCCTAAGTGAAACATGTTTTTCGTACCCTGTTGTGTGCATGTGAGAGGGAGCGCCCCAACGAGCGCCTCCAAACGCCCTGTTGTGCGTATATTCCGCGCCCTGTCGAGTGCGAGTGAAAAGGGGAGCATCCTGATGTATGCTTGTGTACTCTTTTTCCCTTAGACCAAGTTTTTTTCCATTGGGTTTTCCTTGGCAAGGTTTTTAACGAGACACATTTCAAATCTCTTATTCACTAAGGACTATTGTGATCAGGGAGAGTATCCAGTGTATACTTCTAAACCATCGTGTACTCTTTTGTCCTTCGATCAGCGGTTTTTCCCACTGGGTTTTCCCTGACAAGGTTTTGACGAGGCACCTTTGCAATGGTTAAGTTTATCCCCATCACACTGACCTGTGTGTACTCTTTTGTCCTTTGACCAAAGTTTTTTTCCCACTGGGTTTTCTTTGGCAATGTTTTAACGAGGCACAAGTAGAGGGTCAAACTTGAAGATGCAAGCTACAGACAGACGAAGAAACTCAGAGATGTTTACAAGCAAAATTTCTGGAGAGCCAAGGGGGAGTGTTGTAACTCATATGGCTTCTCACCTTTCATCTCCTTGTAACCTACATGACCTTTGGCCCTTCATTTCTTTATAACCCCCCAACCTCTCTCCCTATATAAAGAGAGGTAGGGATAGCTTGTAAGATACACTAGAGTGGTTAATATACGAGAAAGCTTCGTCTCCGTGTGTTTGAGATTTTGCCTTACGACAAGTATTATGTTATATTATTATTAATATTAGTTTCATTATTTATTACTATTCTCATTATTATTATTATTATTATTATTATTATTATTATTATTATATTATATTACTGTTATTTTGGAAAAATAGTTACATATTATTTTATAGGATTATTATCATATTTTGGAAAATTATAAATATACTCATATTTACTAGATGTAAATTTCCTGATTATAAACTAACTTCTAGAATTTTTATTCATCTAATTAAATATAGTTTTTCTATCTGAAAATTTATAATTTCACAAACTTTGAACATGTGTGGCATAAAATGTTTTGTGTATTTTTCAAGTATTTAATGTATAAATACTTTTGAACTAATAAAAGGCAATTTCCAAAAAGAATTATCATATTTGTCTACAAGTAATATATGCATAAAATATTTACTTAGTAATATAGTTTTGACCACAAATAATTTTTTAGATTATGATTTTTATATATTTTCTAAATAAAAGTAGTTACCAAATTTATATGAATTTCTAGTATTTACAAATAATTGCGATAGTATATTTTAGACTAATAACAACTAGTTTCAAAAATCGTATAAATATTTTCTAAAACGTATTATGAGTAAATTTTCCCACAAACTTCCCTCGATTATCATCATTGATCACGACTGATTGTGCGTTTCTCTTCTCATGAAATATCGGACCCTCACATATCGACCATGGCTATTGGACGAACAGGACCTATTGGATCATTGCACCACCCCAGGCGCCCCACCAGGCAAGATACCTTGCCATCTTGTACTTATATTTGATTCATGATATTTTATATATTGCTAGTGTTTTACATTAGTAAGAGTGTGTCCAAGTATGACTTGGGTGCCATCGATATGTATATTGATGTTTGTGTGTGTGCGTGTGTGTGGACCATATGTGATAGTTGACATTTTCGATATGTAGAAGTTATGCTTCATAACTTCTTTGACCTGTTGACACGTCTCATACACACACATGAGTGAGGATCATAGAGTCGGCACGAACCTACGTATTCGACTTGCTACCGATACGGGCGGTTCGTGTGTCGGTTCATTTATGGATTAGCGAAGTCTAGATAGCGACTTGCATAGAGATATGGATCGCCAAGTCATGGATATGACTTGTGTGATACATGGGCGGGGAAAACTACTGGGACGTATGAGCTAGTCCAAAGCCTTCTAGTTGCCCGGTTATGGGTTCATGGTTTCCCTGTTATGGGTGTATCGCTAGAGGATATATCCTTTGCACGGCCCTGACCATACGTCAGATACGGTCAGGAGGTATGCTAGCGATGCAAAGTATGGACTAGGGGATATATCCATTGCACGGCCCTGATCGATCATGCGTCAGATACGGTCAGAGACGTATACTAGTTCATGCGAAATCCTCTAGTGGATGCTATGCTTTATTCCTACCCACTTATACGTTCCAGTATAGTTTTCGACTTGCATTACACCTAGATGGTTAGGTTCCATTGTGTTGGAGTAGGTGATCTTTCCTTTGTCATATTTCATTTACAGTTCATTATGGTATTATTTTATGTATCTTGTTACGTCCCTCTGAGGACCTGGTTATTCTCCAGGTGTGTGCTTTCATGCTTTTCTACAGGTTCTAGCCAAGGCCGTGATCTTCTCCATTCCTTCGAAGACGATTGCGCTTGGTTCGTCTTGCCACTTTATGTATCGATTCTTGTACATTTCTTTCATTGAGTTAGTTGGTAGTGGACTTTGTCTCCGTCCAACGATTGTACCATAACTATTCAAGTTGATTCTATCTTTATTCTTTATATATTTGTGGATGAGATTTAGCATTCTTGGTTCCCTATATATTACAGCTTATGTATTTATACGAGGATTCCATACATTGGAGTATTCTTCGTATAACTACAACTGGCATGTTTATGTACTTAGTCCTACATGATTTTGGGACTGGGGCGTTACATGTTTTTGGGTGGCCCATGCAGGTCAAGTTTGCCGTTTCGGTTATATGACTGTACCGAACGGGCCTGCAGTCTAGGATTAGAGTCTAGAAATCTCATCCACCTACTTGATCACCTTCTTTGATTCAAATCTCTGAACTCTCGTTCGACTTCCTTGTATCCTGCTTGACCTCTCCTACCATAAACTTTACCTCTTATTTCATGCTTACCGATCGTTAGGAAGATGACTACACTAGTGTATGTTCATAGGTCAAACGTCTTGCTTGGAAGATTTCATTGGCAATTAGCATGCATTAGAGATCATATTGGAGTTATAAAGACATTTTTACTGTAAGAATCATAGGACCATATCTTCTTAATGTATGATCTTGTAGGAAGAATTAGTTGATTCCAAGTTGGGTGGTAGCAACATTTTCAAACTTATGAGATTGTTGGAATTTTACTACTACAAGGAGATAGCTAGAATCTATATACAAATGAGAAAACAAATTGATATTTGATTTTGAGTTTTGAAAGTCTTGAGTTATGGAGTTATGATTACTCATCCTTGAAAGTCCTTGAAGAGATATAAAAATTAGTTTAAAGAGGATTTAAATATTGCAATATGATTACGAGTTTTTAAGTTTGAAGTGAAAAAAAGGGTTTTAAAATATTTCGAAAGATGTGGAATGGACTTGGAGAGAAATTTCAAATAGTGTTTCATGAATTATGATCTATGAATTTATTTAGAGTTACAAGTTTTTGATTATGAATATTAACGATCCTTGTAGATTTGATTAGTGACATACTAAGGTTCACTTCTTGAAGATCGATTTAAGAAATTTAGGATTTAAGTCATGAAGAATAAGAAACTTTTGAGGAAAAACTCGAGTTTAGGATTTTTAATGGAAGGCCACCAAGATAGCATAATGAGATAGAAGTATTCCCCACTAGTTGCAATATCACTTGTGCCATGATAGTTGTATATACCCTAGTGTAGTTAGTCATCTACCAAGCATGGATATCTTAAACTTGACTTACTCACCCTCGACTCAATTCTTTCGACCCGAGGAATGCTTGTGATTCATTTAATTCCTTAAATACTTAACTTGTGGTTTATTTTGAATACTTAATCCATTGTTCCATCACGCTACTAGCTTAACTCTTGCAAGTTAAGTAGAATGCCTCACGGTTTAGTATTTCTATTGACTTTATGACCTATTGAGGAACTTAGACTGTTTGTATTTCCTTTCTTCATTTTGACTAGCTTGACTAATGCCACAAATATAGCCTAGTTTTGCAAGCTCACCCTTTATCAAGCTTGTTCACGACCTATGTTATTGGAAGAGCTCCCACTAACATATTGTCTACTCAGAACCGGTGTATGATGGTCTGATCAACCTAGTGCACTTTGGTTCGCTTTTATCTATCGTTATACGTGGATGGAGACATAGTTAAACTTACCCTATAGAGTCCCATCCACGACTGCCTTGACAATTCTTTCGAAATTATATGGTCGCCCTTGAATCACGTATTGGTAATCGATAAAAATCGTCATTGAACTCCTTATTGCTTTCGCCTCTACCTATTTTAGAAGAACGGAGGCGTGATACTAGAAATTCCTCTAGCTACCCTATCACCTATAACCCTCAACCTACTCTCAAATCATACCTTCTAGGTATTTAATCCATTCTCTCTAACCTTTATTGCATATTCTAACTTTAACCCCCACTTATTTTCCTTCTTGTATTAACCATGATTATCCTTGCCGTTATTGAAATCAAGATTTCCTAATGCATCTTTCGTTAAACATTGTGAATTGTTTTGTGCCTTCTCACCCCCCTGCGAATCCTTAATTTCGAGGACGAAATTCTTTTAAGTTGGGTAGGATGTAAAACCCTAAAATTTCTACTATATTTTTTATAAATTGGTACTGATCATTTTTTTTATTTTTTATTTTGTATTTATACGTTGCGTAGTTGCAGTGTACGTCGCGCACGAAATTTCGTTATTATCGAATTTGCTCGACGAGGGCGAATATGTGCGAGCGTACATATTTTTAGGAAAAAAATATTTTTATTTATTATTTTATAGTTACAAAATAATATATATTTTAGCTATCATACCAACATTTCCAAGTCCATTATTTTATTTATTTATAAAAAGTCTTTCGTTTATAATAGTTATTAATAAATAATATTCTTTGTGCATACGTATATATTTTCTAAATATTTAATCAGTTTATTTTTAAATGAAAATATAATTTTCAAGATTTATTAATATTCAAAAAGATATTTAAAAATATTTATTATTTTTAAAATTATTATTAATCGTTTTTGGAAAATATTTTCAAAATTTTTCTGGCGATTTAAATCTTGATTTAAATTTATGGATTTATTTAAATAGTTAAATATTTGAAATTTAATTTATCCCATTTGATTTTAAACTAAAAATTTAATTAGATTTAAATTGAATTTGTATTTGAATTTGGATTTGATTGATCTTAAATTAAGTTGCGAATTATCTAAAAGGGGATTTAAATATTTTCCTAATCCCTATCCAATTGGGAATTCCTACATCCTATAAATAGGCAGATACTCCTCCATATTATTTTTCTCCATAATTGATCTTCCATAAATTCCACAACCCAAATGTGCATCGTGTCTGTGTCCCGATCCCATTCCACTATTTTTTTCTCTCTTTTTACATTTACAATTTTTTTTCCATGTCCGACAGTCCCGGACACGTCCTCCAAATTCGATGTCGCGCAAGACACGACGTCCAAAACCCCAAACCCCAAATCCATGACCAAATCCCTAGTTCTACCCTAACCCTATTCTAATCATGTCCACCGTCGTCCCGACAGGAACCCGCTTTCACCCACGCCCATCATGACAATCACCTCGCCGTAGCCATCATCCACCACAACCATCTCCTCAGACCCCTCCCAGTTCGCGCCATCCGTCGTGGCCGCACCACCCGCTCGCCCGACCGGACCACCACCCGAACTCCGCAGCCCCTCGCCCAGATCTGGCATGTACCACACGTCGACTCCCTGACCGTGTCGCCCTTCCAGAACCGTCCGCTGCCGGAAACCCTCCGCCGTGCCAGCGCGAGTGGCCGCCCGCCCAGCAGCCGAGCGTCGCCTCCGGCGCAGCCCTCTCCAGTGAGACCCTCCGCGTGCTCGACAGCCACCAAACTGAGCCCGGTGAAACACTCATCCGCCGCCGATAGAGAACGCAGGGCCGTCCGCCGCCGTGCGCACGACCGCGCGCGACCGCCCCCCTTCCGCGCCGTGCCGCTCTCACGCCGACGAACCCCCAAGCTTCCGCCTCCCTCTGCTCCGTCGAAACCCTAACCTTGGCTCTTCCAGCGCCGCCCTCGATGATCCCCTCGAGCCGCCGTCGCTCCTCCGCCTCGGCGAGCCCCCTCCGTACCGCCCCTTCCTCGGGTGGCTGTGCCACCGCTGCCGCCCGCTGGGCTGAGACGAACCCTCGGTGAGTCTTCCGTCCCTCTCCGCTCTCTCAATCTTCTTCTTCACTTCTCACTCTCTTTCTCTCCACAAATAACTTTACTTCTTTGTTAAGAGATCAGCGGAGTCCCATTGTATATTATTATTATTTATTATTATTATTATTATATAACTATTAATATTATTAATGTTATTATTATTATTAGTATTATTATTAATACTGTTATTATAATTATAATTATTAGTATTATGTTATTATTATTAATATTAGTTTCATTATTTATTACTATTCTCATTATTATTATTATTATTATTATTATTATTATATTATTATTATTATTATATTACTGTTATTTGGAAAAATAGTTACATATTATTTTATAGGAATATCATATTTTGGAAAATTATAAATATACTCATATTTACTAGATGTAAATTTCCTGATTATAAACTAACTTCTAGAATTTTATTCATCTAATTAAATATAGTTTTTCTATCTGAAAATTTATAATTTCACAAACTTCGAACATGTGTGGCATAAAATGTTTTGTGTATTTTTCAAGTATTTAATGTATAAATACTTTTGAACTAATAAAGGCAATTTCCAAAAAGAATTATCATATTTGTCTACAAGTAAATATGCATAAAATATTTACTTAGTAATATAGTTTTGACCACAAATAATTTTTTCTAGATTATGATTTTTATATATTTTTCTAAATAAAAGTAGTTACCAAATTTATATATGAATTTCTAGTATTTACAAATAATTGCGAAAGTATATTTTAGACTAATAACAACTAGTTTCAAAAATCGTATAAATATTTTCTAAAAAGTATTATGAGTAAATTTTCCCACAAACTTCCCTCGATTATCATCATTGATCACGACTGATTGTGCGTT